>OZ035827.1:1424918-1482418 GCA_964034765.1 Knipowitschia caucasica | reverse complement strand
GTCCTTGGGCAAGACACTTAACCCCACTTTGCCCAAAGCCCCCACTGAAAGATCAAGGCTATGCTCACACTCAGAGAGCAGCCGTCCTCCTGTGGACTCACCACCTGCAGAGGGTCAGTGAGGGGCTGGTGCTATGAGACTTGGGTGGCATCTCTGACTGCCACCCCCCTGACCCAGAAATGGATTAAAGGGAAGAAGATGGATGGATGGATGGATGGAAGTTCCAAACTGACAGGGGGTAATATATCTTAAAACCCAGCTAACTAGTTCCTACAGCTACATGTATGTGTTGTCTCCAGATCAGCATTACTGAGACCTGTCAGAGGACCACCTTCACTAGCCAGTCAGCTCTCAGCCTAAATAGTCACATTATGACTCGCAGGGCTCTTTTTTTTTTACAAGCATCTAAGCTCTAAGATTGTGCTTAACTTTTCTGGCTGCACCATTGAGAGTTTACTTGTTGGTTCTGTGTCTGTGTGGTTTGGAAACATCACAGATAAAGAAAAGAGAGCTTTAAACAAGGTGCTCCGCTCTGCAAAGAGGACCGTGAGCTGTGAGACCAGAGAGAGACCAGAGAGAGACCAGAGAGAGACCAGACCAGAGAGAGACCAGAGAGAGACCAGAGAGAGACCAGAGAGAGAGACCAGAGAGAGAGACCAGAGAGAGAGACCAGAGAGAGAGACCAGAGAGAGAGACCAGAGAGAGACCAGAGAGAGACCAGAGAGAGAGACCAGAGAGAGAGACCAGAGAGAGACCAGAGAGAGACCAGAGAGAGACCAGAGAGAGACCAGAGAGAGAGACCAGAGAGAGAGACCAGAGAGAGAGACCAGAGAGAGAGACCAGAGAGAGAGACCAGAGAGAGAGACCAGAGAGAGAGACCAGAGAGAGAGACCAGAGAGAGAGACCAGAGAGAGAGACCAGAGAGAGAGACCAGAGAGAGAGACCAGAGAGAGAGACCAGAGAGAGAGACCAGAGAGAGAGACCAGAGAGAGAGACCAGAGAGAGAGACCGTGGGCTGTGAGCTTCCTGTTCTGGAGGTTCTTTATAAATCCACACTTTTAAACAAAGCTCTTAGGATTGTTAATGACTCTTCTGGCCACCCTGGAAAAGCCATGTTCCAGCTTCTTCCCTCTGGCAGAAGATATCGCTCTCTGAGATGCAGGACATCTCGTTACTCTAACAGTTTTTATCCACAGGCTGTTATCAGTGTAAACAGAGCACTTTAATGATTTGCACTTGTTTTGAAACTGTTTTAGTCGATCCATTTCACAGTGACATTTGTTTACTGTTTTATTTCTGTCTTTTATTGTCTGTATTTGTCTGTGCACACTGGAGACTTTTGCTAATGTATTCCTATGTGGTTTTACTGCAAATGGCAAATAAACTGAATCTGATCTGCATGCAAAATATAACATGGAAAAGAGCAGGGTTAAATTTAACTTGAGATGCAACGTATAAAGTGTACATTGTTCAAGCTCTTGCAGGATTGATATTTTGTCGCTGATAACGACTTGTACTTTATAGGCTACTTTCACAGTACAGTAGTAATAAAGCACCTGTGTACAAACCACAGCAGCGACATCTGAAAAGAAAATCATCTTCATCCACGTACAGGCCGCACTTAAATGTAAGCCGCAGGTTTTCAGGTTGAAATGTAGCACTTGACAAAACCTCATCTCTTCTGACTAATCTTTGTGCTCAGATTAGTTTGAGTCTCTCTTAATCACATTTAAACAAGTCCTGAGTGTTTCCCTCATGTCGGCGCTCTGCTGTTCACATAAACGCCACAGGAAGCAGGAACGTGTGCCGAGTGAGCAGCTGAGTCCAAACCCTGTGCTCCGTCACGTACAGACCGCAGGAGGTTGTCTGAAAATCACTGAATTATTATAGTTTTTGTTCTCGACTCGTGCCATTCTTTAAATATACTTTTCATATTTTGTAACGTGTGTCTCTGCGAAAATCACGGGTCTTTATAACGACTTCTGTTTGGAAGTTTGTTTTCACAAAAACTAAAAGGTATGAATTTTTCAGTAAATCTGATTTTGGATCTCGTTCTGGATCCAGGATTTCTTTGGAGAATGTGGAAAATTGTTATTTTTTTCATCAAAACAAAGATGTTACGGGAGATCTTGCTAGAAATGAGTGAGGGTGAGTTTGTGTAGCACAGTTCATACACAAGATGAAAGTGCTGAACGGAACAAGAGCAGAATCATTAAAATCATTTAAATAATCACAGTGCGTTCAAAAGAGCAAATATACATTGGACCTGGATCTGAACATTGTCAGAGAAGAAGCCTGTCTCACACTTTCAGGAAGACTGTTCTAGGCTCTACCCTGTGCTCCTCGGAGCCCCGGCAGGAGGCCAGTCCCTGTGCTCCTCGGAGCCCCGGCAGGAGGCCAGTCCCTGTGATACGGGCACATTATGACCAAATGAATGTTTATCAGTGTTGTTTGTTTAAAGACACGGGTTTGTGTTGAGTCTGAAAAGTGCTTTTGTTTCAGCGACGCCTCGAGCAGAAGTTCAGGAAAGAACTGAACTTGAGACGTTATCTTTAAGGAGACACACCGTGGCTCTGCGCTTTTTGTAGTTATAACTGAGAAATTCTTTTAACTGGGGAAAAAAGGGAGTTAGACCAATGTTTCATGTTTATTAGCAGATGTCCGGTGGTAGCCAGGCACATATGGGCCGATACGAGCCATCCCCGGTCATTACAGATGTGGTATGTGCAGGTGCCTGACCATGGCTGTGAACGTGTACTCCACCTCCGTGACCAGTGACAACCTGAGCCGCCATGAGATGCTGGAGTGGATCAACCAGTCTCTGCAGATGAAGTTCAGCAAGATCGAGCAGCTCTGTTCAGGTACGAGTCTGGACTTTACTGAAAGGTGAAGCAGACGGCGAGACACGGGAAAGATCACGGTGTCTCTCTCTGTCTGTGTGTCTGTCTCTCTCTCTGTCTGTGTTTCTCTCTCTCTCTCTCTCTCTGTCTGTGTGTCTGTCTCTCTCTGTCTGTGTTTCTCTCTCTCTGTCTGTGTGTCTGTCTCTCTCTGTCTGTGTTTCTCTGTCTCTGTGTGTCTGTCTCTCTCTCTCTGTCTGTGTTTCTGTCTCTCTCTCTCTGTCTGTGTGTCTCTCTGTGTGTATCTGTGTGTGTGTGTCTCTCTGATTCTGTCTCTGTCCGTGGGTGTGTGTTTTCTGGGAACATTGTTGTGCTGTCTGGGTGTGTGTGTTGGTGCCATGTTGTGTTCAGCTGAGAATGTGTCGCTGCTGTGTGAGTCTCATTGTGATGGTTGCAGAGCGGTGATGTCACACGTTTGCATTCCCATCAGATGTGACGAGACGTGTCCAGTTTAAAGCAGTATTTATGCAAAACTGTCAGAGCTGTTTAAACCACCACACACAGACGGACAGACAAACACACGCACACACACGGACGGACGGACAGACACACACACACACACACACACACACACACACACACACACACACACACACACACACACACACACACACACACACACACACACACACACACACACACACACACACACACACACACACACACACACACACACACACACACACACACACACACTCACACACACACACACACACACACACACACACACACACACACACACACACACACACACACACACACACACACACACAAAAAGTAGTTTAAACAATCATTAGTTAGGATGAATCTTAGAGTAATCTTGTATCAGCCATTCCTGTAGAAACTGCTCTGCCCTGAAGGTAGTGTGATCACCTGTGTTTGTCTGTGAGAGGATTCAAAGGTTAAAATGTCCACGAGTCGTTTGTCAAAAACATAAATCTGTTACTCAGTCCACGATACTCATCTCATCCTTTGTTCCAATTGTTGGTTCAATCCAAACTAAACCAAAGAGACAAAATAATAAATATCTAAAATACTGTCGTGATTATAATGATCATTTTATAGAAGTAAGTTTTTGCCAAATGGTGGCGGTGATATCGGCCCAGCCCCAACATGACGATATCTACTGTGAAGTGCTGGGCTCTAGGCAGGCGTATGTGCTCTCCGGGTGCTCCTGTATTGAAGGATGGTCTGTCTTTTCAGGAGCCGCGTACTGTCAGTTCATGGACATGATGTTTGAAAACTGTCTCCCGCTGAAGAAGGTGAAGTTTGGAGCCAAACTGGAACACGAGTTTATCCAGAACTTCAAAATGCTGCAGGTCGCATTCAAGAAGATCGGAGTCGATAAGGTGAGGGGGGGAGGGGGGAGTGGGTGAGGCTGGGTGGGTGAGGCTTTGGTGGGGGTGAGGCTTGGTGGGTGAGGCTTGGTGGGTGAGGCTTGGTGGGTGAGTTCCTGGACCGGTTCTGAAGTTAGAGCAGCAGAGTAGAGTTACTATAGCAACATGTTTATTGTCAGCATTTAGCAAAATCAAAGTTTTAACCCAAACATAAAAGAGCGTCGTGATGCTCAGTCCTAAAGATGACCCAGTCTGTCCTAAAGCGGGTCATGTGTCTGTGAGTGACCCCAACATTTGACCCGTTTGTGTGTGATTCACTGAAAGACCGTCTCACGAGCTCATGTTGCACCTGTGGGCTTTGATCTGGTCCCTTTGATACGGCACAATACTCTATTATCTGTGGAACAGCCATTCTCTGCTCCTCGGGTTTGCTGCCCTATTGTGGCGCAACCTGCAGACCTCTGAAGCTAAGCAGGGCAGGGCCTGGTTAGTGCTGTGATGGGAGACCTCGGGGAACAGCAGGTGCCACAGTGCAGGGCTGCGGCTGTAAAGTGCCAAACTGTGGTTGTCGTGGGCAGCTATGGTTAAAGTAGTTTATGCTTTGATGGTACAGTTTCCTTGTGTGACGTTGCCGTGGTGATGTGCCATACAAACAGTCTCCTCTCCTTCAGAACATCCCGGTGGACAAACTGGTGAAGGGGAAGTTCCAGGACAACTTTGAGTTTGTGCAGTGGTTCAAGAAGTTCTTCGACGCCAACTACGGCGGCCACGAATACGACCCGGTGGCAGCGCGGCAAGGACAGGAGCCAGTGTCCACCACCACGCCTGCCCTGGGGCAGACTAAACCCGTCAAGAAGGCCCTGAGCCAAGGTACTGAGGCCACCAGCACCTGTTCAGAGGCTACATGGTCTCTTTAATCTCTCTTCCTGGTGTCTCTCTCTCCCTGGTGTCTGTCTCTCTCTCTCTCCCTGGTGTCTGTCTCTCTCTCTCTCCCTGGTGTCTGTCTCTCTCCTCTCTCTCCCTGGTGTCTGTCTCTCTCTCTCTCCCTGGTGTCTGTCTCTCTCTCTCTCTCCCTGGTGTCTGTCTCTCTCTCTCTCTCTCTCCCTGGTGTCTGTCTCTCTCTCTCTCTCCCTGGTGTCTGTCTCTCTCTCTCTCTCTCTCTCTCCCTGGTGTCTGTCTCTCTCTCTCTCTCCCTGGTGTCTGTTTCTCTCTCTCTCTCTCTCTCTCTCTCTCTCTCTCTCTCCCTGGTGTGTCTCTCTCTGGTGTGTCTCTCTCTCTCCCTGGTGTGTCTCTCTCTCTCTCTCCCTGGTGTGTGTCTCTCTCTCTCTCTCTCCCTGGTGTCTGTCTCTCTCTCTCTCTCTCTCCCTGGTGTCTGTCTCTCTCTCTCTCTCTCTCCCTGGTGTCTGTCTCTCTCTCTCTCTCTCCCCTGGTGTCTGTCTCTCTCTCTCTCTCTCCCTGGTGTCTGTCTCTCTCTCTCTCTCTCTCTCCCTGGTGTCTGTCTCTCTCTCTCTCTCTCTCTCCCTGGTGTCTGTCTCTCTCTCTCTCTCTCTCTCTCTCTCCCTGGTGTCTGTCTCTCTCTCTCTCTCCCTGGTGTGTCTCTCTCTGGTGTGTCTCTCTCTCTCCCTGGTGTGTCTCTCTCTGGTGTGTCTCTCTCTCTCTCTCTCCCTGGTGTCTGTCTCTCTCTCTCTCTCTCTCTCCCTGGTGTCTGTCTCTCTCTCTCTCTCTCTCCCTGGTGTCTGTCTCTCTCTCTCTCTCTCTCCCTGGTGTCTGTCTCTCTCTCCCTGGTGTCTGTTTCTCTCTCTCTCTCTCTCTCTCTCTCTCCCTGGTGTGTCTCTCTCTGGTGTGTCTCTCTCTCTCCCTGGTGTGTCTCTCTCTCTCTCTCCCTGGTGTCTGTCTCTCTCTCTCTCTCTCTCCCTGGTGTCTGTCTCTCTCTCTCTCTCTCCCTGGTGTCTGTCTCTCTCTCTCTCTCTCTCCCTGGTGTCTGTCTCTCTCTCTCTCTCTCTCTCTCTCCCTGGTGTCTGTCTCTCTCTCTCTCTCCCTGGTGTCTGTTTCTCTCTCTCTCTCTCTCTCTCTCTCTCTCTCTCTCTCTCTCTCTCTCTCCCTGGTGTGTCTCTCTCTGGTGTGTCTCTCTCTCTCCCTGGTGTGTCTCTCTCTGGTGTGTCTCTCTCTCTCTCTCTCCCTGGTGTCTGTCTCTCTCTCTCTCTCTCTCTCCCTGGTGTCTGTCTCTCTCTCCCTGGTGTCTGTTTCTCTCTCTCTCTCTCTCTCTCTCTCTCTCCCTGGTGTCTGTTTCTCTCTCTCTCTCTCTCTCTGGTGTGTCTCTCTCTCTCTCTCTCCCTGGTGTCTCTCTCTCTGGTGTGTCTCTCTCTCTCTCTCTCTCCCTGGTGTCTCTCTCTCTCTCTCTCTGCCTGGTGTCTCTCTCTCTTTCTCTCTCCCTGGTGTCTGTTTCTCTCTCCCTGGTGTCTGTTTCTCTCTCCCTGGTGTCTGTTTCTCTCTCCCTGGTGTCTGTTTCTCTCTCCCTGGTGTCTGTTTCTCTCTCCCTGGCGTCTGTTTCTCTCTCCCTGGCGTCTGTTTCTCTCTCCCTGGTGTCTGTTTCTCTCTCCCTGGTGTCTGTTTCTCTCTCCCTGGTGTCTCTCTTTCTCTCTCCCTGGTGTCTCTTTCTCTCTCCCTGGTGTCTGTCTCTCTCTTTCTCTCTCCCTGGTGTCTGTTTCTCTCTCCCTGGTGTCTGTTTCTCTCTCCCTGGTGTCTGTTTCTCTCTCCCTGGTGTCTCTGTTTCTCTCTCCCTGGTGTCTCTGTTTCTCTCTCCCTGGTGTCTCTCTTTCTCTCTCCCTGGTGTCTCTCTTTCTCTCTCCCTGGTGTCTGTTTCTCTCTCTCTTTCTCCCTGGTCTCTCTCTCTCGCCCTGGTGTCTGTCTCTCTGTCTGCCTCTCTGGTCTCTCTCTGTCTCTGGGTTCTCTGCCTCTCTGTCTGTCTCTGGTGTCTCTCTCTCTGGTAAAGGCATGTTGCTGGCCAATAGGTAAAATAAGCTAATAATAAATAAGCTCATCATAGTAAATATCAACTTTACACATAAAAAGTTACAGAATGCCCCTTTAAACATGTACAATACTGCCTGGACTATTAAGCTTACCAGTTTACCATTGGCACCAGCTACATAGTAAAACTAATGTTGTCTCAGTCCTATTGTTTTCACCCTAAAGCTCTTTGCTCGTTGTTCCAGGTCCTGCCAGACCGCCAGTTGCCAAAGTCGCTCCCAAAATGGCGTCTCCGAGCTCGAGGAAAACTGTGGGCGGAGACGAAAACCGGGAAGTGCTGCTAAACAAGGTGAAAAAACCACCAAAATACAGACCATGTGTTTTTGGGCGTTTACTTTATTAACTGACGGAAAGATCCAATGTCCAAACGAATCTCTAAACACACGGTTTAACATTTACAGACTTTTAGTAAACCTCACACTTGGACACGACATCAGGGACGTTGCTTTATTCTGTATTTTCTGGACTATAGGCCGCACCTGAACATAGGCCGCACCCGAATATAGGCCGCACGCGAATATAGGCCGCACGCGCCTGAGCACGTAGGCCGCACGCGCCTGAGCACGTAGGCCGCACGCTACGTGCTCAGGCGCTCTCACGTTCTTTTTCTGTTTCTGTGATTGTGGTGGCCGTGGTTGTTGTGGTTGTTGTGGTTGTTGTGGTGGCTGTGGTTGTTGTGGTTGTTGTGGTTGTTGTGGTGGCTGTGGTTGTTGTGGTGGCTGTGGTGGCCGTGGTTGTTGTGGTTGCTGTGGTTGTTGTGGTGGCCGTGGTTGCCGCTGTGGTTGTTGTGGTGGCTGTGGTTGTTGTGGTGGCCGTGGTTGCCGCTGTGGTTGTTGTGGTTGTTGTGGTGGCCGTGGTTGTTGTGGTGGCTGTGGTTGTTGTGGTGGCCGTGGTTGTTGTGTTGGCCGTGGTTGTTGTGGTGGCCGTGGTTGTTGTGGTGGCCGTGGTTGTTGTGGTGGTTGTGGTGGTTGCTGTGGTTGTTGTGGTGGCTGTGGTTGTTGTGGTGGTTGTTGTGGTTGTTGTGGTGGTTGTTGTGGTTGTTGTGGTGGTTGTTGTGGTGGCCGTGGTTGTTGTGGTGGCTGTGGTTGTTGTGGTTGTTGTGGTGGCTGTGGTTGTTGTGGTGGTTGTTGTGGTGGCCGTGGTTGTTGTGGTTGTTGTGGTGGCCGTGGTTGTTGTGGTGGCTGTGGTTGTTGTGGTGGCCGTGGTTGTTGTGGTTGTTGTGGTTGTTGTGGTGGTTGTGGTGGTTGTTGTGGTTGTTGTGGTGGTTGTTGTGGTTGTTGTGGTGGCTGTGGTTGTTGTGGTGGCTGTGGTTGTTGTGGTTGTTGTGGTGGCTGTGGTTGTTGTGGTGGCCGTGGTTGTTGTGGTTGTTGTGGTTGTTGTGGTTGTTGTGGTTGTTGTGGTTGTTGTGGTTGTTGTGGTTGTGGTGGTTGTTGTGGTTGCCGTGGTTGTTGTGGTGGCCGTGGTTGTTGTGGTGGCCGTGGTTGTTGTGGTGGCTGTGGTTGTTGTGGTGGTTGTTGTGGTGGTTGTTGTGGTTGTTGTGGTTGTTGTGGTTGTTGTGGTGGCCGTGGTTGCCCCTGTGGTTGTTGTGGTGGCTGTGGTTGTTGTGGTGGCCGTGGTTGCCGCTGTGGTTGTTGTGGTGGCTGTGGTTGTTGTGGTGGCCGTGGTTGCCGCTGTGGTTGTTGTGGTTGTTGTGGTGGCTGTGGTTGTTGTGGTGGCCGTGGTTGTTGTGGTGGCTGTGGTGGTTGTTGTGGTGGCTGTGGTTGTTGTGGTGGCTGTGGTTGTTGTGGTTGTTGTGGTGGCCGTGGTTGTTGTGGTGGCCGTGGTTGTTGTGGTGGCTGTGGTTGTTGTGGTGGTTGTTGTGGTGGTTGTTGTGGTGGCTGTGGTTGTTGTGGTGGCTGTGGTTGTTGTGGTGGCCGTGGTTGTTGTGGTGGCCGTGGTTGATGTGGTGGCCGTGGTTGCCGCTGTGGTTGTTGTGGTTGTTGTGGTGGCTGTGGTTGTTGTGGTGGCTGTGGTTGTTGTGGTGGCCGTGGTTGTTGTGGTTGTTGTGGTGGCCGTGGTTGTTGTGGTGGCTGTGGTTGTGGTGGTTGTTGTGGTGGTTGTTGTGGTTGTTGTGGTGGCTGTGGTTGTTGTGGTGGTTGTTGTGGTGGCTGTGGTTGTTGTGGTTGTTGAGGTGGCCCTGGTTGTTGTGGTGGCTGTGGTTGTTGTGGTGGCCGTGGTTGCCGCTGTGGTTGCCGCTGTGGTTGTTGTGGTGGCTGTGGTTGTTGTGGTGGCCGTGGTTGCCGCTGTGGTTGTTGTGGTGGCTGTGGTTGTTGTGGTGGCCGTGGTTGCCGCTGTGGTTGTTGTGGTGGCTGTGGTTGCCGCTGTGGTTGTTGTGGTGGCTGTGGTTGTTGTGGTTGTTGTGGTGGCTGTGGTTGTTGTGGTTGTTGTGGTGGCTGTGGTTGTTGTGGTGGCTGTGGTTGTTGTGGTTGTTGTGGTGGCTGTGGTTGTTGTGGTGGCCGTGGTTGTTGTGGTGGCCGTGGTTGCCGCTGTGGTTGTGGTGGTTGTTGTGGTTGTTGTGGTGGCTGTGGTTGTTGTGGTGGCTGTGGTTGTTGTGGTGGCTGTGGTTGTTGTGGTGGCTGTGGTGGCCGTGGTTGTTGTGGTGGTTGTTGTGGTTGTTGTGGTTGTTGTGGTGGCTGTGGTTGTTGTGGTTGCTGTGGTTGTTGTGGTTGTTGTGGTGGCTGTGGTTGTTGTGGTGGCTGTGGTTGTTGTGGTGGCTGTGGTTGTTGTGGTGGCTGTGGTTGTTGTGGTGGCTGTGGTTGTTGTGGTGGCTGTGGTTGTTGTGGTTGCTGTGGTTGTTGTGGTTGTTGTGGTGGCTGTGGTTGTTGTGGTGGCTGTGGTTGTTGTGGTGGCTGTGGTTGTTGTGGTGGCTGTGGTTGTTGTGGTGGCTGTGGTTGTTGTGGTGGCTGTGGTTGTTGTGGTGGCTGTGGTTGTTGTGGTGGCTGTGGTTGTTGTGGTGGCTGTGGTTGTTGTGGTGGCTGTGGTTGTTGTGGTGGCTGTGGTTGTTGTGGTGGCTGTGGTTGTTGTGGTGGCCGTGGTTGTTGTGCTTGTGGTGGTCGTGGTTGCCGTTGTTGCCGTGGTTGCTGTTGGTTGCCGTGGTTGCTGTGGTTAGTGACTCAGAGCTGGTCCCTCTCAGATCCAGGAGCTGGAGACGACCATCGCGGACATGGAGAAGGAGCGAGACTTTTACTTTAACAAACTGCGGGACATCGAGGTGCTGTGTCAGGAGCAGGGGGAGGACGACCCTACACTGAGGAAGATCATGGACATCCTCTACGCCACAGACGTGAGTCCACCTGGTTCTGCCCGCTCTGGTTCTGCCCGCTCTGGTTCTGCCCGCTCTGGTTCTGCCCGCTCTGGTTCTGCCCGCTCTGGTTCTGCTCTCTCTGGTTCTGCTCTCTCTGGTTCTGCTCTCTCTGGTTCTGCTCTCTCTGGTTCTGCTCTCTCTGGTTCTGCTCTCTCTGGTTCTGCTCTCTCTGGTTCATCTCAATAAAAGTCAATCGAAGCCAGAGAGATGGAGTACTTCCTTATTCAGCTTCATTGAAATAGCATGTTAGCATTAGCATCTGTATACAGTCTGTGTTAGCATTAGCATCTGTATACAGTCTGTGTTAGCATTAGCATCTGTATACAGTCTGTGTTAGCATTAGCATCTGTATACAGTCTGTGTTAGCATTAGCATCTGTATACAGTCTGTGTTAGCATTAGCATCTGTATACAGTCTGTGTTAGCATTAGCATCTGTATACAGTCTGTGTTAGCATTAGCATCTGTATACAGTCTGTGTTAGCATTAGCATCTGTATACAGTCTGTGTTAGCATTAGCATCTGTATACAGTCTGTGTTAGCATTGTCCATGTTTATACAGCTCTAACGTGGCATGTGTCTTGTTTCCAGGAGGGCTTTGTCGTACCAGGAGACGAAGCAGAAGAACAGGAGGAATTTTAATCCAAAGCCCCTTTTTGTTTTCTTTTATTTTTACACCAAGTTCTTCTCAAACGAAGACTGTCCCGACGCAATTCAAACCCCCCTCTGGACCAGTGGCCTCAGACTTGACCGGATTGTGGCCTGGGCTTCAGTTTTGGAGACGGACTCTGGTGCGATGACTCTTGTGTGTGTGTGTGTGGTTGTGTGCGTGTGTGTTGTTTGTGGTTGTGTGTGTGTGTGTGGCTGGATCTGTCCCCTGTAAGGAAGGAAGTAAAGAAAGAAAAAAACATAAAAATAATAATTCCTCTGCCTTTTGCTGGAGTCACATTAGCATTAGCACTTGGTTAGCATTAGCTTTAGTCAAGTACGTTTCTATGACAATATCTCTATAAACTCCTTTTTAATTCTCTGAGTTTTGCCAACGTAAGAATCCCAAACTCACCCAAACCACATTTAAGACTTGGATATGGGGATCCTGACTTTCACTCGTTCGTTCATTCATTCATTCGTTCGTTCATTCATTCGTTCGTTCATTCATTCGTTCATTCGTTCATTTGTTGTCTGGTTGTGAAATGGCTTCTTTAAGATCACGTTTACTACATTGAGACTTTGACTTTTCCTCAGTGTGGTTTTGATCGTAACATTTTAGTGGGTTAAAGCAAATATTTTAAGTGTGTTTTAACATCAGAACGAGACCAGTTTCTTCCAGCTCTACTCAAGCCCACTGGTCCTGTGTAACCAGTCCCAGGTCCTTCTTTAGTCCCTCTTGGTCCTGGTTCTATCCAGGCCGAGCTGGTACTAAAGTGTTTTAACTGAAAGTGATTGGACAGAGAGCAGCTGGAAGCCGTGGTTACCAAGGAATTTCCCTGAATACTGGTTTGTTATGGGGAAGTTGATTAGGATTGGGTGTCAAATAGTAAAGTGCAATGGAAACACAACCAGGTGGAGCAGGGCCGAGTAGGGCTGGTGGAAACGGGGCTAATAAACCTCTGAAAAAGCACATCTAAAGCTGTTTTTGTACTTTTGTAGCGTTAAATTGTTCTTGTGGTGCTACAGGTTTGTAAACGTTAAGGAGAGGAATTTTACTGAAATTACGCCACCATTTGGCAAAAGTCACTCAAGTCTTCAAACTGAGATGAGACTATTTTTTGTCTGATATTTTCCTCTTGATTGTGCACTTATTTGTAAAGAAATGTGTAGAGAAGCGTAATCTCTGCAGCCAGCATTTCCCCCGTGACTCCGCCTTCTTTCATTTGCACTGTCCACACCAGTGGTCCTTAAACCAGCCGGGATCTGAACCGGCTTCTCGTTGGGATTGGTTTGGGATTCTGGAGGACCTCGGTTTCTCTCACTCCCCCAAACCCAATTCCAGCCCCTTCCCAATCACCCACTAGTGCCCATTCTCTCCAACTCCTGCCCTGGTTCCCCCATCTCTCCAACTCCTGCCCTGGTTCCCCCATCTCTCCAACTCCTGCCCTGGTCCCCAATCTCTCCAACTCCTGCCCTGGTCCCCAATCTCTCCAACTCCTGCCCTGGTCCCCAATCTCTCCAACTCCTGCCCTGGTTCCCAATCTCTCCAACTCCTGCCCTGGTCCCCAATCTCTCCAACTCCTGCCCTGGTTCCCCAATCTCTCCAACTCCTGCCCTGGTTCCCCAATCTCTCCAACTCCTGCCCTGGTTCCCCAATCTCTCCAACTCCTGCCCTGGTTCCCCAATCTCTCCAACTCCTGCCCTGGTCCCCAATCTCTCCAACTCCTGCCCTGGTTCCCCAATCTCTCCAACTCCTGCCCTGGTTCCCAATCTCTCCAACTCCTGCCCTGGTCCCCCAATCTCTCCAACTCCTGCCCTGGTTCCCCAATCTCTCCAACTCCTGCCCTGGTTCCCCAATCTCTCCAACTCCTGCCCTGGTCCCCAATCTCTCCAACTCCTGCCCTGGTTCCCCAATCTCTCCAACTCCTGCCCTGGTTCCCCAATCTCTCCAACTCCTGCCCTGGTCCCCAATCTCTCCAACTCCTGCCCTGGTTCCCCAATCTCTCCAACTCCTGCCCTGGTTCCCCAATCTCTCCAACTCCTGCCCTGGGACCCAATTTTCCCGGTCTCGATGTTCCGACCCTTTCCAGTTCCCAGGTTCCTCTCGGTTCCCATCGAGAACCGGGCCATGGTCCCTTCCGTACCGTGTGCCAACAGACTCCTCGCTACACTGTGATTTTTGCCTTTGTCCAAACGTGTTCCCGACGCCACGTTTGGGGACGTTGACTGCCTTTTGAACAATCTGTAGAAAAACCAGGACTTTTTTCCAATGACTAAAGTGTGACGCGCTCTCGGCCTTAACCTTTTTATTCTATTTTCTTTCACGTTCTGGGCAAATGTTTGTATTCTAACTTTTAATATGCTGAAATAAACAATATGTATTTGGACGAATGTTTTGGGTCTGTTTGGTTTTGACGCTTTCATTACAGGCGACAATTGTCCTGGGTTCTAATCCCGGTCGGAACAGGGCCTTTCTGAGTGGAGCTTGTTCTCTCTGGGTCTGTGTAGGTTTCCTCCAGGTGCTCCTGTTTCCCCTACCACTAAAAATTCTAGTCTCTTTGCTCTATTAAAGTTGAGGTTCCTAAACTTAATGGTTTCATAAATATTTGTCCCTAAAGTGAATCGTACAACAGGCAGTCCTCATATTCTTCAACCGGAAAATGTATCTTCTACATCTCTCAGTGTAAGAACGAGCCCTGTGAGTCACTATTTGACCCTTTAGGAGACAGGACAACACTTTAGATTTTATTATAGGCCTTCTATTGTGATCTGAAAGTTTGGCTCTCCAGCTTTAACCGATATAATTTACTTGCAATTAAAAATGATCAAACAAACTTCATTCATGAAACATCAGTTATTGACATGATGCATTTCCCACTTCTACCACAGGATGGCGGTGTTTCTCATTCTCTGTTTAGCCCAGATTCAGATTCTAGTTTAGTTTTTGATTTCAGCCCAAAACTAACTACTCCATCACTTTTGCAACTCTCACTGTCTGTCTAATTAAAATGATTAATTTAGAAGCACTGCTAACCACGTCGAACCTAGATGAGCGTAGAAACTATTCACTACAAACCATGGATCATATTAACTAGCTAATAGTAGCTACAAACCTACTAATGAACTGAGGAGCACTGCTAACCATTCCAACCCTGTATTTACTTAGAAGCTTGGCTAACCACTCAAACCCCATAGTCATGCACTTTGGAGTATTTGAATATTTTAATAGATAAGGTGTGTGACCATTGTGTGTTAATGTTTACAGTCTATGGATGAAACGGGCACTTGTATTAACGCGGCTTCACCAGCAGGGGGCGACAGAACCGACACAAACTCCACAGTAGTTTTCAGGAGCGCAGTGAGTGAAGGACAAAGAGCAGACGTCCATTTTATATTTTATTATTTATTGACCTTTGTTTAACCAGAATGTCCCGCTGATGTTTTAGAATCTGACCCCAGGGAGAGAGACCAGAGAGAGATCAGAGGCAAGGCAAGTTTATTTGTATAGCACAATTCATACACAAGGCAACTCAAAGTGCTGAACAAGAAAGCATTAAAATCATAAATAATCGCAGAACATTAAAAAGAAAGATAAAAATATAAAATCCCTCAGTTGTAGCACAGCTAAACAGATCTGTCTTTAACCTGGTTTTAAACATTGTCAGAGAGGAGGCCTGTCTCACATCTTCAGGAAGACTGTTCCAGATTTTAGCAGCATGAATCTGAAAAGCAGCCTCCTCATGTTTAGTTCTGACTCTGGGTACTAACAGGAGTCCAGTCCCTGTGCTCCTCAGAGTCCCAGCAGGAGGCTAGTCCCTGTGCTCCTCAGAGTCCCAGCAGGAGGCTAGTCCCTGTGCTCCTCAGAGTCCCAGCAGGAGTCCAGTCCCTGTGCTCCTCAGAGTCCCAGCAGGAGGCCAGTCCCTGTGCTCCTCAGAGTCCCAGCAGGAGTCCAGTCCCTGTGCTCCTCAGAGTCCGGGCTGGTTCATATGGTACTAACATGTCACTAATATATTTTGGTGCGAGGCCATGGAGAGACTTGTAACAAGCAGAGCTGTTTTAAAGTCTATTCTCTGAGCCACAGGAAGCCAGTGCAGAGACCTGAGGACCGGACTAATGTGGTCGTACTTCCTGGTTCTAGTCAGGACTAATGTGGTCGTACTTCCTGGTTCTAGTCAGGACTAATGTGGTCGTACTTCCTGGTTCTAGTCAGGACTCGAGCTGCTGCATTTTGAATGTACTGCAGCTGTTTTACAGCCTGTTTGGACAGACCTGTGAGCAGGCCATTGCAGTAGTCTAACCTACTGGAGACAAATGCATGGATAAGAATCTCCAGGTCTGCTTTAGACACTATGTTTTTGATCCTGGCAATGTTTTTTAGATGGTAAAAAGCTGCTGATGTTACTGATTTGATGTGGCTATTAAAATTTAAGTCTGAGTCCAGTATTACCCCTAGATTTCTGACCTTGTTTGAAGGTTTTAGGGAGAGAGACTGGAGGTGACAGATGACGCTCTCTCTTTGTTTCTGGGGACCAAAGACAATCATTTCAGTTTTGTCTGCGTTTAGCTGAAGGAAGTTGTTTTGCATCCACTCACTGATCTGTTGGATACAGTGAAGGAGTGAGTCCACTGGTCCATGTTCTCCTGCAGTCAGTGAGACATAGATCTGAGTATCGTCTGCATAGTTGTGATAGGACACTTTGTTTCTGCGTATTAACTGACCTAACGGCAGCATGTAGAGATTGAACAGAAGAGGTCCCAGGATCGACCCCTGTGGTACTCCACAGGTCAGGGCCATATGATCTGAGACACAGTCTCCAATCTCCACAAAGTACTTCCTGTCTTCAAGGTAAGACCTAAACCAACTTAGGGCGGTGCCAGCGACGCCAACCCAGTCCTCTAGTCTCTGTAAGAGGATCTCATGGTCGACAGTGTCAAAGGCAGCACTTAGATCTAACAAGATTAGGATTGAGACTTTACCTGCGTCAGTGTTCAGCCGGATATCATTTATAACCTTAACGAGAGCCTTTGGGAATATTCCAGAATAAAGGGACATGTTTACTATCTGTGTGAGTGAAGGTAACAGACTGCTCAGAACAGACTTTAGAAATCTAGTGGGTAGTACATCCAAGCTGCATGTGGAGGAGCTCAAACTGGAGATTATCTCTTGGACAGTTTT
The DNA here is from genome assembly GCA_964034765.1 of Knipowitschia caucasica. Lineage (NCBI taxonomy): Eukaryota > Metazoa > Chordata > Actinopteri > Gobiiformes > Gobiidae > Knipowitschia > Knipowitschia caucasica. Next base: position 1,465,986 of record OZ035827.1, on the reverse strand, counting down.
ATCATTTACAGGTGCAAAGTGAGTTAGCTCAAAGAGCCTTTCTGTTGGATTGTTATCTGTGGATTGGGGACAATGGCGTTTTTGATGCCTTGAACCTTGTCATTGAAAAAATTAGCAAACTCATTGCATTTACGTTTGGAAGTAAGCTCTAATGGCATTTGAACAGGGGGGTTTGTTAATCTATTAACTGTTGAGAACAGAACACGCAGATTGTTGCTGCAGCCTTCAATCATTTCAGAAAAATACCTTTCTCTCAGAGAGAGTCTCAATCTCCGGTTCCGTCCGTCACATTAAGGACCTGCTCTATACACAAAGACAAACACTATATTTACATTTATGCAACATAAATATATTTTTAGGTCAAACCAGTACAAACATTTATCTGTTCATTCATAAAGAAAAAAAGAATGAGTTCACTGCAAAAACTGACAAAAATGGCTCCAATTTGGTCGAATGTGTCTTAAAAAACTAGATTCTCCAAACGGGAAAATGTGTCGGATTCAATGGTGTAGGTTTGGTTCCAATCTTGGTGGGGACATTCACTACGACCTGAGTCTACACCCATTGACACGGGGTCCAGAGTTTCTCCCCCAGAATTTGTTGCGTAATCACACACTATATTTGCAATAGTGTGTTGCCTTCTATACTAAACTCAGCTGTAGACTGAATAAGAAGCAGTTAAGGATTTTTTCTAATAGTTAAAACAAAATCAATTGGATCAGAGCTTCTGAGTTTTGTGTTGCGTTCATTCTAACTTTGTCCACAAGATGGCTTAAATGTTTATAGTAAATAAGATAAAGTAAATATATCCTGTATTCAAGATCAGGCTGATATGGTTTACAACCTATCTCAAATATGCTGTCCCTGGCACTGTCTTGAGAGTGACTCTCATTGGCTGCCTCCTAAATAGCAAATACACTGTTATGAAACTTTAAAAAATCCCATATTTTATCTTCATAATTCCAGCCTCACCTGAAGCCCAGCTTCGATATCTGCCTGCACTACATCTTCCCTGAATACCTGAGTTCCCTATAATAAATAAAACACATGTAGTACATTAAACAAATCAGATCTAATCATATACAAAATAAAACCACCAACAAAACCAAATAAATACTTTCAACCTCACCTGAAGCCCTGAAGGTCCAGCCACTTCCTCATCCTCTACCAGCACTGCACATTCCCTGTTTGTCTGACTTTCCTTTATGGTATTAATAAAAACACACATTCTACATTGAATAAAATGAAACCTAGGCATGGTACACCAGTCGCTAAATATCTCATGAAACTAGAATTGGTTGATGGGTCTAAGATTATAACTGCTTAACCCTAACCTCACCTGGAGTCCTGTCTTGTCCTTGTCTTTATCTCCTTCTTGAATTTCCATTATATCTCTCAGAATGTTTGCATCATTATAGTAGTAAAATATGTTGTAATTGGCATAGGTAATTTCCAACCAAATGATGTTCTTTAACTTTAGTATGATTCTATACTGACTTAAACCTAATCCAAATCTACATAATAGCCCTCACCTGAGGCTCTAACTCGATACTTGATATAAATCATGCTCTGATCTTTCAATTTCCTATAATAAATAAAAACAGAGGAGAAAATATTGAATTAGAATCTACAGTGAGTAGCTCACTACATTGTTTGACATATACGATCAATCTCTAAAAACAATTCATAGTCCCATGCATACCTACAAAATTCCAACCTTGCCTGATGCACTGAAGGGCCTGTTGCTTCTACCTCAACATTCCCTATATTGTTCTCTCTTGTTGGTTGAGGTTCCTATGTATGTTAACAGAAGATTAATCATCACAATTCATAATTTGCTATTACTTGTGCTTTCTCTTACTTACTTTCCAACTGTTAAAAAAGCTCCTGATATATTTTATCTTTTTTTGTGGAGGTGGCATTTTTTCTAAATTATATAAGAAGGTATAGACAATCAAAAACAGACATTCATATACATGAACTGCAGAATCATTTATATAACTTGGCCAATGTCAAAAGTTACATAGTATTTCTCAATACAATGAGTTAACAAGAGTTTGGCAATAAGTAACAGTGTGGATTTTTCTATATTTTCTTTTTTTTATTCCACTCTCAACCCAAAAAGGCAAGTAATGACTCACAGGGCTCTCAAGTATGCAAAATAAAAACTTAAATGACCTGTTGTGGTGTGTTTTGCGCACAACCAGCATGCATCGTTAACGCAATGGAAAATTTAGGTATCCGAGCTTTAATTTCGGGAGCGCTGGTTGCGCTTTGGGAAGAATCAGGGGAGAGACATGTCAGAGACACAGGGGAGAAACGGGGGAGATACGAGGGAGACATGGTTCTGTCTGCATATGGTCCGAGCTCGGTACCATGTTAGAGCTGTGCTTTCACTGAGCGCTGCGGCTGTCATTACAAAGCGGCAGCAGCTGCACCAGGACGTGCTGTCACACATTTCACAGAAATTACATTATCAGCAGATAAAGGTTGTAAATCGTGGATCCGTGGAATATTTTCATCCCTAGTTTATCCTGATTCACACAACACACCCACTTATACATTTTGGATAGTAAGAGCACAATAAGTATTTTTTCAGCCTTTCAACCAACCTGTTTCTTTATTGGAGCCAGTTCTGTTCTGTCTCTGTGCCGTGTGAGCTCCTCGGAACATTAAACAGTGCGCTGACAGATTAGAAATAACGTAAGTACTTTGAATGGTAATAGATCTACAGTACTTTCCTCTGATTACTCACGTGCTACAACGCTCAGGGAACGAAAAAAAACACTTGCTTCACGCTGGCTAACTTTTAAAAATTAAACAGTCGCTCAGTGCTTCAGTTTGGCGCTGAAGAAGACAGCCAATCACTGCAGAGAACGGAACGGGTCACGTGCTGCTGCTGCTGCTGTTGCTCTGGAGGCGAGGAGGAGGCGCGACGTGTGCACGAACGGAAGACATGTGTCCCGGACCGTCCGGGTCACGGGACATCATGTCATTTTGGTGGGGACTTATTAGTCCCCACCAAATATTGGTGGGGACATGTCCCCATGGTCCCCACGCAAACCTACGCCCTTGGTCGGATTAAGGTAAAAACACTTGATTTGATTCCTCATATTTTACCATTTTTTACAGTGTTTCTTTGCAGGAGGTGAAGGGCAGAGATGACCCAGGACACGCCACAGTGAACCACATTTATCTACATTTACAGACAGTAAGTCATATTTATCTATATATAAATAAAACAGTGACATTTCTTTCAAACAGCCTTCGGGGCGTCGTTCCACTGAACCCTCAGGTCCGAAAGTCCCGACTGCAGCAGCGTCTCTTTGATCTAGAAGCAGAAACAGTAAAAGCAGTGGATCTAATTTCTCACAGAGATAGTTTTTTGTTCTTCTTTCATCGACCGCTTTAGAGTCTGAGAAAGGTCTTGTCTGGTCCCACTACTTGGGGAAATAGTATTATGGTGCTTTCAGACCGGATCATGCTGCGTCGAGTTTCAATGCAAAGTCTATGGTGACGTTCGACCGTCACAACGCACGGACCTCTCGGTTCACACGAACGGACTGTTCAATAATGACGCACGGACTGTTCAGTAGAGACGCACGGACTGTTCAGTAGAGACGCACGGACTGTTCAGTAGAGACGCACGGACTGTTCAGTAGAGACGCACGGACTCTTCAGTAGAGACGCACGGACTCTTCAGTAGAGACGCACGGACTCTTCAGTAGAGACGCACGGACTCTTCAGTAGAGACGCACGGACTGTTCAGTAGAGACACACGGACTGTTCAGTAGAGACGCACGGACTGTTCAGTAGAGACGCACGGACTGTTCAGTAGAGACGCACGGACTGTTCAGTAGAGACGCACGGACTGTTCTGTAGAGACGCACGGACTGTTCTGTAGAGACGCACAGACTGCTCTGTAGAGACGCACGGACTGTTCAGTAGAGACGCACGGACTGTTCAGTAGAGACGCACGGACTGTTCAGTAGAGACGCACGGACTGTTCTGTAGAGACGCACGGACTGTTCAGTAGAGACGCACGGACTCTTCAGTAGAGACGCACGGACTGTTCAGTAGAGACGCACGGACTGTTCAGTAGAGACGCACGGACTGTTCAGTAGAGACGCACGGACTGTTCAGTAGAGACGCACGGACTGTTCAGTAGAGACGCACGGACTGTTCTGTAGAGACGCACGGACTGTTCAGTAGAGACGCACGGACTCTTCAGTAGAGACGCACGGACTGTTCAGTAGAGACGCACGGACTGTTCTGTAGAGACGCACGGACTGTTCAGTAGAGACGCACAGACTGTTCAGTAGAGACGCACGGACTGTTCAGTAGAGACGCACGGACTGTTCAGTAGAGACGCACGGACTGTTCAGTAGAGACGCACAGACTGTTCAGTAGAGACGCACGGACTGTTCAGTAGAGACACACAGACTGTTCTGTAGAGACGCATGGACTGTTCAGTAGAGACGCATGGACTGTTCAGTAGAGACGCACAGACTGTTCAGTAGAGACGCACGGACTGTTCAGTAGAGACGCACGGACTGTTCAGTAGAGACGCACGGACTGTTCAGTAGAGACGCACGGACTGTTCAGTAGAGACGCACGGACTCTTCAGTAGAGACGCACGGACTCTTCAGTAGAGACGCACGGACTGTTCAGTAGAGACGCACGGACTGTTCAGTAGAGACGCACGGACTGTTCTGTAGAGACGCACGGACTCTTCAGTAGAGACGCACGGACTGTTCAGTAGAGACGCACGGACTGTTCAGTAGAGACGCACGGACTGTTCAGTAGAGACGCACGGACTGTTCTGTAGAGACGCACGGACTGCTCTGTAGAGACGCACGGACTGTTCAATAATGACGCACGGACTTGGTGGGAAAGTGAAAAGGGAGGAGCAGGAGCGAAAAATCAACGCCCACAGGAGATGGATTCTGCTCATTCTTTCCTCGGGACGTTCGTGCGACAACCAATCAGAGAGCAGTAAAGTGGTCACGGGGACATTAGCGGACTGAGCGAGCAGACTGAACATACTGTAAACAGCCAAAACAGGACCCACACCAGACTTCACCAGAACTCAAACCAGGGCTGACAATGGGGGACTCTGTGCTTGTGAAAATATGGGTTGTCATGCTCCTGTGACCTTATGCAACGGCTTAGAGTGTGTTCATACTACTGTTATATAAAGTCACCTTCGTGAACACATACTACTGTTATATAAAGTCACCTCCGTGAACACATACTACTGTTATATAAAGTCACCTCCGTGAACACATACTGCTGTTATATAAAGTCACCTCCGTGAACACATACTGCTGTTATATAAAGTCACCTCCGTGAACACATACTGCTGTTATATAAAGTCACCTCCGTGAACACATACTACTGTTATATAAAGTCACCTCCGTGAACACATACTACTGTTATATAAAGTCACCTCCGTGAACACATACTGCTGTTATATAAAGTCACCTCCGTGAACACATACTGCTGTTATATAAAGTCACCTCCGTGAACACATACTGCTGTTATATAAAGTCACCTCCGTGAACACATACTACTGTTATATAAAGTCACCTCCGTGAACACATACTGCTGTTATATAAAGTCACCTCCGTGAACACATACTACTGTTATATAAAGTCACCTCCGTGAACACATACTGCTGTTATATAAAGTCACCTCTGTGAACACATACTGCTGTTATATAAAGTCACCTCCGTGAACACATACTGCTGTTATATAAAGTCACCTCCGTGAACACATACTGCTGTTATATAAAGTCACCGTGAACACATACTGCTGTTATATAAAGTCCGTGGAATGTCTGTGAGCAAAGACACGCTGCAAAGCTGCATATTGGAGAAGATCTGTACACAAGAAGCCGCTAGCATAGCTCTGTTAGCATTAGAGCCGGCCGGCTACTTCCGGTACTTCGGGCTCGCGTCAGGACGTTCTGGTGTGAAGACCTCTGCGTCTGAAAACTAGAGAATGCGCGTCTGGTGAGCGGGGCTTCAGCGTTTCAGCGTTGGCGTGTGAAAGCCTCGTTAGACACAGATACGCTGGGAGAACATGCAAACTGCTCACAGAAAGGCCCTGCGTTGCCCGGGAGTCGAACCCAGAACCCTCTCGTAGTGTAGATAGATACGACAGGTTTACACAACACCCTCCAGATAATATCCTCGAAGACCGTAGATGACTTAGCACTTAGCTCACTTAGCACTTAGCTCACTTAGCACTTAGCTAACTTAGCACTTAGCTCACTTAGCATTAGCCACGTACTTCCTGTCTAGACCAGAAGTTGTCAAAGAAAACATTTTACTTATAACATGTAAAAGCGCTAATGGACCTTTACAAACACAGAGGGTGTACTGAAAAGAGTTTGATGACCATGGACTGTAAACAGGCGGACTATGGGCTATGCTAACATGCTAACGTGCTCTGGCTCCTATTGACTTACACTAAAACTCCTCTAGCTCAGTAATGTTTGTGTGACATCACCATTTTGGGCTTAAATGTGTGTTTTTTGCTGTTTTCTTCCATGTACGACTCTGGACATGTTTGAGGAGACACTAAAGTTAAACTAAATCTGTCAAACTTCGCTCTTTTCGACCTGGGATCAAAGGAAAACTGGGCCAACACTGTCGGTCCACTCCTAATGTCGTCTGTTTTTTACCTTCTGAAGCATCTGAGTCCAAACTTCAGGCTGCGACAGGTCTGTTCCACTCTGGACCTTCATGTTCACGAGTAGAACCTTTCCATTACGTTTTTCAGCTCGAGTAGGAAACAAACAAACATGTTAACCGAGTCGACACAGTTGTAAACACACAGATGACTTAGTAATAATAAATACCAGTTACAAGATAATCAACCATAGATTATACACTAATTAAGCACTTTTTAGTGATTAAAACTGTCACGTGTGTGAAGGTCATGGTTCACTAGTTGTTCGCCTGGTCTTACCATGTGTAAATGTAGCCCATGTGGTCTGAGTCTTGTCAATTTCACCAAAATCATATTTTTTGTTAGTATTTACTGGTATTTTATTAAGTTTATTTCTGTATATTTTCAAATCGAGGCTTTTATTTTGGCGGTGTCGCCACTTCCTGTGGGTTCGCGGGCTTCCCCTTCAGTTGCTTAGGGGAGGTAAGCAGTAAAATCTCTTGTGATTCAAGTTATAAAATATTTCATATAAAATTGATTTAGTTCGATTATTGTTGTTGTTCATGATTTACAAAGCACTTGCCAAAGTTTATGTTTAATGTAAATGTGTGAAATAGCGTTTTTTGTTGAAGTATAGCACTTTGAAAAAGTGTATTTAAGCTAGCGAGCATGGTCTCACTGTCGTCTGTGGCACGTCTTCTGTCTGTGCAGATCTGTGTCAGGGACTGGCGTAAACAGCATTTAGATTTTTGTGTTTCCAACAGTAAATCCCCCGAATGACAAACCCCTGTGTCTGGTTTGATTCTTGACGCATCTACCCACACAATACACAACGCGGAGAGACCGGCTACACAAACTCTGGTCCATGATCATCTCCCACATGTACGTCTGGTCTTACCATGTGTAAACTCTGGTCCATGATCATTTCCTACATGTACGTCTGGTCTTACCATGTGTAAACTCTGGTCCATGATCATCTCCCACATGTACGTCTGGTCTTACCATGTGTAAACTCTGGTCCATGATCATTTCCTACATGTACGTCTGGTCTTACCATGTGTAAACTCTGGTCCATGATCATTTCCTACATGTACGTCTGGTCTTACCATGTGTAAACTCTGGTCCATGGTCATTTCCTACATGTACGTCTGGTCTTACCATGTGTAAACTCTGGTCCATGATCATTTCCTACATGTACGTCTGGTCTTACCATGTGTAAACTCTGGTCCATGATCATCTCCTACATGTACGTCTGGTCTTACCATGTGTAAACTCTGGTCCATGATCATTTCCTACATGTACGTCTGGTCTTACCATGTGTAAACTCTGGTCCATGATCATTTCCTACATGTACGTCTGGTCTTACCATGTGTAAACTCTGGTCCATGATCATCTCCTACATGTACGTCTGGTCTTACCATGTGTAAACTCTGGTCCATGGTCATCTCCTACATGTACGTCTGGTCTTACCATGTGTAAACTCTGGTCCATGGTCATCTCCTACATGTACGTCTGGTCTTACCATGTGTAAACTCTGGACCATGAACATCTCCTACATGTACGTCTGGTCTTACCATGTGTAAACTCTGGTCCATGATCATCTCCTACATGTACGTCTGGTCTTACCATGTGTAAACTCTGGTCCATGATCATCTCCTACATGTACGTCTGGTCTTACCATGTGTAAACTCTGGTCCATGGTCATCTCCTACATGTACGTCTGGTCTTACCATGTGTAAACTCTGGACCATGGTCATTTCCTACATGTACGTCTGGTCTTACCATGTGTAAACTCTGGACCATGGAGAATGCGATAGTAAAATAATCTGTTCTGGTTCAATCCAAATATCAAGAAACTGAAGCCGGAGCAAGAGGAATGTTTAGAAAATGTCTGAGGCAAAGATGTGGCTCCGTTAGTGACAAAGGATATGGCTAAAGCTAGGCTAATGCTAAAGCTAGGCTACATGCTAAAGCTAGGCTAAATGCTAGAGCTAGGCTAAATAATAAAGCTAGGCTAAATGCTAAAGCTAGGATAAATTCCAGTAAAGGTAAACTCAGATCCAATGGTTTCAATCTGCAAAAGGAGCCCCTCCCACCTGTTCACAGAGTCAATGGAGCAGATCCAGACCTTAGTATGAAATGAAATGAGTACCATGGTGTGGTAAGACCAGGGTAACTAGTTGTATGTTCTGGTTTCACCTCTCTGACAGAAGAAGGGATAAGTTTGAGAACAAACACCATCGTTCCACTGATGGTATATGTTTTTCAGGACACAGTGCTCGATTCCCCGGGAGTTTCCTGGTTGGACGTTCATCCAGTTGGTGAAGGAGCTGGTGCTGCCGTCGGACCACCTCCAGGGCTCTCGGTACAGACCCACCCACACCTGGTACGTGGACGAGATGGCTAAGACCGCAGAGTTCTCGCTCTGGTCTTGGATCATGGCCAGGTCTGTGTGGTGCTGTCGACAGTAGCTCCGAGACTCCGCCCATGTCTTGGCAATCGCAACAAACGTGAAGTTTTTGAAGCCGGGACGAGGGAAACCTGAGGCAAGAAGGAGGTGTAAGTACAGTGCTCCATGGTCCATGTGCGGTCTCCATGGTCCATGTGATGTCTCCATGGTCCATGTGCGGTCTCCATGGTCCATGTGTGGTCTCCATGGTCCATGTGTGGTCTCTATGGTCCATGTGAGGTCTCTATGGTCCATGTGAGGTCTCTATGGTCCATGTGAGGTCTCTATGGTCCATGTGTGGTCTCTATGGTCCATGTGAGGTCTCTATGGTCCATGTGAGGTCTCTATGGTCCATGTGAGTGCTCCATGGTCCATGTGTGGTCTCCATGGTCCATGTGTGGTCTCCATGGTCCATGTGTGGTCTCTATGGTCCATGTGTGGTCTCCATGGTCCATGTGTGGTCTCTATGGTCCATGTGAGGTCTCTATGGTCCATGTGAGGTCTCTATGGTCCATGTGTGGTCACTATGGTCCATGTGTGGTCTCTATGGTCCATGTGAGGTCTCTATGGTCCATGTGAGGTCTCTATGGTCCATGTGAGTGCTCCATGGTCCATGTGTGGTCTCCATGGTCCATGTGTGGTCTCTATGGTCCATGTGTGGTCTCCATGGTCCATGTGTGGTCTCCATGGTCCATGTGTGGTACTATTCACCCAAGTGTCCGAGACATGCGGCCGAAGGTCAGATGATACGACAACATCGACCTCCGGCCTCTGGTCCTGGCGCCCCCTGGTGGACACCCTTGTGCTGGAACATGGTGTTGGTGAACACCGCTCGGGTTCAGATCAGAGCCGTTCTTCCCCTTCACCCCTCTCCAAGTGTCACTGGTGTCCCCCACTGGGGGGTTGGAGTCCCCCAGGAGCATAACGGAGTCCCCGGGCGGTGGACTGTCCCATACACCTCACAAGGACTCCAAGAAGGCCAAGTACTCTGCACTGCTGTTAGGCCCGTAGGCCGTCACAACAGTGAGAGACTTGTCCCCCACCCGGAGGCGGAGGGACGCGACCCTCTCATTCACCGGGGAGAACTCCAACACGTGGAGCTGAGATGGGGGGCTCGCCGCTCGCCGCCTCTCCCCGCCGGAAACACCAGAAAAGAGGAGCGTCCAACCGCTCTCAAGGAGTTGGGTTCAGAGCCCAAGCTGTGTGTGGAGGTGAGGCCGACTATCCCTAGTCGGTATCTCTCGACCTCCCCCACGAGCTCAAGCTCCTCCCCCACGAGCTCAGGCTCCTCCCCCACGAGCTCAGGCTCCTCCCCCACGAGCTCAGGCTCCTCCCCCAGTCCCAACATCCATAGGCTGTGTGTGTGACTGGGTCACCAAGGTCTCCGCTTTGACCGCTGCCCAGTCCTCTCTGCACCAAAGCCTTATGGGGGGCCCTACCAGGGGCATTAAGACCTTTGTACCATGGGGGGCCCTACCAGGGGCATTAAGACCTTTGTACCATGGGGGGCCCTACCAGGGGCATAAAGACCTTTGTACCATGAGGGGCCCTACCAGGGGCATAAAGACCTTTGTACCATGGGGGGCCCTACCAGGGGCATTAAGACCTTTGTACCATGGGGGGCCCTACCAGGGGCATTAAGACCTTTGTACCATGGGGGGCCCTACCAGGGGCATTAAGACCTTTGTACCATGGGGGGCCCTACCAGGGGCATTAAGACCTTTGTACCATGGGGGGCCCTACCAGGGGCATAAAGACCTTTGTACCATGGGGGGCCCTACCAGGGGCATTAAGACCTTTGTACCATGGGGGGCCCTACCAGGGGCATAAAGACCTTTGTACCATGGGGGCCCTACCAGGGGCATTAAGACCTTTGTACCATGGGGGGCCCTACCAGGGGCATAAAGACCTTTGTACCATGGGGGCCCTACCAGGGGCATAAAGACCTTTGTACCATGGGGGGCCCTACCAGGGGCATTAAGACCTTTGTACCATGGGGGGCCCTACCAGGGGCATAAAGACCTTTGTACCATGGGGGGCCCTACCAGGGGCATTAAGACCTTTGTACCATGGGGGGCCCTACCAGGGGCATAAAGACCTTTGTACCATGGGGGGCCCTACCAGGGGCATTAAGACCTTTGTACCATGGGGGGCCCTACCAGGGGCATAAAGACCTTTGTACCATGGGGGCCCTACCAGGGGCATTAAGACCTTTGTACCATGGGGGGCCCTACCAGGGGCATAAAGACCTTTGTACCATGGGGGCCCTACCAGGGGCATAAAGACCTTTGTACCATGGGGGGCCCTACCAGGGGCATTAAGACCTTTGTACCATGGGGGGCCCTACCAGGGGCATAAAGACCTTTGTACCATGGGGGCCCTACCAGGGGCATAAAGACCTTTGTACCATGGGGGGCCCTACCAGGGGCATTAAGACCTTTGTACCATGGGGGCCCTACCAGGGGCATTAAGACCTTTGTACCATGGGGGGCCCTACCAGGGGCATAAAGACCTTTGTACCATGAGGGGCCCTACCAGGGGCATTAAGACCTGTGTACCATGGGGGGCCCTACCAGGGGCATAAAGACCTGTGTACCATGAAGCCCCAGACAGCAGAGCTCCCAGGATCAGATTCTCTGATCTATGTAAAGTCTTTGTAAAGTCCTCTGAGATAACTCCTGCTGTGATTTACGGCCATACACAGATAAATGTAAACTCACCGCTGAAACAAACGAAGTAAAGAGGAACCGCACAGTTTCCGTCGAGCCACTGCCCGGATTGAAAGTACAAACACGCTTCCACTGCTCCAGAAAATGTAGGTTCTCCTGGTGACCAGTTCTGGTACCGGCTGCTGCTGGTGTTCCCGGTGGCAGACCATCTCCAGGAGTTGGACTCATTGCCCACGACGTCCGTCCAGGCGGCCGGGTCGTCGAACAGTCCGATCCAGGCGTAGCCGGTGAAGGGGCCGTGGCGTCTGAGTCTGAGGAGGTCGTCCTGGTCCCGGACCGTGGCGAGGTCGCTGTAGTGCTCTCTGCAGAACTGCTGAGCCTCAAACCACGACTTACTCTGGGAAATGAAGTGGAAGGTGTAGAAGGGCGTGTGGAAGCAGGACGCCCCCGTGAGGCCTGGAGGTAGAAGCGCAGGATTATTGTTTAAATGTCAAATTAGAAAATCAATACAGGAAATACAACACACATATAGAGTTAGAGAGAGAGACCAGAGAGAGAGACCAGAGAGAGAGACCAGAGAGAGAGACCAGAGTGAGAGACCAGAGAGAGAGACCAGAGGGACCAGAGAGAGACCAGAGAGAGAGACCAGAGAGAGAGACCAGAGAGAGAGACCAGAGTGAGAGACCAGAGAGAGAGACCAGAGAGAGAGACCAGAGAGAGACCAGAGAGACCAGAGAGAGAGACCAGAGAGAGAGACCAGAGAGAGAGACCAGAGAGAGACCAGAGAGAGACCAGAGAAAGAGACCAGAGAGAGAGACCAGAGAGAGAGACCAGAGAGAGACCAGAGAGAGAGACCAGAGAGAGAGACCAGAGAGAGAGACCAGAGTGAGAGACCAGAGAGAGACCAGAGAGAGAGACCAGAGAGAGACCAGAGAGAGAGACCAGAGTGAGAGACCAGAGAGAGACCAGAGAGAGAGACCAGAGAGAGAGACCAGAGAGAGAGACCAGAGAGAGAGACCAGAGAGAGACCAGAGAGAGAGACCAGAACCAGAGAGACACCAGAGAGAGACCAGAGAGAGAGACCAGAGAGAGAGACCAGAGAGAGACCAGAGAGAGACCAGAGAGAGACCAGAGAGAGAGACCAGAGAGAGACCAGAGAGAGAGACCAGAGAGAGACCAGAGAGAGACCAGAGAGAGACCAGAGAGAGAGACCAGAGAGAGAGACCAGAGAGAGAGACCAGAGAGAGACCAGAGAGAGACCAGAGAGAGACCAGAGAGAGAGACCAGAGAGAGAGACCAGAGAGAGAGACCAGAGAGAGAGAGACCAGAGAGAGAGACCAGAGAGAGAGACCAGAGAGAGAGACCAGAGAGAGAGACCAGAGAGAGAGACCAGAGAGAGAGACCAGAGAGAGACCAGAGAGAGAGACCAGAGAGAGAGACCAGAGAGAGAGACCAGAGAGAGAGACCAGAGAGAGAGACCAGAGAGAGAGACCAGAGAGAGAGAACCAGAGAGAGACCAGAGAGAGACCAGAGAGAGACCAGAGAGAGACCAGAGAGAGACCAGAGAGAGACCAGAGAGACCAGAGAGAGACCAGAGAGAGAGACCAGAGAGAGAGACCAGAGAGAGAGACCAGAGAGAGAGACCAGAGAGAGACCAGAAGAGAGAGACGAGAGAGAGAGACCAGAGAGAGATACCAGAGAGAGAGACCAGAGAGAGAGACCAGAGAGAGAGACCAGAGAGAGAGACCAGAGAGAGATACCAGAGAGAGATACCAGAGAGAGAGACCAGAGAGAGAGACCAGAGAGAGAGACCAGAGAGAGAGACCAGAGAGAGAGACCAGAGAGAGAGACCAGAGAGAGAGACCAGAGAGACCAGAGAGAGAGACCAGAGAGAGAGACAGAGAGAGAGACCAGAGAGAGAGACCAGAGAGAGAGACCAGAGAGAGAGACCAGAGAGAGAGACCAGAGAGAGAGACCAGAGAGAGAGACCAGAGAGAGAGACCAGAGAGAGAGACCAGAGAGAGAGACCAGAGAGAGAGACCAGAGAGAGAAACCAGAGAGAGAGACCAGAGAGAGAGACCAGAGAGAGAGACCAGAGAGAGAGACCAGAGAGAGAGACCAGAGAGAGAGACAGAGAGAGAGACCAGAGAGAGAGACCAGAGAGAGACCAGAGAGAGACCAGAGAGAGAGAGAGACCAGAGAGAGAGACCAGAGAGAGAGAGAGAGAGAACCAGAGAGAGAGACCAGAGAGAGAGACCAGAGAGAGAGACCAGAGAGAGAGACCAGAGAGAGAGACCAGAGAGAGAGACCAGAGAGAGAGACCAGAGAGAGAGACCAGAGAGAGAGACCAGAGAGAGAGACCAGAGAGAGAGACCAGAGAGAGAGACCAGAGAGAGAGACCAGAGAGAGAGACCAGAGAGAGAGACCAGAGAGAGAGACCAGAGAGAGAGACCAGAGAGAGAGACCAGAGAGAGACCAGAGAGAGACCAGAGAGAGACCAGAGAGAGACCAGAGAGAGAGACCAGAGAGAGAGACCAGAGAGAGATACCAGAGAGAGAGACCAGAGAGAGAGACCAGAGAGAGAGACCAGAGAGAGACCAGAGAGAGAGACCAGAGAGAGACCAGAGAGAGAGACCAGAGAGAGATACCAGAGAGAGACCAGAGAGAGATACCAGAGAGAGATACCAGAGAGAGATACCAGAGAGAGATAGAGAGAGAGAGAGAGAGAGAGAGAGAGATACCAGAGATAGACCAGAGAGATAGACCAGAGAGAGAGATACCAGAGAGATACCAGAGAGAGACCAGAGAGAGATACCAGAGAGAGAGACCAGAGAGAGAGACCAGAGAGAGAGACCAGAGAGAGACCAGAGAGAGAGACCAGAGAGAGACCAGAGAGAGAGACCAGAGAGAGAGACCAGAGAGAGAGACCAGAGAGAGATACCAGAGAGAGATACCAGAGAGAGAGACCAGAGAGAGAGACCAGAGAGAGACCAGAGAGAGAGAATAGAGAGAGACCAGAGAGAGACCAGAGAGAGAGACCAGAGAGAGAGACCAGAGAGAGAGAGACCAGAGAGAGAGACCAGAGAGAGAGACCAGAGAGAGAGACCAGAGAGAGATACGAGAGAGATACCAGAGTGAGAGACCAGAGAGAGAGACCAGAGAGAGAGACCAGAGAGAGAGACCAGAGAGAGAGACCAGAGAGAGACCAGAGTGAGAGACCAGAGAGAAACCAGAGAGAGGGACCAGAGAGAGTGAGACCAGAGAGAGACCAGAGAGAGAGAGACCAGAGAGAAACCAGAGAGAGAGACCAGAGAGAGATACCAGAGAGAGACCAGAGAGAGATACCAGAGTGAGAGACCAGAGAGAGAGACCAGAGAGAGAGACCAGAGAGAGACCAGAGAGAGACCAGAGAGAACCAGAGAGAGGGACCAGAGAGAGTGAGACCAGAGAGAGACCAGAGAGAGAGACCAGAGAGAGATACCAGAGTGAGAGACCAGAGAGAGAGACCAGAGAGAGAGACCAGAGAGAGAGACCAGAGAGAGAGACCAGAGAGAGAGACCAGAGAGAGACCAGAGAGAGACCAGAGAGAGAGACCAGAGAGAGAGACCAGAGAGAGAGACCAGAGAGAGATACCAGAGAGAGATACCAGAGAGAGAGACCAGAGAGAGAGACCAGAGAGAGAGACCAGAGAGAGAGACCAGAGAGAACCAGAGAGACCAGAGAGAGACCAGAGAGAGACCAGAGAGAGAGACCAGAGAGAGATACCAGAGAGAGAGACCAGAGAGAGAGAGCCAGAGAGAGAGACCAGAGAGAGAGACCAGAGAGAGAGACCAGAGAGAGAGACCAGAGAGAGAGACCAGAGAGAGAGACCAGAGAGAGAGACCAGAGAGAGAGACCAGAGAGAGACCAGAGAGAGAGACCAGAGAGAGAGACCAGAGAGAGAGACCAGAGAGAGATACCAGAGAGAGACCAGAGAGAGACCAGAGAGAGAGACCAGAGAGAGAGACCAGAGAAAGATACCAGAGAGAGAGACCAGAGAGAGAGACCAGAGAGAGAGACCAGAGAGAGACCAGAGAGAGAGACCAGAGAGAGACCAGAGAGAGAGACCAGAGAGAGATACCAGAGAGATACCAGAGAGAGATACCAGAGAGAGACCAGAGAGAGATACCAGAGAGATACCAGAGTGAGAGACCAGAGAGAGAGACCAGAGAGAGACCAGAGTGAGAGACCAGAGAGAAACCAGAGAGAGAGACCAGAGAGAGAGACCAGAGAGAGAGACCAGAGAGAGATACCAGAGAGAGATACCAGAGAGAGAGACCAGAGAGAGAGACCAGAGAGAGAGACCAGAGAGAGAGACCAGAGAGAGACCAGAGAGAGACCAGAGAGAGAGACCAGAGAGAGAGACCAGAGAGAGAGACCAGAGAGAGAGACCAGAGAGAGAGACCAGAGAGAGAGACCAGAGAGAGATACCAGAGTGAGAGACCAGAGAGAGAGACCAGAGAGAGAGACCAGAGAGAGACCAGAGAGAGAGACCAGAGAGAAACCAGAGAGAGGGACCAGAGAGAGTGAGACCAGAGAGAGAGACCAGAGAGAGACCAGAGAGAAACCAGAGAGAGAGACCAGAGGGAGATACCAGAGAGAGACCAGAGAGAGAGACCAGAGTGAGAGACCAGAGAGAGAGACCAGAGAGAGAGACCAGAGAGAGACCAGAGAGAGAGACCAGAGAGAGACCAGAGAGAGACCAGAGAGAGACCAGAGAGAGACCAGAGAGAGACCAGAGAGAGACCAGAGAGAGACCAGAGAGAGACCACAGAGAGAGACCAGAGAGAGACCAGAGAGAGACCAGAGAGAGCCCAGAGAGAGAGACCAGAGAGAGACCAGAGAGAGACCAGAGAGAGACCAGAGAGAGACCAGAGAGAGACCAGAGAGAGACCAGAGAGAGACCAGAGAGAGCCCAGAGAGAGAGACCAGAGAGAGACCAGAGAGAGACCAGAGCGAGAGACCAGAGAGAGACCAGAGAGAGCCCAGAGAGAGAGACCAGAGAGAGACCAGAGAGAGACCAGAGAGAGACCAGAGAGAGACCAGAGAGAGACCAGAGAGAGACCAGAGAGAGAGACCAGAGAGAGCCCAGAGAGAGAGACCAGAGAGAGACCAGAGAGAGACAAGAGAGAGACCAGAGAGAGACCAGAGAGAGAGACCAGAGAGAGACCAGAGAGAGACCAGAGAGAGAGACCAGAGAGAGAGACCAGAGAGAGACCAGAGAGAGACCAGAGAGAGACCAGAGAGAGAGACCAGAGAGATCTGTTTAGTTGGAATTGAACAAATCTACAGGGGTTTCTACCTTTACACATTCACAAACATGTTTAGTAGTAGTTGATGGTTCTTCAGTCCTTAAAGTTCTTACCATAAATGAGGAAAATCCAAAACATGGTCAGTTATTGCACAAAAGTCTTAATCCCACCGTCAGTAACTGGTGTTTGTTGGTTCAAACCTCATCAAAGTGAAATGTTGTGTTGGGCTTTAGTGATTTTACACAAACAAGATGCAAATCTGCTCCGATCCAGGCGTGGACCAGTCACGCCACGGCCAAGGTGACTTTACCATCTGGTCTTATGTAAACAGATGGACAATGCTAACCTGCTAGCCTCTGACTGTATACAGATGGACAATGCTAACCTGCTAGCCTCTGACTGTATACAGATGGACAATGCTAACCTGCTAGCCTCTGACTGTATACAGATGGACAATGCTAACATGCTAGCCTCTGACTGTATACAGATGGACAATGCTAACCTGCTAGCCTCTGACTGTATACAGATGGACAATGCTAACCTGCTAGCCTCTGACTGTATACAGATGGACAATGCTAACCTGCTAGCCTCTGACTGTATACAGATGGACAATGCTAACCTGCTAGCCTCTGACTGTATACAGATGGACAATGCTAACATGCTAGCCTCTGACTGTATACAGATGGACAATGCTAACATGCTAGGTCAATGAAGCTCTGTAGGAAGGACTCATGAATAAAGATTTATTATTAAAGAACATGTTATGATTGGTTGAGGGTGGTCTCTTTGTTTGTCAGTCTGCTCCTGTGTCCCTGTGCTCCTCAGAGTCCCAGCAGGAGGCCAGTCCCTGTGCTCCTCAGAGTCCCAGCAGGAGGCCAGTCCCTGTGCTCCTCAGAGTCCCAGCAGGAGGCCAGTCCCTGTGCTCCTCAGAGTCCCAGCAGGAGGCCAGTCCCTGTGCTCCTTCAGGCCAGTTTTTATTGTTTTTTGTCTTGAATCGATCGGATCTGACCTTTTCTTCATTTACATGTTTTGAATTGTTAATGACAAATCCAAACCGTGCATTTGAACGAGCTTCGACAGAACACAAATAATATGTTCCAATGGTTTCAGACTAACACTTTTCCTGATTACACACACACTCACACAGACACACCAACTCACACAGACACACAGACTCACACAGACACACACACGCGCACACACAGACACACCCACACACAGACACAGACACACGCACACAGACACACACAGACAGACACAGGACAATGGTTTTGACTCAATTTGCAAGTCACTTTGAGTTTGTTTATTCAGACACAGCTTTGAATGCACGTGGGAGAAGCGTCCGTCAGAAGTGTGACCACAGAGAGAGGTTTACACAGGATCACGTACCATCAATCCAAAGTCCACAGAAATGGATGCTTTGATCTTCACATTCCTGCTTTATGGTGAGTGTAGTGTCTGCTGGTACTACATAGTTCTATTTATATGTTGTTATATGGGGGGGGGGGCGTCGAGTATTGCCGTCTCCCGTTTGGCTACTCCCTAGCCCCCTGCACCTTCTCCAAGTGTGTGGAGGCGGCGCTAGAACCCCTTCAGCGTCAGGGCCTCAGGATACTGACGTATATCACGACGGGCTGATCCTGGCCTCGTCTCGGGAGGAGGCCAGGATCAAACGTCCAGAGTGTTGAACCACGTTGCCCACCTAGGGTTTGTGATCCATAGGGACAAAAGCTCCCTGTGCCTGGCCCAGGAGATCTCGGATCTGGGACTGGTCTAGAATTCCAGGAGCATGACGGCTTCACTCTTGCCGGAGAGACAAGCGGCGGTTCAAAACCTAGGCCGGATCGTTCTGGGCAAACCTCATGTCCAACCGCGGCAGATCCGCTCACTCTTGGGCATGATGGCAGCGGCCCATCCAGTAGTGAGACTGGGGTTGCTGCACATGCGATATCTCCAGAGGTGGTTCTCACACCTCAGGGGTTTATCATGGAGGGTGCGACTGTCGGTGAGGGCTCAGAATGACGTCGCCTTCGGGCTGTCCCCAGGTCGACTCCAGGAGGGAGTTTGAATGGGTCTGGTGGACCACCACATCGAGGTCTTCACGGGCGCCTCACTGAGCGGTTGGGGGAGGCGTGCTCGTCCACCACTCAGCAGGAGGCGTTTGGTCATCTCCCTTGGGGTACATCAACCTCCTGGAGTTGGAGGCGGTGCGGTTAGTGCTGGCCCATTTTTGTGACCAGACTGGAGGGCCAACATGTGATCAGGTAAGCTGACCACTGTGTCAGCTTACCTGATCAGGCAGGGGGGAACAGGTCCCCCGCCCTTCACTGGCAGTAGAGGTTCTTCTATGGGCGGACATTCACCTAGCCTCTCAGAGGGCCCGTCACATCCCAGGCGAGCGCAACGTGGCCGCAGACAGGATGTCCAGGGGTGGGACCTTGCGGGACGAGTGGGGTCTCTCCCCAGCGGTTGTGGCAGAGGTCTCGCTCCGGTTCGGGACACCGGTGGCCGACCTTTTCGCAAATGCGGAGAACGCACAGTGCCCACTCTGGTTCTCACTCAGGTCCAGCGACGAGCCCCCTCTTGGGGTAGACGCCATGGCGCACCAGCCATGGGGAGCACTTTACTCACGCCCTGTCCTGGGAAGCAGGCTCATGGTTTGGAGGCTGAATGGGGGAAACTGTTGAGCCTTGGTCTCCCTCCCTCGGTGGTCGCAACTATTCAGGGTGGGAGGGCTACATCCACCACCAAAGCGTATGAGGTTTGCTAGAAACTCTTCGCCTCTTGGTGCGTGGACAGGGGCCCGGACCCCACCTAGTGTTCCATCTAGGAGATCTTGGCTTTTCTCCAGTCCTTGCTGGAGAAGGGCAGGGCGGCCGCCACTCTTAATGTATTCGCGGCGGCCATTACCACAGGGCACGTGGGGTTTGGCAGCCACTCTGCGCGTAGCCAACCCTTGGTGAAGCGCGTCTTCCGAGGGGCCCGCAGAATCAGGCCGCCCCTCCGGGGTTTCGGAGACCTGCTTTCCACTCCCTGTGGACAGGCTCCGAGTGGGAGTGGCGATATAGCCTCTCTAATTTTCTGACGTCCTGTTTTAAAGTGTGGAGTTGAACACTGTACCAGGGCGACGATGATCTAATCCTAATAGTTTTCTGTTTTAAAGGAGCTGCTGCATTTAATGCAGATTTTAAAGACTCCATAGTGTTGTCCACCGTTTGGTCAATGACTGAGGGACTGCAGCAGCTGTGAACAGGTTCACCTGCAGCAGTATTCAACATAGGCTGTATTAGTTCTTTGAACCTTGTGATAGATTTATCATTTAAGGTTCTTTTCATTATGGTTTTATCTTGCGGGACAGGAAAGTCCTCCAAATCGAGATCAAACGTGATCAAGAAATGGTCAGACAGCAACGAGCTTTGACGCTGGATGTCAACATTGGAGACATCACAGCCGTAGGTCAGGACAAGGTCCAAGGTGTGGTTATGAATGTGAGTAGGTTCCTCAACATTCTGAGTAAAACCAACACCATCTAGTACGGCGCTGAAAGCTTTGTTTAAGCTGTCAGTGCTGTCGTCCACATGTATATTGAAGTCTCCAGCTATAACTATGTTTTCCCATTCCAAAACTAGGTTTGAAATGAAGTCAGAGATTTCTGTTAGGAACTCGCTGTAAGGACCAGGAGGTCGGTATAAAACTATAAATAGCACCGCTTTTTTTTTTCTCCACCCAGGACAGGTGATTGAAAGTGTTAAGTTTTCAAACCAGTGAAAAGCATTGTTGGTTTTGGGACTAAGAACCAAGTTGGTGTGTGATATAATCGCAACACCACCGCCGCGACCTGTAGCTCTGGCTTTCTGGTAGTTAACATGCGTCGGAGGAGTGCACTCATTCAATCTAACGTACTCGTCCTGTTGGAGCCAAGTCTCCGAGAGCGCAAACAAATCCAAGCCCTTGTCTATAATAAGTTCGTTTATGAGAAGCGATTTAGACGAGATTGATCTGACGTTCATTAAACCACATTTAACAACCCTACCGCTAGAACTATTTCTGTCTGTCTGAACTTTTATTAAGTTACTGTGTCTGACACCCAGGTCAGATTTCCTCGCATATAGTGCTTTAGACTTCAAGCGAGGAACACACACAGTTTCAATCTGACTAGGTTCTGAGGCTAGTAACTGAACAGATGGGGGCTCAGAGGTTGTGGCAGAGCAGCTCTGCACCGTGGCCCTTCGGTGGAGGAGGTCTGCAGAGCGGCGTCTTGGTCCTCCTCCTCGACCTTTGTGCAGTTTTACCGACTGATTCAGATTCAGACTTTATTTGCCATTTGCAGTAAAAAACCACATTGGAATACATTAGCAAAAAGTCTCCAGTGTGCACGGACAAATACAGACATAAAACAACATTAAAAGACAGAAATAAAACAAATAAAACAGTAAACAAATGTCACTGAAATGGATCGACTAAAACAGTTTCAAAACAAGTGCAAATCATTAAAGTGCTCTGTTCACACTGATAACAGCCTGTGGATAAAAACTGTTAGAGTAACGAGATGTCCTGCATCTCAGAGAGCGATATCTTCTGCCAGAGGGAAGAAGCTGGAACATGGCTTTCCCAGGGTGGCCAGAAGAGTCATTGACAATCCTAAGAGCTTTGTTTAAAAGTCTGGATTTATAAAGAACCTCCAGAACAGGAAGCTCACAGCCCACGGTCCTCTTTGCAGAGCGGAGCACCTTGTTTAAAGCTCTCTTTTCTTTATCTGTGATGTTTCCAAACCACACAGACACAGAACCAACAAGTAAACTCTCAATGGTGCAGCCATAAAAGTTAAGCACAATCTTAGAGTTAGTGGTAAATTCTCTAAGTTTCCGCAGAAAGTAGAGACGCTGACGAGCTTTCTTAACGACTCGGTCAGTGTTTTTAACCCATTTCAGGTTAGACAGAGTTAAACCCAGAAACTTGCACTCCTCTACGATCTGCACCTGGGAGTTGTCGATTACGACAGGCAAATGAGAACTATTGCGACTGAAGTCGTAGACCAGTTCACATGTTTTGGATGCGTTCAGCTGGAGGTTGTTAGTTTGACTCCACTGAACCACATTTTGTATCTCTGCTCTATAAGAGGATTCATCAGTGTCACTGATGAGACCGATGATGGTGGTGTCATCAGCATATTTGATGATCAAGTTTGAGTCAAAGGAGGACACACAATCGTGAGTGTACAAAGTAAAAAGCAAAGGACTCAAAATACATCCCTGAGGAGAACCAGTGCTCACAGAAACAACATCAGAAAAACACTCATTGATTTTCACTCTCTGAGATCTGTCAGTTAAAAAGATAAAAATCCATTTACACATGGCAACACTTAAACCCAGAGACATGAGCTTTTCAATCAGTTTACCTGGGACAAGGCAGTTAAAAGCAGAGCTATAATCGATGAAAAGCATTCTGGCCACAGATTTACTAGTGTCCAAGTGACTGTAGACAGAGTTCAGAGCAAAGGAGATGCATCCTCCACACTCCTGTTCTGTCTGTAAGCAAACTGGAGCGGGTCAACACTCACAGGGATCTGGCTCTTAATGAAGTCCAGCACAAGCCGCTCAAAAGTTTTCATAAGAACAGACGTGAGGGCCACAGGACGATAGTCATTCAGGCATGTCACAGGAGTTTTCTTGGGAACTGGAATGATGGTGGACTCTTTAAAGCAGTTCGGCACAGTACAGTTCCTTAGCGACAGGTTGAAAATGTCTTTTAGCACAGGGGCAAGTTGCTCAGAGCACAGTTTCAGGACACGAGGAGGGATGCAGTCCGGGCCTGGGGCTTTCCGGACTGTGGTCCTGGACAAGACACGCCTGACTTCCTCCTGAGTCACGGTGAAGGTACCTTGATTGAAACACTCAGGGAATACAGTAGGACAGGCATCCTACAGAGTCAGAGGCGAATGGATGTCGCCTCTGACTCTGTGGCTCATTCGGTTTTGAGTGCAGGGTGGCCCTAGTTCCTCCTTCGACAGACCTCGGTGGGGACCGGTCTGCAGGAACAGGGTTGTGTGGAGAGGTGTGGGCGCTCTTAGGAGAGGCGGCCTGGACACCTCTGCAGTGAGGATAGGTTGACTGGGGGTTTGGCGCTCTTGGGAGAGGCTGCCTGCCCAGGTTGGTCCTAAATTATCTTTCCTGCTTTGCAGGTTGAAGAATGCGCGGGCACTCTTGTGAGAGGTAGCCCTGCATCTCTTTCTCTGGCTTGTAGGACCGCCGTCTCTACCGCTTGGTTGCGGTATGAGCATGTGGGTGTCGAGTTTGCTCCAATCACGGGAGTTCATGCCTGCTGGGAGTACGTTGGTCTGGGCTACGCTATGTTATGCAATAGCGAAGCCTAAAGGGCTGAAGCAACATATGAAATAGAAACCCCAGTTACCTAATGTAACTAAGGTCCTATGAATATGTTGCAAAGCCCTTTAGCTTCCAGCCCAGCAGGCCTGCCCTCTCTTATTCGGCTGAGCTCGAAAGGAGAAGAGCAGTGGTGCATGGCCCTATTTATAGGGCACTGACCTACGCCAGGACGTCAAGGTGATTGGAGCGGTGGATTGTTTGATCTTCTCAGGGCGGGAAGCGGTGCTTCCGAGATATGAAATAGCGACGCCTAAAGGGCTGAAGCAACATTTTCATAGAACCTTAGTTACATTAGGTAACTGGGATTTCTATATACTGTATATGTGTCTCCAACTGTTGAGACTGATGTCTCTGATGTCTCTTTGCTCTATTAAAGTTGAGGTTCCTAAACGTAATGGTTTCATAAATATTTGTCCCTAAAGTGAATCGTACAACAGGCAGTCCTCATATTCTTCAACCAGAAAATGTATCTTCTACATCTTTCAGTGTAAGAACAAGCCCTGTGAGTCACTATTTGACCCTTTAGGAGACAGGACAACACTTTAGATTTTATTATAGTTCTTCTATTGTGATCTGAAAGTTTGGCTCTCCAGCTTTAACAGATATAATTTACTTGCAATTAAAAATGATCAAACAAACTTCATTCATGAAACATCAGTTATTGACATGATGCATTTCCCACTTCTACCACAGGATGGCGGTGTTTCTCATTCTCTGTTTAGCCCAGATTCAGATTCTAGTTTAGTTTTTGATTTCAGCCCAAAACGAACTACTCCATCACTTTTGCAACTCTCACTGTCTCTGTCTAATTAAAATGATTAATTTAGAAGCACTGCTAACCACGTCGAACCTAGATGAGCGTAGAAGCTATTCACTACAAACCATGGTTCATATTAACTAGCTAATAGTAGCTACAAACCTACTAATGAACTGAGGAGCACTGCTAACCATTCCAACCCTGTATTTACTTAGAAGCTTGGCTAACCACTCAAACCCCATAGTCATGCACTTTGGAGTATTTGAATATTTTAATAGATAAGGTGTGTGACCATTGTGTGTTAATGTTTACAGTCTATGGATGAAACGGGCACTTGTATTAACGCGGCTTCACCAGCAGGGGGCGACAGAACCGACACAAACTCCACAGTAGTTTTCAGGAGCGCAGTGAGTGAAGGACAAAGAGCAGACGTCCATTTTATATTTTATTATTTATTGACCTTTGTTTAACCAGAATGTCCCGCTGATGTTTTAGAATCTGACCCCAGGGAGAGAGACCAGAGAGAGACCAGAGAGGAGAGACCAGAGCGAGGCCAGAGAGGGACCAGAGAGAGACCAGAGAGAGGCCAGAGAGAGAGAGGCCAGAGAGAGGCCAGAGAGAGGCCAGAGAGAGACCAGAGAGAGAGAGGCCAGAGAGGAGGGAGAGAGAGACCAGAGAGAGGCCAGAGAGAGACCAGAGAGGAGAGACCAGGGAGAGATCAGAGAGGAGGGAGAGAGAGACCAGAGAGAGGCCAGAGAGAGACCAGAGAGAGACCAGAGAGAGAGAGGCCAGAGAGAGGCCAGAGAGAGACGAGAGAGAGAGACGAGAGAGAGGCCAGGGAGAGGCCAGAGAGAGGCCAGAGAGAGACGAGAGAGAGACGAGAGAGAGACGAGAGAGAGACGAGAGAGAGACCAGAGAGAGGCCAGAGAGAGACCAGAGAGAGGCCAGAGAGAGACGAGAGAGAGGCCAGAGAGAGGCCAGAGAGAGGCCAGAGAGAGGCCAGAGAGAGGCCAGAGAGAGACGAGAGAGAGACGAGAGAGAGACGAGAGAGAGACGAGAGAGAGACGAGAGAGAGACGAGAGAGAGACGAGAGAGAGACCAGAGAGAGACCAGAGAGAGACCAGAGAGAGACCAGAGAGAGAGACCAGAGGCAAGGCAAGGCAAGTTTATTTGTATAGCACAATTCATACACAAGGCAACTCAAAGTGCTGAACAAGAAAGCATTAAAATCATAAATAATCACAGAACATTAAAAAGAAAGATAAAAATATAAAATCCCTCAGTTGTAGCACAACTAAACAGAACTGTCTTTAACCTGGTTTTAAACATTGTCAGAGAGGAGGCCTGTCTCACATCTTCAGGAAGATTGTTCCAGATTTTAGCAGCATGAATCTGAAAAGCAGCCTCCCCATGTTTAGTTCTGACTCTGGGCACTAACAGGAGTCCAGTCCCTGTGCTCCTCAGAGTCCCAGCAGGAGTCCAGTCCCTGTGCTCCTCAGAGTCCCAGCAGGAGTCCAGTCCCTGTGCTCCTCAGAGTCCCAGCAGGAGGCCAGTCCCTGTGCTCCTCAGAGTCCCAGCAGGAGTCCAGTCCCTCTGCTCCTCAGAGTCCCAGCAGGAGTCCAGTCCCTGTGCTCCTCAGAGTCCCAGCAGGAGTCCAGTCCCTGTGCTCCTCAGAGTCCCAGCAGGAGTCCAGTCCCTGTGCTCCTCAGAGTCCCAGCAGGAGTCCAGTCCCTGTGCTCCTCAGAGTCCCAGCAGGAGGCCAGTCCCTGTGCTCCTCAGAGTCCCAGCAGGAGGCTAGTCCCTGTGCTCCTCAGAGTCCCAGCAGGAGTCCAGTCCCTGTGCTCCTCAGAGTCCCAGCAGGAGTCCAGTCCCTGTGCTCCTCAGAGTCCCAGCAGGAGTCCAGTCCCTGTGCTCCTCAGAGTCCCAGCAGGAGTCCAGTCCCTGTGCTCCTCAGAGTCCCAGCAGGAGGCCAGTCCCTGTGCTCCTCAGAGTCCCAGCAGGAGGCCAGTCCCTGTGCTCCTCAGAGTCCCAGCAGGAGGCCAGTCCCTGTGCTCCTCAGAGTCCCAGCAGGAGGCCAGTCCCTGTGCTCCTCAGAGTCCCAGCAGGAGTCCAGTCCCTGTGCTCCTCAGAGTCCGGGCTGGACTGGGACAAAAAAACGGCCGGGGCATTTTTTCCTTTTTAGCGGCCCAGGCAACTCAAAAGGTTCAAGGAGCCATATTTGACAAAAAAAAAAAAAACAGCGTTGTATAAGCCTTATATGAAGGTAACAGGGTCTGAAGCTGTATTAGCTACATTAGCTACATTAGCTACCTTAGCTACATTAGCTGTATTAGCTATATTAGACTAATATCTAAATGACAAAGTAAAGGCTACAAACACATAAAAACCATTCATGATTATCAAATGTGTATTTTCACTGCAGCGTGTCCTGGAGAGAATGACGCACCACGTGACAACTCTGCTTTAAGTTTAACTTTTTTTGCCTTCATGCAATTGTACAAATACAGTAAATACATCTGCTTTTTGGCTCCGAGTTCACCTGCATCACTGTCTGTTCATATCCATCACAGGCTGAAGTTTGCTGGAGCTGAATGTCCTTAATGGCCTTTTCTTTCACCGTCTTTGAGAAGGTTTTTGAAGTCTGAAAATAGGTGCTCCTACTTTATGATGAATGAATCTTTCAGTGAACGGTGTTTAAAGCTTCATTGTTCATTATTGTTTTCATTACATCGCAAACATGAAGCAGTCCTTCCTCATTGACTGAAAGCAAATGTTCATTCTCATTCTTAGTCCAGTCTTATTGACTCTTTCTCTCTGTATCTTTGGGATCCATGCGCACACACAGTCTAAGATGCACACACACCGGTTTGTTTACAGCAGCAGCCGCCTGGCACGGGCCACGTCACAAGATATGACGCACTACGTTGACAGAAATGCTAAAATTTAATATTACTTATACAAGTTTTTGCAGCATTGAAAAACGTTAAGAATGTTTTTCCTCCTACAGAAACCACATTGAAACTAGAAATAAAATATAGCCCTCACACTCCATTTTCAGACATTTTTGAAAAGGCTCCAGGAGCCACTTTAGGGGCACTAAAGGTTGCCGACCCCTGGTTTATACAGTATGTGGAAGCAAATACTGCAGAGGATCAGGATGTCTGCAGTTTCAACAATAAAATAAAGTACAATAGTTTACATTAAACAGAGTAATAAACATGTCTCAGAGTGAGGGAGGTGACACAGACAATACTATTGTTTGTTACAGGGATGAGAATTGGTCAAAGATGTCTGAAATGCATATTGTCAGCCATTAGCTGGCTCTAAATCTGTTTAATCTGTTCACAACATTTTACTTTTGGGCTCAAACATGAACTTTTAATGCAATGGAAAATTTAGGTACCCGAGCATTAATTTAGAGGAGAGGGGAGACGCGGACTGTTTCCTGCAGCGGTGTATTTATTGGGTGGACAAATTACGCAAAGACACGCATGGCCCTGTGCACGTTTGTGGTCTTGGGTACATGGGCACGTTGCGGCTACGCGCTCACCGTGTTGTGTTGTGAGCGGTTCCTGCGTCCAGCTCAGAGCCGCTGGATGCCGGAACACTGCGGCCGCTGAGGTGATGGAATCCCGTTCAAGTACATACAGCAGGTGCCCCGCGGACACGCGCGCTCCCCTCAAACATTTCTCAACGGATTTACACTTTTCACAAACATGTTTTTTGTATGAGGCAGACAGACCGGCCCAAATATGGGCATCGGCCCTTCTGGCATTGCCCGGTACGCCCGATGGCCAGTCCAGCCCTGCCTCAGAGTCCCAGCAGGAGTCCAGTCCCTGTGCTCCTCAGAGTCCCAGCAGGAGTCCAGTCCCTGTGCTCCTCAGAGTCCCAGCAGGAGTCCAGTCCCTGTGCTCGTCAGAGTCCCAGCAGGAGTCCAGTCCCTGTGCTCCTCAGAGTCCCAGCAGGAGGCCAGTCCCTGTGCTCCTCAGAGTCCCAGCAGGAGTCCAGTCCCTGTGCTCCTCAGAGTCCCAGCAGGAGTCCAGACCCTGTGCTCCTCAGAGTCCGGGCTGGTTCATATGGGACTAACATGTCACTAATATATTTTGGTGCGAGGCCATGGAGAGATTTGTAACAAGCAGAGCTGTTTTAAAGTCTATTCTCTGAGCCACAGGAAGCCAGTGCAGAGACCTGAGGACTGGACTAATGTGGTCGTATTTCCTGGTTCTAGTCAGGACTAATGTGGTCGTACTTCCTGGTTCTAGTCAGGACTAATGTGGTCGTACTTCCTGGTTCTAGTCAGGACTAATGTGGTCGTACTTCTTGGTTCTAGTCAGGACTAATGTGGTCGTACTTCCTGGTTCTAGTCAGGACTAATGTGGTCGTACTTCCTGGTTCTAGTCAGGACTCGAGCTGCTGCATTTTGAATGTACTGCAGCTGTTTTACAGCCTGTTTGGACAGACCTGTGAGCAGGCCATTGCAGTAGTCTAACCTACTGGAGACAAATGCATGGATAAGAATCTCCAAGTCTGCTTTAGACACTATGTTTTTGATCCTGGCAATGTTTTTTAGATGGTAAAAAGCTGCTGATGTTACTGATTTGATGTGGCTATTAAAATTTAAGTCTGAGTCCAGTATTACCCCTAGATTTCTGACCTTGTTTGAAGGTTTTAGGGAGAGAGACTGTAGATGACAGATGACGCTCTCTCTTTGTTTCTGGGGACCAAAGACAATCATTTCAGTTTTGTCTGCGTTTAGCTGAAGGAAGTTGTTTTGCATCCACTCACTGATCTGTTGGATACAGTGAAGGAGTGAGTCCACTGGTCCATGTTCTCCTGCAGTCAGTGAGACATAGATCTGAGTGTCGTCTGCATAGTTATGATAGGAAACTTTGTTTCTGCGTATTAACTGACCTAACGGCAGCATGTAGAGATTGAACAGAAGAGGTCCCAGGATCGACCCCTGTGGTACTCCACAGGTCAGGGCCATATGATCTGAGACACAGTTTCCAATCTCCACAAAGTACTTCCTGTCTTCAAGGTAAGACCTAAACCAACTTAGGTCCTCTAGTCGACACCAACCCAGTCCTCTAGTCTCTGTAAGAGGATCTCATGGTCGACAGTGTCAAAGGCAGCACTTAGATCTAACAAGATTAAGATTGAGACTTTGCCTGCGTCAGTGTTCAGCCGGATATCGTTTGTAACCTTAACAAGAGCCTTTGGGAATATTCCAGAATGAAGGGACATGTTTACTATCTGTGTGAGTGAAGGTAACAGACTGCTCAGAACAGACTTCAGAAATCTAGTGGGTAGTACATCCAAGCTGCATGTGGAGGAGCTCAAACTGGAGATTATCTCTTGGACAGTTTTATCATTTACAGCCTTTTTGGCTGTTGGAGTATGATATGTTAGTTTAGGGAACTGTCCTGCAGCCAAACAGGTATAAGACAGGCCAAGGTGCCATTTAATTAAATTGCATTTATTTTTATCCATTGATCAAACAAACAGATTACAAAACTTGCAATTGAAAGAGACTATTTTAAAATAATTAGTTCCCAAAAACACACACGAGCAACACTCACGCCTGACAGTCAAGAACCAGGGAGAATACAGTGCGCAGAGCGCGCCTGACAGACAAGAACCAGGGAGAATACAGTGCGCAGAGCGCTGAGTATGTGAACGGAGCAATCGCTTGCTGCTGTTATTATAATAGCTAGATCCATGCTTGCAGCCCGTGCAAAGCTTGCACTCACTCACAGCCGCTAACAACAACCAGAGCGGCCACGGAGGAGGCCATCTCACAGCAGCATTCTGAGTGATATTCTTATGGATAAATGGGCGAGTCATTCGGACATGCGTTAATGCGTTTAAAAATAAATAACGCGTTAATAAAAACTGTAATTAACGTGAGTTAACGTGATAATTTTGACAGCCCTAGTAAAAACACTTGATTTGATTCCTCATATTTTATCATTTTTTACAGTGTTTCTTTGCAGGAGGTGAAGGACAGAGATGACCCAGGACACGCCACAGTGAACCACATTTATCTACATTTACAGACAGTAAGTCATATTTATCTACTGTATATATAAATAAAACAGTGACATTTCTTTCAAACAGCCTTCGGGGCGTTGTTCCACTGAACCCTCAGGTCCGAAAGTCCCGACTGCAGCAGCGTCTCTTTGATCTAGAAGCAGAAACAGTAAAAGCAGTGGATCTAATTTCTCACAGAGATAGTTTTTTGTTCTTCTTTCATCGACCGCTTTAGAGTCTGAGAAAGGTCTTGTCTGGTCCCACTACTTGGGGAAATAGTATTATGGTGCTTTCAGACCGGATCATGCTGCGTCGAGTTTCAATGCAAAGTCTATGGTGACGTTCGACCGTCACAACGCACGGACCTCTCGGTTCACACGAACGGACTGTTCAATAATGACGCACGGACTGTTCAGTAGAGACGCACGGACTGTTCAGTAGAGACGCACGGACTGTTCAGTAGAGACGCACGGACTGTTCAGTAGAGACGCACGGACTCTTCAGTAGAGACGCACGGACTGTTCTGTAGAGACGCACGGACTGTTCAGTAGAGACGCACGGACTCTTCAGTAGAGACGCACGGACTGTTCTGTAGAGACGCACGGACTGTTCAGTAGAGACGCACGGACTGTTCTGTAAAGACGCACGGACTGTTCTGTAGAGACGCACGGACTGTTCAGTAGAGACGCACAGACTGTTCAGTAGAGACGCACAGACTGTTCAGTAGAGACGCACGGACTGTTCAGTAGAGACGCACGGACTGTTCAGTAGAGACGCACAGACTGCTCTGTAGAGACGCACAGACTGTTCAGTAGAGACGCACGGACTGTTCAGTAGAGACGCACGGACTGTTCAGTAGAGACGCACTGACTGTTCAGTAGAGACGCACGGACTGTTCAGTAGAGACGCACGGACTGTTCTGTAGAGACGCACGGACTGTTCAGTAGAGACGCACGGACTCTTCAGTAGAGAAGCACGGACTGTTCAGTAGAGACGCACGGACTGTTCAGTAGAGACGCACGGACTGTTCAGTAGAGACGCACGGACTGTTCAGTAGAGACGCACGGACTGTTCAGTAGAGACGCACGGACTGTTCAGTAGAGACGCACGGACTGTTCAGTAGAGACGCACGGACTGTTCAGTAGAGACGCACGGACTGTTCTGTAGAGACGCACGGACTGTTCTGTAGAGACGCACGGACTGTTCTGTAGAGACGCACGGACTCTTCAGTAGAGACGCACGGACTGTTCAGTAGAGACGCACGGACTCTTCAGTAGAGACGCACGGACTCTTCAGTAGAGACGCACGGACTCTTCAGTAGAGACGCACGGACTCTTCAGTAGAGACGCACGGACTGTTCTGTAGAGACGCACGGACTGTTCTGTAGAGACGCACGGACTGTTCAATAATGACGCACAGACTGTTCAGTAGAGACGCACGGACTGTTCAGTAGAGACGCACGGACTGTTCAGTAGAGACGCACGGACTGTTCAGTAGAGACGCACGGACTGTTCAGTAGAGACGCACGGACTGTTCAATAATGACGCACGGACTTGGTGGGAAAGTGAAAAGGGAGGAGCAGGAGCGAAAAATCAACGCCCACAGGAGATGGACTCTGCTCATCCTTTCCTTGGGACGTTCGTGCGACAACCAATCAGAGAGCAGCAAAGTGGTCACGGGGACATTAGCGGACTGAGCGAGCAGACTGAACATACTGTAAACAGCCAAAACAGGACCCACACCAGACTTCACCAGAACTCAAACCAGGACTGACAATGGGGGACTCTGTGCTTGTGAAAATATGGGTTGTCATGCTCCTGTGACCTTATGCAACGGCTTAGAGTGTGTTCATACTACTGTTATATAAAGTCACCTTCGTGAACACATACTACTGTTATATAAAGTCACCTCCGTGAACACATACTGCTGTTATATAAAGTCACCTCTGTGAACACATACTGCTGTTATATAAAGTCACCTTTGTGAACACATACTGCTGTTATATAAAGTCACCTCCGTGAACACATACTGCTGTTATATAAAGTCACCGTGAACACATACTGCTGTCATATAAAGTCACCTCCGTGAACACATACTGCTGTTATATAAAGTCACCTCCGTGAACACATACTGCTGTTATATAAAGTCACCTCCGTGAACACATACTGCTGTTATATAAAGTCACCTCCGTGAACACATACTACTGTTATATAAAGTCACCGTGAACACATACTGCTGTTATATATATATACAGAGGGTGTACTGAAAAGAGTTTGATGACCATGGACTGTAAACAGGCGGACTATGGGCTATGCTAACATGCTAACGTGCTCTGGCTCCTATTGACTTACACTGAAACTCCTCTAGCTCAGTAATGTTTGTGTGACATCACCATTTTGGGCTTAAATGTGTGTTTTTTGCTGTTTTCTTCCATGTACGACTCTGGACATGTTTGAGGAGACACTAAAGTTAAACTAAATCTGTCAAACTTCGCTCTTTTCGACCTGGGATCAAAGGAAAACTGGGCCAACACTGTCGGTCCACTCCTAATGTCGTCTGTTTTTTACCTTCTGAAGCATCTGAGTCCAAACTTCAGGCTGCGACAGGTCTGTTCCACTCTGGACCTTCATGTTCACGAGTAGAACCTTTCCATTACGTTTTTCAGCTCGAGTAGGAAACAAACAAACATGTTAACCGAGTCGACACAGTTGTAAACACACAGATGACTTAGTAATAATAAATACCAGTTACAAGATAATCAACCATAGATTATACACTAATTAAGCACTTTTTAGTGATTAAAACTGTCACGTGTGTGAAGGTCATGATTCACTAGTTGTTCGCCTGGTCTTACCATGTGTAAATGTAGCCCGTGTGGTCTGAGTCTTGTCAATTTCACCAAAATCATATTTTTTGTTAGTATTTACTGGTATTTTATTAAGTTTATTTCTGTATATTTTCAAATCGAGGCTTTTATTTTGGCGGTGTCGCCACTTCCTGTGGGTTCGCGGGCTTCCCCTTCAGTTGCTTAGGGGAGGTAAGCAGTAAAATCTCTTGTGATTCAAGTTATAAAATATTTCATATAAAAT
The DNA here is from genome assembly GCA_964034765.1 of Knipowitschia caucasica. Taxonomy (NCBI): domain Eukaryota; kingdom Metazoa; phylum Chordata; class Actinopteri; order Gobiiformes; family Gobiidae; genus Knipowitschia; species Knipowitschia caucasica. Next base: position 1,432,640 of record OZ035827.1, on the reverse strand, counting down.
GTATTTAGTTCGATTATTGTTGTTGTTCATGATTTACAAAGCACTTGCCAAAGTTTATGTTTAATGTAAATGTGTGAAATAGCGTTTTTTGTTGAAGTATAGCACTTTGAAAAAGTGTATTTAAGCTAGCGAGCATGGTCTCACTGTCGTCTGTGGCACGTCTTCTGTCTGTGCAGATCTGTGTCAGGGACTGGCGTAAACAGCATTTAGATTTTTGTGTTTCCAACAGTAAATCCCCCGAATGACAAACCCCTGTGTCTGGTTTGATTCTTGACGCATCTACCCACACAATACACAACGCGGAGAGACCGGCTACACAAACTCTGGTCCATGAACATCTCCTACATGTACGTCTGGTCTTACCATGTGTAAACTCTGGTCCATGATCATTTCCCACATGTACGTCTGGTCTTACCATGTGTAAACTCTGGTCCATGATCATTTCCTACATGTACGTCTGGTCTTACCATGTGTAAACTCTGGTCCATGATCATCTCCTACATGTACGTCTGGTCTTACCATGTGTAAACTCTGGTCCATGATCATTTCCTACATGTACGTCTGGTCTTACCATGTGTAAACTCTGGTCCATGATCATTTCCTACATGTACGTCTGGTCTTACCATGTGTAAACTCTGGTCCATGATCATCTCCTACATGTACGTCTGGTCTTACCATGTGTAAACTCTGGTCCATGATCATCTCCTACATGTACGTCTGGTCTTACCATGTGTAAACTCTGGACCATGATCATCTACTACATGTACGTCTGGTCTTACCATGTGTAAACTCTGGTCCATGATCATCTCCTACATGTACATCTGGTCTTACCATGTGTAAACTCTGGTCCATGATCATTTCCTACATGTACGTCTGGTCTTACCATGTGTAAACTCTGGACCATGGTCATTTCCTACATGTACGTCTGGTCTTACCATGTGTAAACTCTGGACCATGATCATCTACTACATGTACGTCTGGTCTTACCATGTGTAAACTCTGGTCCATGATCATCTCCTACATGTACATCTGGTCTTACCATGTGTAAACTCTGGTCCATGATCATTTCCTACATGTACGTCTGGTCTTACCATGTGTAAACTCTGGTCCATGATCATTTCCTACATGTACGTCTGGTCTTACCATGTGTAAACTCTGGTCCATGATCATCTCCTACATGTACGTCTGGTCTTACCATGTGTAAACTCTGGTCCATGATCATCTCCTACATATACGTCTGGTCTTACCATGTGTAAACTCTGGACCATGGAGAATGCGATAGTAAAATAATCTGTTCTGGTTCAATCCAAATATCAAGAAACTGAAGTCGGAGCAAGAGGAATGTTTAGAAAATGTCTGAGGCAAAGATGTTGTGGCTCCGTTAGTGACAAAGGATATGGCTAAAGCTAGGCTAATGCTAAAGCTAGGCTACATGCTAAAGCTAGGCTAAATGCTAGAGCTAGGCTAAATAATAAAGCTAGGCTAAATGCTAAAGCTAGGATAAATTCCGGTAAAGGTAAACTCAGATCCAATCGTTTCAATCTGCAAAAGGAGCCCCTCCCACCTGTTCACGGAGTCAATGGAGCAGATCCAGACCTTAGTATGAAATGAAATGAGTACCATGGTGTGGTAAGACCAGGGTAACTAGTTGTATGTTCTGGTTTCACCTCTCTGACAGAAGAAGGGATAAGTTTGAGAACAAACACCATCGTTCCACTGATGGTATATGTTTTCCAGGACACAGTGCTCGATTCCCCGGGAGTTTCCTGGTTGGACGTTCATCCAGTTGGTGAAGGAGCTGGTGCTGCCGTCGGACCACCTCCAGGGCTCTCGGTACAGACCCACCCACACCTGGTACGTGGACGAGATGGCTAAGACCGCAGAGTTCTCGCTCTGGTCTTGGATCATGGCCAGGTCTGTGTGGTGCTGTCGACAGTAGCTCCGAGACTCCGCCCATGTCTTGGCAATCGCAACAAACGTGAAGTTTTTGAAGCCGGGACGAGGGAAACCTGAGGCAAGAAGGAGGTGTAAGTACAGTGCTCCATGGTCCATGTGCGGTCTCCATGGTCCATGTGCGGTCTCCATGGTCCATGTGCGGTCTCCATGGTCCATGTGTGGTCTCCATGGTCCATGTGTGGTCTCCATGGTCCATGTGTGGTCTCCATGGTCCATGTGTGGTCTCTATGGTCCATGTGAGGTCTCTATGGTCCATGTGTGGTCTCTATGGTCCATGTGAGGTCTCTATGGTCCATGTGTGGTCTCCATGGTCCATGTGTGGTCTCTATGGTCCATGTGTGGTCTCCATGGTCCATGTGTGGTCTCTATGGTCCATGTGTGGTCTCCATGGTCCCTGTGTGGTCTCTATGGTCCATGTGTGGTCTCCATGGTCCATGTGTGGTCTCTATGGTCCATGTGTGGTCTCTATGGTCCATGTGAGGTCTCTATGGTCCATGTGAGGTCTCTATGGTCCATGTGTGGTCTCTATGGTCCATGTGTGGTCTCCATGGTCCATGTGAGGTCTCTATGGTCCATGTGTGGTTTCTATTGTCCATGTGAGGTCTCTGTGGTCCATGTGAGGTCTCTATTGTCCATGTGTGGTTTCTATGGTCCATGTGTGGTCTCTATGGTCCATGTGTGGTCTCTATGGTCCATGTCAGGTCTCTATGGTCCATGTGTGGTCTCTATGGTCCATGTGCGGTCTCTATGGTCCATGTGAGGTCTCCATGGTCCATGTGTGGTCTCCATGGTCCATGTGTGGTCTCCATGGTCCATGTGTGGTCTCTATGGTCCATGTGAGGTCTCTATGGTCCATGTGTGGTCTCTATGGTCCATGTGAGGTCTCTATGGTCCATGTGTGGTCTCTATGGTCCATGTGAGGTCTCTATGGTCCATGTGTGGTCTCTATGGTCCATGTGTGGTCTCTATGGTCCATGTGAGGTCTCTATGGTCCATGTGAGGTCTCTATGGTCCATGTGTGGTCTCTATGGTCCATGTGTGGTCTCTATGGTCCATGTGAGGTCTCCATGGTCCATGTGTGGTCTCCATGGTCCATGTGTGGTCTCCATGGTCCATGTGTGGTCTCTATGGTCCATGTGAGGTCTCTATGGTCCATGTGCGGTCTCTATGGTCCATGTGAGGTCTCCATGGTCCATGTGTGGTCTCCATGGTCCATGTGTGGTCTCCATGGTCCATGTGTGGTCTCTATGGTCCATGTGAGGTCTCTATGGTCCATGTGTGGTCTCTATGGTCCATGTTAGGTCCCTATGGTCCATGTGTGGTCTCCATGGTCCATGTGTGGTCTCCATGGTCCATGTGAGGTCTCTATGGTCCATGTGTGGTCTCCATGGTCCATGTGTGGTCTCTATGGTCCATGTGTGGTCTCTATGGTCCATGTGTGGTCTCCATGGTCCATGTGAGGTCTCTATGGTCCATGTGAGGTCTCTATGGTCCATGTGTGGTCTCCATGGTCCATGTGTGGTCTCCATGGTCCATGTGTGGTCTCCATGGTCCATGTGTGGTCTCCATGGTCCATGTGTGGTCTCCATGGTCCATGTGAGGTCTCTATGGTCCATGTGAGGTCTCTATTGTCCATGTGAGGTCTCTATGGTCCATGTGAGGTCTCTATGGTCCATGTGTGGTCTGTATGCTCCATGTGTGGTCTCTATGGTCCATGTGAGGTCTCTATGGTCCATGTGTGGTCTCCATGGTCCATGTGAGGTCTCTATGGTCCATGTGAGGTCTCTATTGTCCATGTGTGGTCTCCATGGTCCATGTGTGGTCTCTATGGTCCATGTGTGGTCTCTATGGTCCATGTGAGGTCTCTATGGTCCATGTGTGGTCTCTATGGTCCATGTGTGGTCTCCATGGTCCATGTGTGGTCTCTATGGTCCATGTGTGGTCTCTATGGTCCATGTGAGGTCTCTATGGTCCATGTGTGGTCTCTATGGTCCATGTGTGGTCTCTATGGTCCATGTGTGGTCTCTATGGTCCATGTGTGGTCTCTATGGTCCATGTGTGGTCTCTATGGTCCATGTGAGGTCTCTATGGTCCATGTGAGGTCTCTATGGTCCATGTGAGGTCTCTATGGTCCATGTGTGGTCTCTATGGTCCATGTGTGGTCTCTATGGTCCATGTGAGGTCTCTATGGTCCATGTGAGGTCTCTATGGTCCATGTGAGGTCTCTATGGTCCATGTGAGGTCTCTATGGTCCATGTGAGGTCTCTATGGTCCATGTGAGGTCTCTATGGTCCATGTGTGGTCTCTATGGTCCATGTGAGGTCTCTATGGTCCATGTGTGGTCTCTATGGTCCATGTGTGGTCTCTATGGTCCATGTGTGGTCTCTATGGTCCATGTGAGGTCTCTATGGTCCATGTGAGGTCTCTATTGTCCATGTGAGGTCTCTATGGTCCATGTGAGGTCTCTATGGTCCATGTGTGGTCTCTATGGTCCATGTGAGGTCTCTATGGTCCATGTGAGGTCTCTATGGTCCATGTGAGGTCTCTATGGTCCATGTGTGGTCTCTATGGTCCATGTGTGGTCTCCATGGTCCATGTGAGGTCTCTATGGTCCATGTGAGGTCTCTATGGTCCATGTGAGGTCTCTATGGTCCATGTGAGGTCTCTATGGTCCATGTGTGGTCTCTATGGTCCATGTGAGGTCTCTATGGTCCATGTGAGGTCTCTATGGTCCATGTGTGGTCTCTATGGTCCATGTGTGGTCTCCATGGTCCATGTGAGGTCTCTATGGTCCATGTGTGGTCTCTATGGTCCATGTGAGGTCTCTATGGTCCATGTGAGGTCTCTATGGTCCATGTGTGGTCTCCATGGTCCATGTGTGGTCTCCATGGTCCATGTGTGGTCTCCATGGTCCATGTGTGGTCTCCATGGTCCATGTGTGGTCTCTATGGTCCATGTGAGGTCTCTATGGTCCATGTGTGGTCTCTATGGTCCATGTGTGGTCTCCATGGTCCATGTGTGGTCTCCATGGTCCATGTGTGGTCTCTATGGTCCATGTGTGGTCTCTATGGTCCATGTGTGGTCTCTATGGTCCATGTGTGGTCTCTATGGTCCATGTGTGGTCTCCATGGTCCATGTGTGGTCTCCATGGTCCATGTGTGGTCTCCATGGTCCATGTGTGGTCTCCATGGTCCATGTGTGGTCTCTATGGTCCATGTGTGGTCTCCATGGTCCATGTGTGGTCTCCATGGTCCATGTGTGGTCTCCATGGTCCATGTGTGGTCTCCATGGTCCATGTGTGGTCTCCATGGTCCATGTGTGGTCTCCATGGTCCATGTGTGGTCTCTATGGTCCATGTGTGGTCTCCATGGTCCATGTGTGGTTCTCTATGGTCCATGTGTGGTCTCCATGGTCCATGTGTGGTCTCTATGGTCCATGTGTGGTCTCCATGGTCCATGTGTGGTCTCTATGGTCCATGTGTGGTCTCCATGGTCCATGGCATGTGTGGTCTCTATGGTCCATGTGTGGTCTCTATGGTCCATGTGTGGTCTCTATGGTCCATGTGTGGTCTCCATGGTCCATGTGTGGTCTCTGGTCCATGTGGGTCCCATGGTCCATGTGGGTCTCTATGGTCCATGTGTGGTCTCCATGGTCCATGTGAGGTCTCTATGGTCCATGTGTGGTCTCTATGGTCCATGTGTGGTCTCTATGGTCCATGTGTGGTCTCTATGGTCCATGTGTGGTCTCCATGGTCCATGTGTGGTCTCCATGGTCCATGTGTGGTCTCTATGGTCCATGTGAGGTCTCTATGGTCCATGTGTGGTCTCTATGGTCCATGTGAGGTCTCTATGGTCCATGTGAGGTCTCTATGGTCCATGTGTGGTCTCTATGGTCCATGTGTGGTCTCTATGGTCCATGTGAGGTCTCTATGGTCCATGTGTGGTCTCTATGGTCCATGTGAGGTCTCTATGGTCCATGTGAGGTCTCTATGGTCCATGTGAGGTCTCTATGGTCCATGTGAGGTCTCTATGGTCCATGTGTGTCTCTATGGTCCATGTGAGGTCTCTATGGTCCATGTGTGGTCTCTATGGTCCATGTGTGGTCTCTATGGTCCATGTGAGGTCTCTATGGTCCATGTGTGGTCTCTATGGTCCATGTGTCTCTATGTCCATGTGAGGTCTCTATGGTCCATGTGTGGTCTCTATGGTCCATGTGAGGTCTCTATGGTCCATGTGAGGTCTCTATGGTCCATGTGTGGTCTCTATGGTCCATGTGAGGTCTCTATGGTCCATGTGTGGTCTCTATGGTCCATGTGTGGTCTCTATGGTCCATGTGAGGTCTCTATGGTCCATGTGTGGTCTCTATGGTCCATGTGTGGTCTCTATGGTCCATGTGAGGTCTCTATGGTCCATGTGAGGTCTCTATGGTCCATGTGAGGTCTCTATGGTCCATGTGAGGTCTCTATGGTCCATGTGAGGTCTCTATGGTCCATGTCATGTGAGGTCTCTATGGTCCATGTGAGGTCTCTATGGTCCATGTGTGGTCTCTATGGTCCATGTGGGTCCATGGTCCATGTGGTCTCTATGGTCCATGTGTGGTCTCTATGGTCCATGTGTGGTCTCCATGGTCCATGTGTGGTCTCCATGGTCCATGTGTGGTCTCCATGGTCCATGTGTGGTCTCCATGGTCCATGTGTGGTCTCCATGGTCCATGTGTGGTCTCTATGGTCCATGTGAGGTCTCTATGGTCCATGTGAGGTCTCTATGGTCCATGTGAGGTCTCATGGTCCATGTGTGGTCTCTATGGTCCATGTGTGGTCTCTATGGTCCATGTGAGGTCTCTATGGTCCATGTGTGGTCTCCATGGTCCATGTGTGGTCTCCATGGTCCATGTGTGGTCTCCATGGTCCATGTGTGGTCTCCATGGTCCATGTGTGGTCTCCATGGTCCATGTGTGGTCTCCATGGTCCATGTGTGGTCTCCATGGTCCATGTGTGGTCTCTATGGTCCATGTGTGGTCTCTATGGTCCATGTGTGGTCTCCATGGTCCATGTGTGGTCTCTATGGTCCATGTGTGGTCTCCATGGTCCATGTGTGGTCTCCATGGTCCATGTGTGGTCTCCATGGTCCATGTGTGGTCTCCATGGTCCATGTGTGGTCTCCATGGTCCATGTGTGGTCTCCATGGTCCATGTGTGGTCTCCATGGTCCATGTGTGGTCTCTATGGTCCATGTGTGGTCTCCATGGTCCATGTGTGGTCTCCATGGTCCATGTGTGGTCTCTATGGTCCATGTGTGGTCTCCATGGTCCATGTGTGGTCTCTATGGTCCATGTGTGGTCTCCATGGTCCATGTGTGGTCTCCATGGTCCATGTGTGGTCTCTATGGTCCATGTGTGGTCTCATGGTCCATGTGTGGTCTCCATGGTCCATGTGTCCATGTGTCTCCATGGTCCATGTGTGGTCTCTATGGTCCATGTGTGGTCTCCATGGTCCATGTGTGGTCCATGTGTGTGGTCTCTATGGTCCATGTGTGGTCTCCATGGTCCATGTGTGGTCTCTATGGTCCATGTGTGGTCTCCATGGTCCATGTGTGGTCTCCATGGTCCATGTGTGGTCTCCCATGTGTGGTCTCCATGGTCCATGTGTGGTCTCTATGGTCCATGTGTGGTCTCCTCTATGGTCCATGTGTGGTCTCCATGGTCCATGTGTGGTCTCCATGGTCCATGTGTGGTCTCCATGGTCCATGTGTGGTCTCCATGGGCCATG
>OZ035827.1:1291988-1409488 GCA_964034765.1 Knipowitschia caucasica | reverse complement strand
GTAGAAAATAGCTCTGGTTGCTGCCGCTAAGGTTAATTGTGGGATGCACAATTAGGGGCTGGGTTGTTAGAGCTATTTGTCTATTTTTGATTCTAATTATGATCTACTTTAGTTAATTATTTTTCTTAGTTTGCAAAGATAATTTTGGGTTAATTATTGCTTATGTTAATTTAATTTGGTCACGAGGATAAATAGGGCGATGGGGGGGAGGGCGCGGCATAGAGGCGTTTTGGGCATATGGTTTTTTACCAGCGAGAGGAGAGGCTGCAGTTCTGCATGTTTGCCATTTGCTTGGAGAATAAACCCACCAAAAATGCAATTTTGTTTGGACATTATGTTTTCTCTATCCTGCGTAAAGCCAACCTGAAAACGCCTTAGTGGCCTTTTGATTTGTTTTGGTTTAATATGGACATGGTTTGAGTTATGGACAAATCGCCACTACAAAAACTTTTTTAACAAATAAAAAACTGAAAAGTGGGGCGTGCAATATTATTCGGCCCCTTTACTTTCAGTGCAGCAAACTCAGTCCAGAAGTTCAGTGAGGATCTTTGAATGATCCAATGTTGTCCTAAATGACTGATGATGATAAATAGAATGCACCTGTGTGTAATCAAGTCTCCGTATAAATGCACCTGCTCTTTGATAGTCTCAGGGTTCTGTTTAAAGCACAGAGAGAACCATGAAGACAAAGGAACACACCAGGCAGGTCCGAGATACTGTTGTGGAGAAGTTTAAAGCCGGATTTGGATACAAAAAGATTTCCCAAGCTTTAAACATCTCAAGGGGCACTGTGCAAGCAATTATATTGAAATGGAAGGAGTATCAGACCACTGCAAATATACCAAGACCCGGCCGTCCCTCCAAACTTTCATCTCAAACAAGGAGAAGACTGATCAGAGATGCAGCCAAGAGGCCCATGATCGCTCTGGATGAACTGCAGATAACTACAGCTGAGGTGGGAGAGTCTGTCCATAGGACAACAATCAGTCGTGCACTGCACAAATCTGGCCTTTATGGAAGAGTGGCAAGAAGAAAGCCATTTCTCAAAGATATCCATAAAAAGTCTGGTTTAAAGTTTGCCACAAGCCACCTGGGAGACACACCAAACATGTGGAAGAAGGTGCTCTGGTCAGATGAAACCAAAATCAAACTTTTTGGCCACAATGCAAAACGATATGTTTGGCGTAAAAGCAACACAGCTCATCACCCTGAACACACCATCCCCACTGTCAAACATGGTGGTGGCAGCATCATGCTTTGGGCCTGCTTTTCTTCAGCAGGGACAGGGAAGATGGCTAAAATTGATGGGAAGATGGATGGAGCCAAATACAGGACCATTCTGGAAGAAAACCTGTTGGAGTCTGCAAAAGACCTGAGACTGGGACTGAGATTTATCTTCCAACAGGACAATGATCCGAAACATAAAGCCAAATCTACAATGGAATGGTTCACAAATAGACGTATCCAGGTGTTAGAATGGCCAAGTCAAAGTCCAGACCTGAATCCAATCGAGAATCTGTGGAAAGAGCTGAAGACTGCTGTTCACAAACGCTCTCCATCCAGCCTCACTGAGCTCCAGCTGTTTTGCAAGGAAGAATGGGCAAGAATTCCAGTCTCTCGATGTGCAAAACTGATAGAGACATACCCCAAGAGACTTGCAGCTGTAATTGCAGCAAAAGGTGGAGCTACAAAGTATTAGTGCAAGGGGCCGAATAATATTGCACGCCCCACTTTTCAGTTTTATATTTGTTAAAAAAGTTTAAATTATCCAATAAATTTCGTTCCACTTCACGATTGTGTCCCACTTGTTGTTGATTCTTGACAATTTTTTTGTCAGTCCCAGCAGGAGGCCAGTCCCTGTGCTCCTCAGAGTCCCAGCAGGAGACCAGTCCCTGTGCTCCTCAGAGTCCCAGCAGGAGGCCAGTCCCTGTGCTCCTCAGAGTCCCAGCAGGAGGCCAGTCCCTGTGCTCCTCAGAGTCCCAACAGGAGTCCAGTCCCTGTGCTCCTCAGAGTCCCAGCAGGAGGCCAGTCCCTGTGCTCCTCAGAGTCCCAGCAGGAGGCCAGTCCCTGTGCTCCTCAGAGTCCCAGCAGGAGGCCAGTCCCTGTGCTCCTCAGAGTCCCAGCAGGAGGCCAGTCCCTGTGCTCCTCAGAGTCCCAGCAGGAGGCCAGTCCCTGTGTAGCAAAGTAAATTTTAGTGACCTCTCTCAAAACTTTACACAGTTATTACTGTATTTTTATTACAAGTTTTATTTTTGTTATAATTGTTTTTGGTCCTGGTCTTTGATTCGTTGTGCAGCTTTGGTCCTCCAGCCACTCCCGTGTTTATATTTCTTCTTCGTGTGTCCCCCGTTGCCCCACTGTAAATTCTGTGTTTTCCCGCTGCCTCTTCCCTTTGAAAACCCGTGTCAGGGAAGAGGTCACTTTATGTTTTTATTTCTCAAAATGTCCATTTTAATTGTAATTTTGTTGTCATTTATGTTTATGTCTTTGTAGTTTGGGCTGTGAGTGATGCAGAGGCACATGTTCATTGTTTTTGTTTTTTATTGACCAGGTATGTACTGTACATACACATATACACACACACATATACACATATACATATACATATACACACACACACATATATACATATATACATACACACATACATATACATATATGTATATGTATGTGTGTATATGTATATATGTATAATGTGTATGTGTGTATATGTATATATGTGTATATGTGTATATGTATATATGTATGTATATGTGTATTGTGATGTGTGTATAGATATGTGTATATGTATATATGTGTATATGTGTGTGTGTATATGGGTATATGTATATACACATACACATATACATATACACACATATACACACATACACTTCAATGCAAGCAGCGAACATCCTTTAGGTGCTCCTTAAAGGCAAAGTGGGTTAAGTGTCTTGCCCAAGGACACAACGACAGCAGTCATCAGTGGAAGTTAGTGAAGTAGGTCTCATGGTGGACTCGAACCCACAACCTTCAGGCTCAAAGGCCAATGCTCTAACAACTGAGTCACTGTCACTGTGCATATATATAAAAATATGTAAATATGTGACATCAGCACAGGGCGACTGCAGACCCCTGTGGACACAAGCAGTTTAAAGGGTTTAAATGAGGGTCAAAGCTGCATTTTTCATTCATGAAAACTGTTCGGTTGTTCCAAAATCTTGTCAAACAAACAGCAGAGCTTAGGTCATCTGGAAGAGTAAATATAATTAAACACAATATTATATTAAATGAAAACACTTTGGAAACACATTCTTAATATGCTGCAGTTCTTTATTATTGTTTTGTTTATTGCATTATGCGTCTGATGTTTGCTCGGTTGTAAGTCTTTGTCAGGAGAATCTAAAGTGTGTGCAGAGAGGGAGGTCTGGGCTTTATCCACCGCCCTCTTCTCTGCCCCGCCCCCTGAGTGTGTTAGCTTAAACAAGATGCTAACACTACAGTGACGTTCTTCTTCTTCTCGTTTCGATCTTTGGTGTCTACATCTCTGTCAGTCTGTAGTAGATCGGTTTTCAGGGCCTCGTTCTCGGCTTTGGACTCTTTCAGTTTTGGTTTTAGTCTTTGCAAGTTCACCCTCATTCTTCAGGGGTTGAACTGCGTCTTCCATGTGGCATTTCTTTGATTTTGTGTAGTAATCTCTTGGTTCTGGATCTTCTGCTGCTTGGCAAAGTCTGAAGAGTTTGTGGAAAGGAAAGTCTGGGCTTTATCCATCATCACTTGGCAATGGATGAAGCGGAAGACAGGGATGGATGGAAGTAGTGGCTAGAACATGGTTAGATTGAATCATTCATTGATCTAAACCATCATCCCAAAGTATCGTGGCTAGATCAGAGAAGTTTCCTCTTTCATTGGCGCAGGTTTCTTGTAAATGCACAGACGGCCTTACCCTGCACGCCTGAAAGAGGAAAACCGTCTCTCATCTCTCCATAAACTTTGGTTTGGTGACTTTAGACCATGTTTGAGTCAATCTAATCTACAGTTCTAACCCCCCACTTCCGCTCCTCTCTGCCCCCGCCCCCTGAGTGTGTCGCACCTCAACCCGTTAGCTTAAACGAGTCAAGATGCTAACACTTCCGCGATGTTCGGAGGTGATTACTCCCAACACTTCCACCACCTCCTCTTCTTCTTCTTGTCTTGCTCTTCCTTGTTTTGGTCTTTGGTCTCTGCGTCTCCGTCAGATTCTTGTAGACGGGTTTTCAGGGCCTCATTCTCGGCTTCAGACTCTTTCAGTTTTCTTTTTGTCTCTTCAAGTTCATCCACAATCTTCATGTTTTTAAGCGCCTCTTCGATGCGGTAGTTCTCCAACTCGTCCAGTTGCTGCTCGAGATCCTTCTTGGACTTTGCGAGTTCAGATTCCAGTTTCATATTTGTTTCCTCAGCTTCTAAATGTTGCTGCTCTGCTTCGTCCAGTTGTTCTTGCAGAAAAACGGTGGCGTTCTCGATGTCCTCAACCTGCATCTTCATATAAATGTTTTTCTCATAGAGGCCTCCCACGTATTCGTTGACCTTGATGCGAGCCTCTTGAACCAAATCCTTGAACTCCTTGTCCTTTTTCTTGAGCAGGTCCTTCCCAAAGTCGATGAGGGCGTCTCTTTGCTCCAAGAACCCCTTCAGTTCATCTACTTTTCTCTGCAGGGAATTCCTCTCTAGAACTCTGTGTATAAGTCCCAGTTCCTGCTGCTTCAGTTCCTGTTTCATCTTGGTCATTTCTGCCTCGAGTTTCACATTTCGAATCTCGTTTTGCAGATGTTGCTGGTCTGCTTGGTCCAGCTGGTCCTGCAGATAGACCTGGTTTTCCTCCAAGTCCTCACAGCGATCCTGAAGGTCCATCTTGTCCTTCAAGAGGTTCCACACGTAGGCGTTGACCTCGTTGCGGACCTCCCGAGCCAGATCCTGGGCCGCTTTGTCCATTTTCTGGAGCAGATCTTTACCAAAGTCGATCGGGGCGTCTCTTTGCTCCAAGACCTCCTGGAGCTCATTGACTTTGGCGTCTCGCTCGTGGATCGTCTGCTCCAGCTCCTTCAGTCTCTGCTTCTGTTCAGCGTTGACTTTCAGCTGCTCTTCCAGGGTTTTCTCGACCTGAAGAAGGCGAGATATGTCTTCGTGAACATCCATGATCTCTGTGTTACCGTTTACCTCGGTGTGTGCGTAGCTAGTGCTAATCTCAACTTGTCTCGTGTACTCTCTGGGTCTGCGTTCTGTGGTTACCCTAAACCCACTTTGGTGAATCTGGGGATGACATCACTGTGTTCCAAATCCAGGGTTCGCCATGGCAACGGAGTCCTTTGCAGATCAGATAAGACGTTTACAGTGTTGCCATGGATACAGGCCCCAAGGTTTTCAGAGCCCATATTTACTTCCTTGCTCAGTTTCATATTTAACTTTCTAATGCCTTTATAGTTTGAAGAATGAATAAAAAACAGAACAAAGTCATTTTTATCCACAAATTGATTTTACGCTGCATCAAAAACATTGACACTTTTTTATAGAATTTCATCTTTATACTTTGGTTTCTGTCTTTGTGAATCTTTTTTTCTATTTTTTGGCAAGACTGTTTTCTGTCTGGGACCTGCAAATGTTTTTTGTTTATCCTAGAATGACACGTATTTACAGTATATTTGCCCCTTTGAAAACCCGTATCAGGGAAGAGGTCAGTCACTTTGTTTTTTATGTCTCAAAATGTCCATTTTAATTGTAGCTTTGTTGTCATTTACGTTTTTTTGTCTTTTTAGTTTGGGCTGTGAGTGATGCAGAGGCACATGTTCATTGTTTTTGTTTTTTATTGACGCCTCGTAAGCTTGTCTCCTGTGTGTTCCTCCGCACCACACCACGACACAACACAACGCAGAGCAGAGAAAATCAGACCCGTTACACCTGTGCTCCTCAGAGTCCCAGCAGGAGGCCAGTCCCTGTGGTCCTCAGAGTCCCAGCAGGAGGCCAGTCCCTGTGCTCCTCAGAGTCCCAGCAGGAGGCCAAGTCCCTGTGCTCCTCAGAGTCCCAGCAGGAGGCCAGTCCCTGTGCTCCTCAGAGTCCCAGCAGGAGGCCAGTCCCTGTGCTCCTCAGAGTCCCAGCAGGAGGCCAGTCCCTGTGCTCCTCAGAGTCCAAGCAGGAGGCCACACTGCATGAAAAGTTAGATTTTCGTCACCCTAAACTGCAGGAAATCACGCTCTTTTTCGGGTATCTCAGGCAGTTTTCAGAAGGCGCAGTTAGGGTGCCCTGTCCTCCAAACTGCCGTATCCGTACCATGCTAATGTCCCTACTTTGCATATGAATGCAGCGAAACACTGCGGCCGGCGGAGCGCTAATGGCCCTAATTAGCATATGAATGCAGCGGCTGGCCAGGCTGCTATTCAGCATTGGTGAATACCACTACTTTCAAACTCGTGATTGGCTGAAAAATCACACGTGGCCAGCCCACGTGGGATTACTCCCCATTGGTAGCTTACTCCCCATTGGATGGAATCACTACTTTCAAATAAGTATAATCTCTCGTGATTGGCTGGCAGATCTGTCACTATTGGTCACCCTGCCTCATAATTAATGTAATAATATTTATATAAATATTCGTATTATTTATAGAAGAAATGAAAATTTTCCAGGAATATGTTCATACAAAGAAAGCTTTATTAAAACACACACACACACAGCTTTATGCTCACACATAGGTAATTAAAAAATTACAACTCTGAACTGTCCAAATAGCCTCCTCGGGGTTGTAATTTGGCAGCGTTCTAGAGAGACGCTTAATGTACGTGGCTCTGTACTTCCGTGCCGCCTCTAACCGGGACTGCAGCTTGACAGAGTTCAGAAAACTCCGGCTTTCGAAAAGACGGCGACCGCACAATCCATCCAGAGACACCGTCCACAACGCCTTCTTCATTGGACATTAGGTCTACCGTGGCGGACTTCCAGAGTTCCACTTTGTCACTTTCTAGCACACTCGGTCTCGATTCCAGCGGCTGAAAGAATCAGTAAATATTATTAGCCAAATCAAATCCTTTTTCCCCATCTAAACATAGTGTCTAAAGCAGACCTGGAGATTCTTATCCATGCATTAGTCTCCAGTAGGTTAGACTACTGTGCCACAACAGCTGCAGTACATTCAAAATGCAGCAGCTCAAGTCCTGACCAGAACCAGGAAGTACGATGGTAAGGCAAGTTTATTTGTCTAGCACAATTCATACACAATGCAACTCGAAGTGCTGAGCAAAATAAGAAAGCATTAAAATAAATAATCACAGTACATTAACAAAGATAAATATAAAATACCTCAGTTGTAGCACAGCTAAAGTGACAGCTCCTCTCTGACAATGTTTAAAACCAGGTTAAAGGGAGAAACAGTAAAACACTTACACACAATGTCGTCTTTATCAACATCGTGGAAATGTGGACTTATTGTTCACATTGTATTGCAGATATTGTGTTAAGCAAATAGGAGGTCACCGTCTCATTACGAGGCGAGATTAGTCTGAAAACAAAGTGTACAGTTATGATTGTTATCTATTGTTGTATTTATAACTAAGAGACATTCTAAAACCATGTGTTTTAGAATGTCTATCGACCTCTGAGTGGCAGGCCAGTCCTTTTAAGTTAATTTTAGGGGTCTTCTTGGACCTGCTAGATGACAGATGGGTTCTTCTGTTTGGATTTTGGCTGACTGTTGCATTATTAAACCCACTCCATCAGGAGTGGGATGACACTGGAGCCTGCTAGTCTACCACTTGTTTAGACCACAGAGATGGATCTCAGACTAAGAGACAGCTGGACCAGAGACGTTAGGCTAGAGAGGCAATGGATTCTTTTTCAGATGCAGACGGGAGAAGACAGATGGAGGGAGGCGGACCACGGGACCCCGGAAGCTGGCTGATACCACGCCCCTTCTTCCTGCACATTTTACTTAAGGAAATAGCTTGAATGTGTGAGTTAGAGTTTTTTTAGACTGGATCAGGGACAGCAGTGTGAGCTTGCGTGGAGCGCCCACCAAAATCATACTTTATACTTTATATAGGGAATAAGGGATAGTTAAAGTTGGTCCAGGTCGTTGTGTTAGATTCTTTTTGTATTAGGGAAATAAACCTTTTTGAATTTAACTTTCTGAATCATGGTCATCTTTATAAGGGATTTTGAACACGTCATTTTTTAATATAATAATTGGTGACCCTCGACGTGATCCCTTTTGATGACTTTCAACCTATCCCTGGACTCTACATCTCTCCTCAAAGCGGCCGCTGATTTGAAGGTAAGCAGATACCTTTTGACTAATTAAAAATCTGCATATTGGACTACACAAATTAAGGGGAGAGGAGTTTTGTCCACGGAGGAGCTAATTCAAAAAGTAAAAATAGTAAAAGCCTAAAAAGTAGTGAGAGCCTTGCGAAAATACGTTAAAATTAAATAAAATAGGAGTCTAAGTAGCTAGAACCCTGCGAGAATACATTAAAAGTAAAGATTTTTTGAGAAGCCTTGCCAGAAACAGGAAAGCCCGCTGTGACTAGCGTGGTTGACGGACGCGTCAACACACAAGTTAGGTTTTCACCATTGGAACCTGGGGGAATTTTGGGCCCCCCCGAAAAATGGAGACAGGCATTCCAATCGAGCAGCTCTATAGAGAAATAGAGGCTCAGATTCTGAGTGGTCTGGATAAAAAATATAGGAACAAGGCAAAACGAAAGGCTGTGAAAGCATGGGAAAAAATACAGAACAAAAGGGTCATACCTGAGTATATGACAGCGTCCGCATTAGCTAGGATATTGCGGGAAGAGGAAAATAATCTAAAACAGGATTTAAAAGAGCTTGAGGGAAAGCAGGGAAAGAGTTGGAATGAGTGTAGAAAAATTAAAAAGAAACTAAAAAAGGCTGAGAAACTGAGGACCAATGTACATAATTTTGCTTTGGCTGCCACGGCGTTGGCAAAATTACCTATGGTAAGTAAAGACAAGGAAACAGAAAACGGAGCAATGCCGGTGAGTAATATATACCCATCCCTACCCACGGCTCCACCAAAGTACTCTCTAGGTTTAGAACCAGGTAAGCCAAATCTAATATTGCCACAATATACATTTTCAGGAGAAGTGGCGGTAGGAAAGAGAGGGGACAATGACTTTGTAGACAGTGAATTTGGCGAAGGGACAGAGGAGGGGTCTGTGGGGGACAGTGGAGATCCGAGTCAAAATCCAGCTGTCAGCCTCCCGCCACAGCTCCCACACACCCCTCACCAACCCCCACCCATTCAAGAGGTGCAGGAGCTTCTCCTGCACTCTCTCAGAAATATTAGAGCTAGGAAACCGACCTCTGAATGCACCGCAGACAGAGTTGAGGGAGAAGAAACCCCAAGTAGGACCCATGATTACGAGACCGCTAGACAGGAGAATGCAAAATTAATTAATAAAGCCGCACGCAGAGCCATGACTAGGACGGACAGTGAGAGTGACAAGGGAGACGGTAAAGCTAAACAGGCTAAAAAAGGAGCTAAATTCTCTTCTGACGATAGTAGTGATGACGGAGACCAGGAGCCTGGAGAAACTAGACCGGTGGCAAGCAGAACCAGGTCTCAGACAAAATCCATGTTCCCTCTGAGACCAGGACGAGGCGCAGCTGGGGAGTACCATCCTTTTTCTGTAAGTGACATGCAGACTATAAAAGACAAAATGCCTCCATTGTGTCAAGGAGCTGGAAACTGGATTTCCAGTCTCAACACATGGTTTACAGGTCATGATGTGGCGATGGGTGACGTCCGGGCAGTGATGGCAGCATGCAGTAAACCATGGGAGAGAGACGCTATTGAAAGACAAGCTGGTACTGCTGATGTTTGTGATTCTTCCAGATTTGGCCAGTATGCAAATGCCTGGTACGAAGCACTGAGGGAAAACTTTCCAACCCCGCTGTCTTCTGCCCCTCGTGAGTTAACTTGGCTGGAGTCTGAGGACCCAATTGTGTTTTATGACAGGAGTGTGACCAAGTGGATGGACACAGTAGGAAGACACCCTCACAAGGTCAGTGAAGTCATGCCGTTTAGAACAGCTATTTTGAATGGTTTACCAGAAACAATACGCTCAAAGATTGAAGACAACCCAGATAATATTAACCCGGATTCAGCACAATGGAAAACAAATTTAATCTTTCACATTAAGCGATATGTTGAAAATAAAACTAAAGAAAGAAAGAGTGTTGAAGATATGACTTGTCAACTTTTGAAGTTACAGCTTAGTGAAGCGAGAAATAAAGCCACCCAGAATAAAAAAGTAACGAGTAATCAGATGACTAATATGCCTGCTGGACTTCCCACTCCACCACGACAGGACTGGACAAGGGGAGGGGCCAGAGGTGGTGGGCGTGGGGGCCGGGGAGGAAGAAGGGGTGGAAGCTGGAAAGGGGGCAGGGATGTGTGTCACCTCTGTTACAGGCACGGTCACTGGGCGAGGGACTGCCCCTTTGAAGGAGAGGCCTCCTACTACCATGGAGCGCCTGAGATGGTGCGTGGGAGGGGCCCCCAGAGAGGAATGGGACCCAGACCAGAGCGCGCAGGCCCTCCCTCCCCATGGACGGCTCCGAATGACAACCTGGCCCCGAGAGATGGACAATATTTCCAGCATGGGAACTATTGGGGCGAGTATGAACATGAACAATCTTACTAGGGCTGCCTAGGAAATCCAGGGGACAAGGTACCAGCAGAGCCTATGCTCCCCATAAGGGTGGAGGACGACAACCTGATGGCCCTGGTGGACACTGGCGCCACCTACTCTACCATCAATACAAAGATACGCCCTGTCCTGCTCTCTGAGGAGCACATCACCCTGGTTGGATTTTCTGGGACACCTGAGGTACTGCCACTCACTAAACGTTTAAAGACACAAATTGGAACACAGACACTGTGGCATTCTTTTGTAAATGCTCCTAAAACACCTGTCAACCTGCTGGGAAGAGACTTATTGACTAAAACCAATGCGTCAATTCTATGTGGACCGGATGGTCTACAAGTGACTTTTCCAGGGGGACAAATTTACAGATGTGTGACCGGTGTATCGATGGACTCCTGCTGGCTTCTGAGAGAAGAGATGCCAGACCAGTATGCAGACATGTACTGGGTGAGACTGGACCCAGAAAACAAGTCCACGGACAATAATGGTGTGCATTCCGTCTTCTTCAAGTGGAAACCCTGGATAAATTCTTTGGCCTCCTACCACCTCCCACTGGACCCTGCCCACTTGACATTATTCTATGACAGAGACCAAGACTTAATGTACAGAGAACAATTCAAACAAATTGAAAGTGATAGGTGGACATTAGAATCAGATTACATTTATATTGGGCCTGAGGGTGTGGCGGCCCATACACGGCTGCTTCCTGAACAGTGTGAGTGGTATTACATGTCTTCCTCTGCTGTCCCACACATCACCTTGGCTGTACACCCTGGTCACGAGGCTAGAGCTTTAGGTCCAATGGTAAAGAGACTGGTAAAAGCTGACGATTGGTCTGACACCCAACTCCCTCATGTAGAGTACAGCATTGAAAATAAGTCATACAGGATAAAAGCAAATATGATAGACACAGGGGAAGTGGAGCACGAAACATTGACCAGACATCATGGTAGACACATGACAGATCAATGATGATACTCATGAAATATTGAAACAGGTGCCTGCAGAAGTTTGGTCCCAAGGTCCCACGGACGTGGGATTGTGCACCTCTTTCCCTCCTGTGTCTTTACAGATGAAGCCAGGAGGCCCGATTCGCATAAAGCAGTATGCCGCCAAACCAGACGCTGTCGAGGGCATCTCACAGGTGATAGAGGGACTTACGAAAGTGGGAGTCCTCGAGCCATCAAAATCAGAGTGGAACACGCCCACTCTAGCTGTGCCAAAAACAGGTCAGAATAAATATAGAATGGTCCATGATTTGAGAAAAATAAATGATTTAACATTAACTCAGTGTCTCCCAGTCCCAAACCCTTATACAATGCTGTCATCACTGTCACCAGACCTCCAGTATTTTACTGTTATGGATTTGGCTAATGCATTTTTCTGTATTCCCCTGGCAGAGGAAAGCAGAGATTTCTTCTCATTTACTCACAGGGGCCAAAAACTGCGTTACACCCGTCTTCCCCAGGGACATAAATGCTCCCCGGGCATTTTTAATCAGACTTTGAACGCTCTGCTGAGAGAGTTGGTGCTTCCGGAGGGCGTGGTACTCCTACAGTATGTGGACGATCTCCTCCTCGCCTCGAGGACGGAGCAAGCCTGTCTACAAGCCACCAGGGACACTATAAACTTCTTACATTCAAAAGGATTTAAGGTCAGTAAGGAAAAGCTACAATGTTGCAGGCCTGCGGTGACCTTCCTGGGACGTAGTGTGTCTGGAGGATCCACAAATATGTCTCCAGAGCACAGAGATGCTATTTTGTCATATCCCAGACCCACCATGGTGGGGGACATGTTGTCCTTCCTGGGTCTGATAGGCTATAGCAGACACTATGTGGCAGATTTTGCAGACAAAACTAAACCTTTAAGAGCTTTAGTTAATGAACATGGCATGAGAAACACAAGGGCTAAACTGAATTGGGACAGAGATAGTGAGGCACAGTTTATCTCACTCAAACAGGACCTATCCTCTGCGGCTCATTTGGCGTCACCAGATTATTCGCACCCGTTTTATTTAGATGCCACAGTGCAGTCTCAGGTAGCTAACGGGGTGTTATATCAAAAGTGCAGAGGCCAGAGAAAAATCTTACAGTATATTAGCGTTCCATTGGATTCAATCGAGGCTAGACAGGTTGACTGTTCTAGGTATGCTGCAGGAGTGGGACATTTGATTAAGAAAACAGCACATTTAGTCATGGGGCATGCTTTAGAAATATTGACTGATCATGGCGTTTGTGCGTATGTGTCCTCAGCCGCCTTCACTATGTCACCTTTGAGACAGTCACGGCTCTTACAGGTGCTCACTCAGCCCCACATAACTTTTACACCTCTTGGCATTAACATGGCTGACCACATGCCAAGACAGGGTGAGCCTCATGACTGCAGTGTAAGAGTAATAGACAGTCTGAAAGTGCGACCTGACCTCCAGACTGACCCACTTCAGGACCCCGACTTACAGCTTTTCACAGATGGGTGTTGCTGGAGAGAGAGGAATGGCAGCCTGAGAGCGGCGTATGCAGTTGTCAGTGTTAACGGTGAAAATTTTGTTACAGTAAACAGCGGTGTTTTTAACTGACAAACCATCAGCGCAGGCGGCAGAACTAGAGGCTCTCTGCGCCGCCTTGGAGTTTGCTAAAGGTAAATCTGTAAATATTTACTCCGACTCTGCGTATGCTACTCAGGCTGTCCATTTCAACCTCTCCGAGTGGAAAAGAAACGGCTTCTTGACTGCTAAAGGCCGACCCATCACACATAGAGCCCTGGTGGAGAGGCTGGACAGCGCTCTCCAGCTTCCAAAACAGGTGAGCGTCATCAAGTGCCAAGGGCACTCCAAGTCAGACAACTTTGAGGCCAGGGGAAACGAGGCTGCGGATGAGGCCGCAAAGAAAGCTGCCAACTACAAGGTCAGTACTCCAGGAGTGTTTGTGGTTCGGGACGAGGGGCCAGACCTGGCAGACTGCCTGCCCGATCTGTCCCTTCAGGTTTTAGCTGAGGCCCAAACAAAAGCAGCTCCTGAAGAAATATCCATGTGGGTTCAAAAACGGGCAAAGAAGGATCCAGATACTGGCATCTGGTACGGCCCTGATGGCCGCCCCGCCCTGCCCGTGGGGGACCTCTCACGAGCGGCTTTATCTGAGGCACATGGGCTAGCCCATGTGGGTCAGGTACAGATGCTCAGGAATATGTCACAATGGTGGCATCCCTTTAAGACAAGCATGATCCAAGATTATACAAGGTCCTGTCAAATATGTCAAAATTATAACCCATCGCCCTGCTCAGCTGTTTCCCCAGGAAAATTCACACCTGCTGCTTGGCCTGGAGCACATGTTGTGATGGACTTCACAGATATGATTAACAGGTGCGCAGGAAAGCGGTACCTGTTGGTCATCACTGACACCTTTACGGGATGGCCTGAGGCATATCCTGCTGCAAAGGAGGATGCTGCCTCTGTAATCAAAGCCTTAATTCAGCATTACATCCCAACGCATGGCTTTCCCCAGTTAATAAGGTCTGACAATGGGACGCATTTCAGGAACAAACACTTGCAATTGGTAGAAAAAACATCTGGGGCTAAAACATAAATTTGGAACGGTCTACCATCCTCAATCCCAGGGCCGAGTTGAAAGGATGAATCAGACCTTGAAAAGTAAACTCTCTAAAATCCTGGCAACGAGTAAATTGAATTGGCTACAGGCATTGCCTATTGCCCTGTTGTCAGCAAGGCACTCTGTTAACCGCATTCACCATTTCTCCCCATACGAGCTGTTAACAGGGAGGCCTATGCCAGGACCGGGAAACAGGGTGGTGCCTTTCACAAAAGACGACTCCCCAACACCCCCAGTGCGGGTGTACTGGGAACAATTGAGAGAAATGTTGTCTAGTTTTTCCCAACAGGTTGAAGGAAGTCTCGACCTCTGCGAGAAGGAGGCCTCGGAGGATCCACCTGCCTGGGTCCGTGTGAAGGTGTTCAAAAGGAAGTGGAACGAGCCCCGCTGGACCGGACCCTTTGAAGTGGTGGCCCGCACTCGCAAAGCTGTTCAACTGAAGGGACACGGGAACAAGTGGTTTCATCTCTCTCATACGAGACCATCTGACCCACCCTCGTAACCACGCTCACGGGTTGGACAGTGACTCACACACACGCTTACACTCCCTCTTAATATGTTGCCTTGGGACAGGGAGCCCTGGCCCACGACCAAAAGAGGGAGAGCCATCCTATGGGCTATCGCTGCAGTTGGTTTGGTCGTGGTCCTGGGAATTTTAACATGGGAAGTGTTAGAAAACACACAGCTAAGAGACAGGGCCAGACTTGTAACACAATCCAGTCTTTGGTCCAATAAGACTGACAGAAATAAAAGATCCATAGGAGAAGGCAGCGTTAGAGACTCTCTACCTACGGTTGTGACAGTAAAATGCCCGGTGGGTGCGACAATTACAGCCCACATACCAATGGCAACAATCTTTCCCTTATCCTTTCGACCTGACTACACACTCTACCTGTGTTACACACCGTCAACATGTAAATATGAGAGACATGGAAAAAGCTTTAGAGCATCGGTGGACTGCACCTGTGATGCTTGGGAGTATGTTATATCCAATACAGGTCCTGATTGGGGTTATAATAAGGAACACAGATTGAAGGGACGGGTGATTCTGACTACAGACCACTCACAAACAACGGTGCTAGTCACTGTGAAAAATTGTGGGATTGATGTGAATGGGACTTACGTTATTGGACATTATCCAGGAGACATTAGACAATGGATTTCAATTGCCCTACCCGAGGACAAGGAGCTAGACAAGGAGGCCATAGATAGTGAAGTATGGCAAGACAAACAGAACGTACAGGTGACTGCTGACTGGACTGTTTCTGAATTGTTAAAACAAGCAACTGGATATGGGGATAGAAACGCTTGGTTGTGGACCGTGGAACACATGTCAGCGGCTGCTGGCTTTGACGATTGTGTTGTGTGCTCCACTGCACGTCCCACTTTGTATACAGCCCCGGCTCCACTTTTCCCAGAAGATGTAGATGGTTATAATTGTATGATAAAGTTGTTTTGGCAAGAAAAGGACCTGACTGAGGAGACAAAGACAGTCCCTAGCAACTGTTCAATGTTTGAAGTATTGTTTCCAGAATTGGATTCAGAAATTCAGCCCCCTATGTTTTCCCACAGGAAAAGCAATTACACCTGTTTCCACTCACTCAATGGAGGGACGAGGCCGCGTCTCCAGTGGGGGTTCCTTCCAGCAGACTGGTGTGTCAACAACGTGACCTTGCCCAGTCCGGTCCCCATGACCCGGACCAGAGGTGATTTGTATTGGTTGTGTGGAGATTTAAAACTTAGACATAGACTAATAAAAAATTTTACAGGCAGTTGTGCAATGGTGCGATTAATGATGCCCATTTCCATAATTGGCCATAAGCCATCCCTAGACAGTCCCCACCCACTGCATAGATTTAAAAGAGCAATACCATTCCTAGATACTGGGAAAGATAATCCAACTTACATGGACTCTATAGGTGTTCCACGTGGAGTCCCTCAGGAATTCAAACTGGTAGATCAAATTGCAACAGGTTTCGAAAATATTCCCATAATTTCCGCTATTTTCCCTATCACGCCAAACAAAAATGTAGATAGAATTAATTTCATTTGGTATACTATGCTTAGGCTTGCCAATCACACCAGGGACGCAATAGAGGGATTGGCGGAGCAGCTGGGGGCCACCTCTCTGGTAGCATTTCAAAACAGAGTGGCTCTAGACATGCTCTTAGCAGAGAAAGGTGGGGTCTGCAGTCTATTTGGTACAGAATGTTGTGTATACATTCCAAAATAACACACATCCAGATGGATCAGTTTCCAAAGCTCTGGCTGGTCTCAAAATGCTGTCAGAGCAAATGCATGACGTTTCTGGAGTCCCGGAGAACCCACTGGAGGCGTGGCTGGACAGCATCTTGGGGAAGTGGAAGCATGTAATTTTGTCTGTTATCACAAGCCTTGCGGCCATCTTTGCAATAATAATGGTTGTAGGATGCTGCTGTATACCTTGTATACGTTCTCTTTGTGTTAAAGCTATAGACACCGCTGTTAACCCTGGACTGAGAGGTCAAATGCTTGCATTGGTTGAGGATTCCCCCGTCCCGTCGCCTGAGGAAGGTTATTGAGATGTGTGGCCTTTCTAATAGCGGCCAAAAGAGGGAATGTTGTATTTATAACTAAGAGACATTCTAAAACCATGTGTTTTAGAATGTCTATCGACCTCTGAGTGGCAGGCCAGTCCTTTTAAGTTAATTTTAGGGGTCTTCTTGGACCTGCTAGATGACAGATGGGTTCTTCTGTTTGGATTTTGGCTGACTGTTGCATTATTAAACCCACTCCATCAGGAGTGGGATGACACTGGAGCCTGCTAGTCTACCACTTGTTTAGACCACAGAGATGGATCTCAGACTAAGAGACAGCTGGACCAGAGACGTTAGGCTAGAGAGGCAATGGATTCTTTTTCAGATGCAGACGGGAGAAGACAGATGGAGGGAGGCGGACCACGGGACCCCGGAAGCTGGCTGATACCACGCCCCTTCTTCCTGCACATTTTACTTAAGGAAATAGCTTGAATGTGTGAGTTAGAGTTTTTTTAGACTGGATCAGGGACAGCAGTGTGAGCTTGCGTGGAGCGCCCACCAAAATCATACTTTATACTTTATATAGGGAATAAGGGATAGTTAAAGTTGGTCCAGGTCGTTGTGTTAGATTCTTTTTGTATTAGGGAAATAAACCTTTTTGAATTTAACTTTCTGAATCATGGTCATCTTTATAAGGGATTTTGAACACGTCATTTTTTAATATAATACTATACATATCCATTACCGACACAAAACATGTAGGTATACCAAATTCAATTTCCATGGATACATAAACAATCCCTCCTGTGGACTCACCACCTGCAGAGGGTCAGTGAGGGGCTGGTGCTATGAGACTTGGGTGGCATCTCTGATTGCCACCCCCCTGACCCAGAAATGGATTAAAGGGTAGAAAATGGATGGATGGACATTAACAATACTTACATAACCTTTTTGAGAAAATGGATCCTTCAATGAAAAAAGTGTGATAATTCTAAGAGCATAGCTTTTTTTGTTTTCGGGAAGGCATTTGTCTAAGGAGAAAAAAACACTCATGGTCAAAGGACTTCATGGTTACATAAAAAGGCTAAATTAATAGTATCTACAAGTACATATTTTCACAGGGACCTAACCAAGAGATAATCTACAGGAGAACATCTACCTAGGTCATTTATAAAAGAGATCAGTACTATTTATCTTACAATGGGTATTAGTATTAGATAGCAATATGGCCTACGTGCAGGACTGTACAAGGACTCTACAAGGACTCCATGTTATGACTATGATTTGACTGTCTCTTTGTGACACGTATGTCTTTCCATGTGTGACGTGACAATGACTATATAAACTGTGTACTGCCTTTATTCTGTCTGAGAAAAAGAAACAGAGTAAAACAGTGGAACTTGAGAGCAACGTAAATAAACTTCCAGAGTTTGGCACACCACGATCCGTCTCTCTCTGCCTAAATCCTAACAGATTTGGTGGAGAATGCGCGGCTCGGTTTGTGCCATTCTCTGGATTGTTTTGAGGGAGTTTTCTCTGTTTCTTTTTTTCGGCGTGTGGGAGCGACAGCACGTTATCTGGAAGGGGAGAAATCCCAGCGGACGCTGAAAGGGCTCGCTTTTGGATGGGCTTGCTCTTGCTCCCTCACTTTCTCTGTTTTGTGTTTAAATTGAAGATTCCGACGCGGAAAAGAGTTGGCAGACCTCTTGGACAGCCCGTGCGCACCTCTTTGACAAGAATAAGGTAAGCAGACACCTTTTTAAATGTAAAGTCTGCATAATTGGATACTAGCTAAATTTGGGTGTGTTTTTGAGGTCTGTCGAACTCTCTAAATTGTGTTCAAATAAGTGTTGGCCATTAAAGTGAATAGGATCCATAAAGTGAAAAGTGTTGGCCATTAAAAGTGTTGGCCATTAAAGTGAGGATCCATAAAGTGAAAAGTGTTGGCCATTAAAGTGAGGATCCATAAGTGAAACCATGGTGTAATAATAAAAGCAATTTATAAAAAGGGAAACGTGTTAAGGAGGCCTTTGTTACAAAAGCTTTGAAATTGACGAATTTCAGGCTGATAAATGACAAAAGTTTAAAGAACAACATCAGTTATATTCGCTTAACAAAGTAATCTTGAAAGTTATTCTTCTGTATCTTTTTGCCTGTGTGTGCACATCTCTATCTTGCTGCCGTTGTCAGGGAAACGGCCCCCTCCTTCGCTGCTCTGGCTGTGAATCTGAAGCAAAGCTACTGCTTTAGGACTTTTGGCTTTTCATAGTTGTTATTCCGTTAAATTTGCTAAATTTGCCATTTGAACATTGTGTTAGACACAGTTAAACGTTTTTAAACACCATTAGGGAATAGAAGTTTTGAATTAGTATGTTTTTGAAACCCAAAGATTAGTACAAAAAGCTTTGCTTTTCTTTTTAAATCTGCTGCTTATTTTGTGAGTCCATTATTGTATCTCTGATATATTTCATAGCTGTTTGTGAGAATTTTTTCATGTATTTTTTATTTTAGTTACAAAAGCCGTTTTTCAAACATTTAAAATAGAATCTGTTAAAAGTGATTACTGATTGTAGACTTCGTCTAAAAAAGAAAGAGGGAATTAGGCTGTAAAAGTATTATATTATTAAGTTAAACTGCCCAATTCACATGCAAGTGGTGACTTTTGTTTTTGTTTTGACTACACGCGTGACCTTGCTGCTGCTCAGAGACATGAGGAGGCAGCTCCGACGCACAATTGAGTTTTATTGAACCAAATCCAGTTTAGCTGGAGCTAAATCTTTTGTTTGATTTCAAGTTTTGTTTTAAATGTTTTTACAAATGAATGTTCATTTTTATAGAGATTTTTCATAATTTCATTTCATGGCGTCTTTCAAGAAACCCAAGGACGCATAGATAATTAATCACACAGTACAAAAGTATATAATACATGTTTTAAAGTTTAAAAGGTTGTTTGTTTTGAGTATAATTGTTGTTTTGATAACTTCTTTAGTTTCTGGTCTTCAAATGTCATCATTAGTAAGATAATAAGTAATCTTTATTTACATAGCGCTTGGGAAAGCCAAGAGCGCTTCAAAATTGTTTAGACTTCAGAGAGAAAAACAATCTCATTCACAATCTTGACTGTTGCAAGATTGTTGCACTGAGCCAAAGCAATTTCCAAGTCTGTGACCTCCCGTTACTTACGTTGGCAATAAAAATGATTCTGATTCTGATTCTGAATCTCTGTTGTTTTTAATTTGACTATAAGGTTGTTTTCCAGAACCAAGAGCACACACTGTACAGGGTCACTGGACTGCTGGACACTGGACAGCGCAACGCCCACCCAGCCACAGGCCACAGAGCTAAGAGCAAAGGGATACAATGCCACCTCTACGCCCCTCCCCCCACTACAGAAGTAAGTGGGAGTGAGACCGGGGCCATGAAAAGTGGAGGTTTCTGGAGGCAGTGATGGGTGGAGCGTCAGGTAGAGACCTAGAGGGAGTTGAAAGTGTGTCTACGTGGTTTGCATCACCACAGTGTGACCTTTGACACCTACAGGTGGTTCGTGGAGTCTGGACACACAACCCCAAAATTCACATACACACACACACATACACTCACACATTCACATTTACATATAGATACATGAAAAAGCAGAACATGAGAAAAAAGCATTTTAAAAGTTTACTCCAATGTAAACACATATTTTTAATTGTCTATCACTTGAATCTTTAGTTGAATCAGTATTTTTTGGGACCAGAAATGTTCATTTGAATTCTATATTGTCATGGACTTAATTGACCTCTGTCCTGACACTTTTGATTTGTTGATTTTGTACTGTGTGAAGTAATTACATTGATTAGTATTAGATATGATAAAAATACAAATTAGAGAAGTAAACTGCGCTTGCTTTTGTCTAAGGGACATTAGCAACAGCATGAATAGAAATTGTCTTTAAAGTAGAATCAAAGTGACTTAACCATAGAGAGTAACTACTGCATAACAAGCTGTGTACAGGAACTGAGACACTGCACCATTGACCAG
Organism: Knipowitschia caucasica; assembly: GCA_964034765.1. NCBI lineage: Eukaryota > Metazoa > Chordata > Actinopteri > Gobiiformes > Gobiidae > Knipowitschia > Knipowitschia caucasica. The sequence goes on along the minus strand of OZ035827.1, from coordinate 1,388,668 downwards.
AAGTGCATCGCAAATGACCTGATGTGCTTCAACTGAAAAGACTGTATCTGGAGATCTGATGTGCATCTGGAGTGACCAGAACCATGGCTTGGACCCTTCTGATGTCCAAGATAACATCTCTGGAAATATGACCTGACCTGATGACGACTGAGACTCACCCTCAGGGGACCCTGAGGACCTGAGGATCTGAGGACCTGAGGACCTGAGGACCTTGGAGAGAAACTGGGGAGTGATGTTTATATTTTTGAAATCATACATTGATGAGTGCTAAATGAGAGAGATACTCATGATTCTTTCTTTTGTTTTTGTTTGTCCCTAGCTTCTGGACATCTGATGATCTATTGGACACAGCCATTTGCGGAACAAGAACCAGCCAATGAAAAACGTCTATTGCCGATGCTATTGCTACAACCAGAACCACAACTGTGACAAATGCAATATACATGTTAAGTATTCAGACATCTGACAGACAAAAACTTTGAAAATGATAAAGTATAAGTATTGTAGCGTTTTTAGTAGTAGTAGAAAGAGTAGAATTTGACTTCCTTTGTTTTTCATAAACACATTTCCACATAAGAGTTAAAATAGTACCCTACAATGTTATCCTTTTGATAGATCAGCTATAATATTAGAATCAGAGTTATGTTACAGCCATTGAAAGTGACAGAAGTCACAAACTAGAAATATGCCTTTGCTCAAGCTGCAGCCGAGCTTTGGAGTTAAAAAATAGAGTAAAAATAGAAATAGATAAATGCATCAACCATAGATTCTTTCAAAAATAGAGATTATTTGTAGCCAGTGCTAATATCAAATGGTAAAGGGACAATTTCACAAACATTTACTTCAAAAGTAGATAAAGTTAATTACAGTTTATGTACAGTTTTATTAGATACTTGCCAAATTCACTTGTGTTCAAACATGAGTGAATGTTGACAATGCAAAAGTTCATATGAGTGTAGCCTAGATTAATGCCTAGATCAATGAGAGATTACAACCAACAGAGATTCAAAAGCATTTAAAAGCATTTTGATGTATTTGTGTATAGCACAAAAACACAATAGTAGATATTTAGATATTGAGAAGTTTCCAGCACAAACACCATTGTAGAATAACTGACCCCAACCCCAAACCTGCTAAAATAGATTAGCTCTTGTAAGGATAGTTCTAATTTGATTAAAGATGTACATTCATCCCAAACTGCCTGACAATAATATCTTTAGATAATAAAAAGTAATAAATCACTGACCACTATAGAAGTGTAAATGTTGACCATTTGCCTTACTGTGTTCACAGTTTTATTCCTGAGAATGAGAATAGACATGGAGCAAAATCCCACTGATAATGAAAGTAAACCACAGAACAGAGAGATTTATTAGATTAAAATGTATGTTTAAGAATATGGCTCGAAGCAAATATGCAAACATATTTGTAAATAGATTAGAATAGTTTTAAACTATAGTGAATAGAGAGTAAAGTACACAGTCTAAGATTAAAAAGTGAAAATAATACAGTGAAATAAGTGAAGTGTAGTGTAAACAATTAGCATTAGAATAAAAGTATAGAGTAATAAAAGTGAAATTAGCTTCAAATTTGAGACTCAGCTCGTTTTTGTCTGTGTTTTGACTGAATCTGCTGAGTTCTTGTGTGTCCAATAGTGTTTGTTTGTTTTTTATTTTTGTTTGTTTTTATTTTTGATTTGTTTGTTTGTTTTTGTTTGTTTGTTTTTTCCCAGGATAGAGGATAAAATCCACTGATATTGATTTGATGATTATGAGTTTTAATAATTTTGTAAAGTTTTTTTTTGGATTTTTTTTTTTTTTTTTTTCTTTTTCCATTTTATTGATTGATCCAATTGAGTGATCACATGTGATTATGTGATCAAAGGGGAGGCTGTTAGTATTAGATAGCAATATGGCCTACGTGCAGGACTGTACAAGGACTCTACAAGGACTCCATGTTATGACTATGATTTGACTGTCTCTTTGTGACACGTATGTCTTTCGATGTGTGACGTGACAATGACTATATAAACTGTGTACTGCCTTTATTCTGTCTGAGAGAAAGAAACAGAGGAAACCAGTGGAACTTGAGAGAAACTTAAATAAACTTCCAGAGTTTGGCACACCACGATCCGTCTCTGTCTGCCTGAATCCTAACATGGGGAATCAATAACAGTGCTGAGAGAAACTGAATTGTTATGTGATTATTGTGAAAGGTCTTTCAAGTGATTTTCATTTTATTTTGAGTAAATATCCTTCCACTTGTAAGAAGGAACTTTTGAGTATTAACTGATACAACATACCCATGTGTTTCACTCATGTCACTGACGAGAAGGTCGACAAGTTGTCTTCGAGAGCGGTGACTTAGTGATCTCACAGAATTATAATCTTTAAGGATCTCTCGGTCACCAGGGTTTTCCTGCAGTTCCACCATCTACAAACACGTGAAAAATGTAAAATGACAATCTACAATTGTACCAAAAATCTTAGGATACAAAATGCAGCAGTACCTCTTTTGATGTGTACCTTTCTCCTTTCTCCATCTCCTCTGCTGCACATATGTGCATTTCAACACCAAACACAATCATATGTCATTTCTTTTTGTTATTGCTTTATGAACTTACACAGGAATCGAGGTGCCGGACAATCTTGGAAAGCTTAGCGCCAGCAGACCCCCTTTTGGCCTTAAAGAGCTTGATGAACTGTGTCGTTAGGCAATCCAATGCTTCAACGAAATCATTGCCCAGTTTGGAGCTGGTGATCTGGTTCAATTCTGCCAGGACCTAAAAAAAAACAACATAAAACACTTCAAGTTAAATGCATAGATGTAAAAAATATGTACACACCTGTCTCTCTGTATAAAGTGCTGGCCAGCGCGCTTTGACATTTTCCACAGGTGGGACAGAATTGACTATTTCTTGTTGTCGGACTGCAACACGCTGTAAGCAAAAAAAGAATAATCAATATATATATAAAACAATATCACATGATTTTTGCTCAAATGTGTTTAAAGGAGGTCTAGATTCACTCAATAACATTATTAAGCAATGGACTTAATAAAAAAATAAAAAAAAAATGAACAGAAAGACAACAGTGACAAATGAGATGAAAAAGTACAGTAATAAAAGTGAAAGTCTTAGCGCTCAAACAAAGACAGGAACAGTGCAAAACAAATGATATATGTTAGATATTCCACAGTCTCCTGTATATCAGGCTCTGCCATGAGCCCAAACTGCTTTTCCTTCGGTTCTTTCGAAGCAGTCTGCTCTGTGCGCCTCGTCCCTGCTCCTGCAGCAGTTCCATGCTTTACAGAAAGTTATCACACACGGAGCAATCACATATATATGTGATATATATATCACATATATGTTTTGGTTGTGTAAAGAGAGTGATGATAACACCAACAACCGTTTGTGTATATACTGGTCAAAGTGCTCGTGGGTCCTCCGGTATGATCCTCCGTCTGGTTGGGAGGCCACCAGCAGACTGAAGTCGTCTGCCAATGATTTGTGTCTGAAGGTCAGGAATGTAGTTGTAATCCTTTGCTTCTTTGACAGTGTGTACCCGATACCGTTTCGATTTTTTGCTGTACAGTCTCTTTAGGCTACAAGATAAGTAATTTCACGTTAGAAGACAACTATATTTATGACTTGTCAATAGGAAGTAGTGAATGATACTTACGACACTTGGCCTTTGCTGTTCACATGTGCCGGACGGCTGTTGTGGTGATTGTAGTCCAAAGCTGCGAGAAGTGTTCTTGCTTCATAAACAAAAAATGAAAAAGCAAACCGCTTTCCGGCATACATCAGAATATGGTTTTGGAATGATTCCAGCTGTGAGGTGGTCCTACAGGGAAAGTAAGTAGGAAATAGAAGAAACACAAATCATTCAAAAAAACAAAAACTAATCTCTTACCGAAATGTGAGGAACTTCTCCACATCCTTCAGCCATCTGCGGCTCAGCACGATCTGTGACAGTGCCACATGTGCTTTAGAGCCAGTTGGTACAGGCTCTTTAGTGCCATCATCCCCCAAAGGACCATGAAGGCATCTACCCAGGTCCCACTCATGCACGCCACTAACATGGTGCAGTACACCTCGCCAAATGTCCTAATAAGCAAACATAAGAAACTGAAAAGGTATAGTGAAAATGAGAAGATAAATTCTAGTTCTACTTTACTTACCATGAACTCTTCTCGGCTGCTTGCATGCTGACAGGCATACCAAAAATGGTTAACAATGTCCTTGATCCACCCAAGGATTTGTTTTTGACCTGCTAGGACACCCGCCTATCAAAGTTATTAGTTTTGGTTATGTCTATAAAAAATAATTGAATGAGAAACGATATGAACTATCACTTACAGCATGAAGCCTCTTAGTTAGATTTTTTTCAGCATGCCAGACATCCAGGGAATGGTTAACTCCATGATCCATATATCTTCCCCGTTCTGGATCTATTTTAAAGCTCAAAAATGCAGTAAGCACAAAATATAGCACATCAAATAATACAGACAAAAATACTTACGCATGAGGGCTGCAATTTGCACATGGGCGTCAGTCACAATCTTTGACTTTTAATTCTTTCGTGAGATCATCAAATGTTTTGATGAACGCTGCCTTCTCCATAGAGACACTTTTTCCACCAACTTGCCTTTTATCAACATTGACAACACTGATGATGTTCATATTGTCAAGTTCCATCGTTGTATATGTGCAAAACGTTGCAGAATGACCTTGTTGAATCAAATATGGTGAAACACAAAGTAATACACAATAACTATGTTGTAAAGTGAAAGGCTTCAGACTTACCTGGTGAGTCCATTCTCCCGTCAGCTGTAACAGATATAGTACTTATAGTGACTGCAAATACGACAAAGATTGTCCTTTAACACATTACTTACCAAGGGCCACAATGCCATCTTTTGACTTTAATCGAGTTACAATAGACAACCTCTTCTGCTCCCAAAATGCCTTTATTTCAGGTACGCAGTAGGAGTGTTGAATTTTGTAATAAGTTGTTGTTCAAACCATCTTCATATTCATAAATTTGAAGAGGAGGGCAATCTTAGCAAAATTATTACCACTCAGTAATAAGTTGGCAGATAACATAAAATCGCCTCCTTGCATCCCATGTCGAAGTACAGGTTGACTGTTCCACATCCATAACTTGTGTCCATAAGAGCAGAACTATGGAGAAAGAAACAAATAACTTTTACTAAATGTATAACTACACATTTTGCCTACCCTAAATACCAATCTCTAATTTCAGCATTCACTCACCCATTCCAATATGATTGATGTGCCCCTAGAACGTGATTGAATCGAAAATGGAGGCCGACCGTCACACTCAATACCAGAAACCGGATCGCTGTAATGGCATTTGTTGATGGGCAGTTGCAGAAAATTAGCCATTTGCAGCAAGCTAATAGTATACGCTATGCATGCTTGTTGGTGCACTAGGTCAGTTTCAGCAACCACACGAATTGGCTTTGGGAATGTTGATATGTCCTGCTCAGACTGATCCTCAAAGTCCTCTGGTTCTCCGGGATTTTCTGGGTCACAGATGTCCAACACAGCTTCTTCTATGCCGAGGATGGGAAGATTGTCAACTTCTCTTTGAATTGCAACACCAGCACTGAAAACAAGAACAATTTGATGCTTTTTCAAAAAACAATTAGGGAAGGACTTCCATTATTTTCAGGACAGAACATTTAATAAAAAAAAACCTCAAAGATATAGGTGGGACATATTCCGAATCTAATGGATCTGAGGCCAAATCTTCATCAAACTCAATCTTGTGAAAGTAAACAGGTCATATTTTAAAACAATCAACAAAATATTTATTTTTAAACATGTTAAGTAACTTACACACTGTCTTCTAGATTGTTTGCCCGTTTAACCAAAGATCTGAATGTCTACAAAAAACAATAAATCATATAAATAAACGACCTAGAAATGAGAATACAATGTACATCTTAATGTGAATGCATGTCTACCTTTTCTTCAAAACCTCCAGCTCTTTCTCCTCTATAAAAGGCTGCACCCCTGCCACAGATAAGTCATCCCTGTTAAAAAATAAAGTTTGTTTCAGTGAAATTGTCAATAAGGCTTGAATCAAACATAATGCCAATCCCATTTTTCTGGGAAAAAAAAGTACCGGTCAGATTCTACGGGACTGATTGAACTCGGGAGATCACCAGTCGCAGTAGTGGTTTTAGGAGTTGAGGCCTTGGGACTCCTTGATGCCATAATTTTTTCATAGCTATAAAGTAAATAAATACACGTTACCTATACACACATGCATCTCATTGTATTACAGTTGGACTAACCACATTATATTACTAATATAGTCTGCAATTCTACGATACATATAGTACAGGTACTGAGGTACATAATCACTGCATCTGCAAGTTTCATAATGGTTTACATGCACAGTAGCAGCCCAATAATGTACACAGCTGTACTAAGCTAACACATGCTAACGTTCATTCAAAAGCACTAATCAACGTAACAGTCATTATTTCTAGACATTCTTCATACAGAACAAACAAAATGCTGAATGTGTCTCGCCAATCTGTTACTGTTCAGAAAAAAACCGAACCAAATGGAATCAGTCCATGTTGCTAAGTCAAAAAGCTAACACACAATAATGCTATATCTCTTCGTATTCAAAGACACTAGGACGTTTAGAACTGAGTCACCGTCTTACCTTCTAATCAAGATAAACGCCAAATGAGGATCATTTTTTATCCCCAGAGCGTTTCGGAGACACGCATGGCCGAGAGCGACTCGGGTCTGAGCTCTCCGCCGGTCGGCCTCTCGCTTCGCTCTTTTCGTAGCACTAGTGACAATCTTTTTTCTCTTCGCTTGGCGTGGAGTTCCAGACGGTGATTCTGAAGCTGGTCTCTTAGAGAAACTGCTGGATCCATCTTCAAATACGCGTGATACGGAGACGGGACGGATCCACTGAACGCGAGGGAACATATGGAGCCAAAACAGTGAACGGGCACGCGCATTGCGTCACTTCCGCTTAAACAGCGCGCGAGAAAGCGACCCGAGTACGCGTTATTTTTTTTAAATACCCGCCCATTTATCCATAAGAATATCACTCAGAATGCTGCTGTGAGATGGCCTCCTCCGTGGCCGCTCTGGTTGTTGTTAGCGGCTGTGAGTGAGTGCAAGCTTTGCACGGGCTGCAAACATGGATCTAGCTATTATAATAACAGCAGCAAGCGATTGCTCCGTTCACATACTCAGCGCTCTGCGCACTGTATTCTCCCTGGTTCTTGTCTGTCAGGCGCGCTCTGCGCACTGTATTCTCCCTGGTTCTTGACTGTCAGGCGTGAGTGTTGCTCGTGTGTGTCTTTGGGAACTAATTATTTTAAAATAGTCTCTTTCAATTGCAAGTTTTGTAATCTGTTTGTTTGATCAATGGATAAAAATAAATGCAATTTAATTAAATGGCACCTTGGCCTGTCTTATACCTGTTTGCCTGCAGGACAGTTCCCTAAACTAACATATCATACTAAAATAGGGTGGGGTTGTTGCAACAATTAATCTACTTAGAAGTTATCCTAAATTACAGCCAGCTAAAGCTCGGTACCACGACAAACGAAAAAGTAACGCAATAGTTACTTTTACTGCTAACTAGTTACTTTTATAGTGGAGTAACTCAGTTAGTGAGTCAATTACTTTTTGGTAGAAGTAACTAGTAACTAGTAACAATAACTAATTACTTTTTCAAAGTAACTTACCCAACACTGGTAATTATATTTGATAATCTCATTTAACTTCAATTGGAGTGGATTTGAAATAGAATGTTAAACATGCGATTAATCGTGAGTTAACTCACCATTACTATGCGATTAATCAACTTAAAAAAATGAATCGTTTGACAGCCCTAGTATATATATATATATATATATATATATATATATATATATATATATATATATATATATAATTTTGAACCGAGAATAGAACACATCTTTCATGTCATGAATAAAAATAAAAAATCCAAACTTTTGGTCTGTACTGTACATACATGAGATGAGCACTTACACTTTCAACATGTCTTTTGTCCTATTAGATTTATTTAATTGATTTTGACATGACAAGCTATAATCAATCATGATCAAATATGTGTGTGTGTGTGTGTGTGTGTGTGTGTTTTGAGCATTTACAAAATCCGGGTCTACGGTGTGCTCCCCCTCAACCCTGATTAGCATTTGTATAGCTCACAGCATTGCCATTTACATGTTAAAGCCTCCTGTGGAGGAGGGAGGAGGGGACAACAAACTACCGAATCCCAGAAGTTTCACAGTAATATACAGGGCCGAAAAGAGACGAAAATCACACTTTTCATGCAGTGCCAGTCCCTGTGCTCCTCAGAGTCCCAGCAGGAGGCCAGTCCCTGTGCTCCTCAGAGTCCCAGCAGGAGGCCAGTCCCTGTGCTCTTCAGAGTCCCAGCAGGAGGCCAGTCCCTGTGCTCCTCAGAGTCCCAGCAGGAGGCCAGTCCCTGTGCTCCTCAGAGTCCCAGCAGGAGGCCAGTCCCTGTGCTCCTCAGAGTCCCAGCAGGAGGCCAGTCCCTGTGCTCCTCAGAGTCCCAGCAGGAGGCCAGTCCCTGTGCTCCTCAGAGTCCCAGCAGGAGGCCAGTCCCTGTGCTCCTCAGAGTCCCAGCAGGAGGCCAGTCCCTGTGCTCCTCAGAGTCCCAGCAGGAGTCCAGTCCCTGTGCTCCTCAGAGTCCCAGCAGGAGGCCAGTCCCTGTGCTCCTCAGAGTCCCAGCAGGAGGCCAGTCCCTGTGCTCCTCAGAGTCCCAGCAGGAGGCCAGTCCCTGTGCTCCTCAGAGTCCCAGCAGGAGGCCAGTCCCTGTGTAGCAAAGTAAATTTTAGTGACCTCTCTCAAAACTTTACACAGTTATTACTGTATTTTTATTACAAGTTTTATTTTTGTTATAATTGTTTTTGGTCCTGGTCTTTGATTGGTTGTGCAGCTTTGGTCCTCCAGCCACTCCCGTGTTTATATTTCTTCTTCGTGTGTCCCCCGTTGCCCCACTGTAAATTCTGTGTTTTCCCGCTGCCTCTTCCCTTTGAAAACCCGTGTCAGGGAAGAGGTCACTTTATGTTTTTATGTCTTTGTAGTTTGGGCTGTGAGTGATGCAGAGGCACATGTTCATTGTTTTTGTTTTTTATTGACCAGGTATGTACTGTACATACACATATACACACACACATATACACATATACATATACATATACACACACACACATATATACATATATACATACACACATACATATACATATATGTATATGTATGTGTGTATATGTGTATATGTATATATATGTGTGTGTATGTGTGTATATGTGTATATGTATACATGTGTATATGTGTGTGTGTATATGTATATATGTATATGTATATGTGTATGTGTGTATATGTGTATATGTATATATGTGTATATGTGTGTGTGTATATGTGTATATGTATATACACATATACATATACACATACACATACATATACACACATACACTTCAATGCAAGCAGCGAACATCCCCTAGGTGCTCCTTAAAGGCAAAGTGGGTTAAGTGTCTTGCCCAAGGACACAACGACAGCAGTCATCAGTGGAAGTTAGTGAAGTAGGTCTCATGGTGGACTCGAACCCACAACCTTCAGGCTCAAAGGCCAATGCTCTAACAACTGAGTCACTGTCACTGTGCATATATATAAAAATATGTAAATATGTGACATCAGCACAGGGCGACTGCAGACCCCTGTGGACACAAGCAGTTTAAAGGGTTTAAATGAGGGTCAAAGCTGCATTTTTCATTCATGAAAACTGTTCGGTTGTTCCAAAATCTTGTCAAACAAACAGCAGAGCTTAGGTAATCTGGAAGAGTAAATATAATTAAACACAATATTATATTAAATGAAAACACTTTGGAAACACATTCTTAATATGCTGCAGTTCTTTATTATTGTTTTGTTTATTGCATTATGCGTCTGATGTTTGCTCGGTTGTAAGTCTTCGTCAGGAGAATCTAAAGTGTGTGCAGAGAGGGAGGTCTGGGCTTTATCCACCGCCCTCTTCTCTGCCCCGCCCCCTGAGTGTGTTAGCTTAAACAAGATGCTAACACTACAGTGACGTTCTTCTTCTTCTCGTTTTGATCTTTGGTGTCTACATCTCTGTCAGTCTGTAGTAGATCGGTTTTCAGGGCCTCGTTCTCGGCTTTGGACTCTTTCAGTTTTGGTTTTAGTCTCTCTGCAAGTTCACCCTCATTCTTCAGGGGTTGAACTGCGTCTTCCATGTGGCATTTCTTTGATTTTGTGTAGTAATCTCTTGGTTCTGGATCTTCTGCTGCTTGGCAAAGTCTGAAGAGTTTGTGGAAAGGAAAGTCTGGGCTTTATCCATCATCACTTGGCAATGGATGAAGCGGAAGACAGGGATGGATGGAAGTAGTGGCTAGAACATGGTTAGATTGAATCATTCATTGATCTAAACCATCATCCCAAAGTATCGTGGCTAGATCAGAGAAGTTTCCTCTTTCATTGGCGCAGGTTTCTTGTAAATGCACAGACGGCCTTACCCTGCACGCCTGAAAGAGGAAAACCGTCTCTCATCTCTCCATAAACTTTGGTTTGGTGACTTTAGACCATGTTTGAGTCAATCTAATCTACAGTTCTAACCCCCCACTTCCGCTCCTCTCTGCCCCCGCCCCCTGAGTGTGTCGCACCTCAACCCGTTAGCTTAAACGAGTCAAGATGCTAACACTTCCGCGATGTTCGGAGGTGATTACTCCCAACACTTCCACCACCTCCTCTTCTTCTTCTTGTCTTGCTCTTCCTTGTTTTGGTCTTTGGTCTCTGCGTCTCCGTCAGATTCTTGTAGACGGGTTTTCAGGGCCTCATTCTCGGCTTCAGACTCTTTCAGTTTTCTTTTTGTCTCTTCAAGTTCATCCACAATCTTCATGTTTTTAAGCGCCTCTTCGATGCGGTAGTTCTCCAACTCGTCCAGTTGCTGCTCGAGATCCTTCTTGGACTTTGCGAGTTCAGATTCCAGTTTCATATTTGTTTCCTCAGCTTCTAAATGTTGCTGCTCTGCTTCGTCCAGTTGTTCTTGCAGAAAAACGGTGGCGTTCTCGATGTCCTCAACCTGCATCTTCATATAAATGTTTTTCTCATAGAGGCCTCCCACGTATTCGTTGACCTTGATGCGAGCCTCTTGAACCAAATCCTTGAACTCCTTGTCCTTTTTCTTGAGCAGGTCCTTTCCAAAGTCAATGAGGGCGTCTCTTTGCTCCAAGAACCCCTTCAGTTCATCTACTTTTCTCTGCAGGGAATTCCTCTCTAGAACTCTGTGTATAAGTCCCAGTTCCTGCTGCTTCAGTTCCTGTTTCATCTTGGTCATTTCTGCCTCGAGTTTCACATTTCGAATCTCGTTTTGCAGATGTTGCTGGTCTGCTTGGTCCAGCTGGTCCTGCAGATAGACCTGGTTTTCCTCCAAGTCCTCACAGCGATCCTGAAGGTCCATCTTGTCCTTCAAGAGGTTCCACACGTAGGCGTTGACCTCGTTGCGGACCTCCCGAGCCAGATCCTGGGCCGCTTTGTCCATTTTCTGGAGCAGATCTTTACCAAAGTCGATCGGGGCGTCTCTTTGCTCCAAGACCTCCTGGAGCTCATTGACTTTGGCGTCTCGCTCGTGGATCGTCTGCTCCAGCTCCTTCAGTCTCTGCTTCTGTTCAGCGTTGACTTTCAGCTGCTCTTCCAGGGTTTTCTCGACCTGAAGAAGGCGAGATATGTCTTCGTGAACATCCATGATCTCTGTGTTACCGTTTACCTCGGTGTGTGCGTAGCTAGTGCTAATCTCAACTTGTCTCGTGTACTCTCTGGGTCTGCGTTCTGTGGTTACCCTAAACCCACTTTGGTGAATCTGGGGATGACATCACTGTGTTCCAAATCCAGGGTTCGCCATGGCAACGGAGTCCTTTGCAGATCAGATAAGACGTTTACAGTGTTGCCATGGATACAGGCCCCAAGGTTTTCAGAGCCCATATTTACTTCCTTGCTCAGTTTCATATTTAACTTTCTAATGCCTTTATAGTTTGAAGAATGAATAAAAAACAGAACAAAGTCATTTTATCCACGAATTGATTTTACGCTGCATCAAAAACATTGACACTTTTTTATAGAATTTCATCTTTATACTTTGGTTTCTGTCTTTGTGAATCTTTTTTTCTATTTTTTGGCAAGACTGTTTTCTGTCTGGGACCTGCAAATGTTTTTTGTTTATCCTAGAATGACACGTATTTACAGTATATTTGCCCCTTTGAAAACCCGTATCAGGGAAGAGGTCAGTCACTTTGTTTTTTATGTCTCAAAATGTCCATTTTAATTGTAGCTTTGTTGTCATTTACGTTTTTTTTGTCTTTTTAGTTTGGGCTGTGAGTGATGCAGAGGCACATGTTCATTGTTTTTGTTTTTTATTGACGCCTCGTAAGCTTGTCCCCCGTGTGTTCCTCTGCACCACACCACGACACAACACAACGCAGAGCAGAGAAAATCAGACCCGTTACACCTGTGCTCCTCAGAGTCCCAGCAGGAGGCCAGTCCCTGTGCTCCTCAGAGTCCCAGCAGGAGGCCAGTCCCTGTGCTCCTCAGAGTCCCAGCAGGAGGCCAGTCCCTGTGCTCCTCAGAGTCCCAGCAGGAGGCCAGTCCCTGTGCTCCTCAGATTTCCAGCAGGAGGCCAGTCCCTGTGCTCCTCAGAGTCCCAGCAGGAGGCCAGTCCCCTGTGCTCCTCAGAGTCCCAGCAGGAGGCCAGTCCCTGTGCTCCTCAGAGTCCCAGCAGGAGGCCAGTCCCTGTGCTCCTCAGAGTCCCAGCAGGAGGCCAGTCCCTGTGCTCCTCAGAGTCCCAGCAGGAGGCCAGTCCCTGTGCTCCTCAGAGTCCCAGCAGGAGTCCAGTCCCTGTGCTCCTCAGAGTCCCAGCAGGAGGCCAGTCCCTGTGCTCCTCAGAGTCCCAGCAGGAGGCCAGTCCCTGTGCTCCTCAGAGTCCCAGCAGGAGTCCAGTCCCTGTACTCCTCAGAGTCCCAGCAGGAGGCCAGTCCCTGTGCTCCTCAGAGTCCCAGCAGGAGGCCAGTCCCTGTGCTCCTCAGAGTCCCAGCAGGAGGCCAGTCCCTGTGCTCCTCAGAGTCCCAGCAGGAGGCCAGTCCCTGTGCTCCTCAGAGTCCCAGCAGGAGGCCAGTCCCTGTGCTCCTCAGAGTCCCAGCAGGAGGCCAGTCCCTGTGCTCCTCAGAGTCCCAGCAGGAGACCAGTCCCTGTGCTCCTCAGAGTCCCAGCAGGAGGCCAGTCCCTGTGCTCCTCAGAGTCCCAGCAGGAGGCCAGTCCCTGTGCTCCTCAGAGTCCCAGCAGGAGACCAGTCCCTGTGCTCCTCAGAGTCCCAGCAGGAGGCCAAGTGCCTGTGCTCCTCAGATTCCCAGCAGGAGGCCAGTCCCTGTGCTCCTCAGAGTCCCAGCAGGAGGCCAGTCCCTGTGCTCCTCAGAGTCCCAGCAGGAGACCAGTCCCTGTGCTCCTCAGAGTCCCAGCAGGAGGCCAGTCCCTGTGCTCCTCAGAGTCCCAGCAGGAGGCCAGTCCCTGTGCTCCTCAGAGTCCCAGCAGGAGGCCAGTCCCTGTGCTCCTCAGAGTCCCAGCAGGAGGCCAGTCCCTGTGCTCCTCAAAGTCCCAGCAGGAGGCCAGTCCCTGTGCTCCTCAGAGTCCCAGCAGGAGGCCAGTCCCTGTGCTCCTCAGAGTCCCAGCAGGAGACCAGTCCCTGTGCTCCTCAGAGTCCCAGCAGGAGGCCAGTCCCTGTGCTCCTCAGAGTCCCAGCAGGAGGCCAGTCCCTGTGCTCCTCAGAGTCCCAGCAGGAGACCAGTCCCTGTGCTCCTCAGAGTCCCAGCAGGAGGCCAAGTGCCTGTGCTCCTCAGATTCCCAGCAGGAGGCCAGTCCCTGTGCTCCTCAGAGTCCCAGCAGGAGGCCAGTCCCTGTGCTCCTCAGAGTCCCAGCAGGAGACCAGTCCCTGTGCTCCTCAGAGTCCCAGCAGGAGGCCAGTCCCTGTGCTCCTCAGAGTCCCAGCAGGAGGCCAGTCCCTGTGCTCCTCAGAGTCCCAGCAGGAGGCCAGTCCCTGTGCTCCTCAGAGTCCCAGCAGGAGGCCGGTCCCTGTGCTCCTCAGAGTCCCAGCAGGAGACCAGTCCCTGTGCTCCTCAGAGTCCCAGCAGGAGACCAGTCCCTGTGCTCCTCAGAGTCCCAGCAGGAGGCCAAGTGCCTGTGCTCCTCAGAGTCCCAGCAGGAGGCCAGTCCCTGTGCTCCTCAGAGTCCCAGCAGGAGGCCAGTCCCTGTGCTCCTCAGAGTCCCAGCAGGAGGCCAGTCCCTGTGCTCCTCAGATTCCCAGCAGGAGGCCAGTCCCTGTGCTCCTCAGAGTCCCAGCAGGAGGCCAGTCCCTGTGCTCCTCAGAGTCCCAGCAGGAGGCCAGTCCCTGTGCTCCTCAGAGTCCCAGCAGGAGGCCAGTCCCTGTGCTCCTCAGAGTCCCAGCAGGAGGCCAGTCCCTGTGCTCCTCAGAGTCCCAGCAGGAGGCCAGTCCCTGTGCTCCTCAGAGTCCCAGCAGGAGGCCAGTCCCTGTGCTCCTCAGAGTCCCAGCAGGAGGCCAGTCCCTGTGTAGCAAAGTAAATTTTAGTGACCTCTCTCAAAACTTTACACAGTTATTACTGTATTTTTATTACAAGTTTTTTTTTGTTATAATTGTTTTTGGTCCTGGTCTTTGATTGGTTGTGCAGCTTTGGTCCTCCAGCCACTCCCGTGTTTATATTTCTTCTTTGTGTGTCCCCCGTTGCCCCACTGTAAATTCTGTGTTTTCCCGCTGCCTCTTCCCTTTGAAAACCCGTGTCAGGGAAGAGGTCACTTTATGTTTTTATTTCTTTGTAGTTTGGGCTGTGAGTGATGCAGAGGCACATGTTCATTGTTTTAGTTTTTTATTGACCAGGTATGTACTGTACATATACACACATACACATATATACATACACACATACACACATACACATATACACATATACACACACATATACACACACATATACACATATACACATACACACATACACACATACACACATACACATATACACATACACACATACACATATACACACATACACATATACACACACATATACACATATACACATACACACATATACACATACACACATATACATATACACACATATACATATACACACATACACATATACATACACATACACATATACACATATACACATATACACACATACATATACATATGAGTCTGTTCACAGTAAAGTGACAATTAAAGTATCTGGACTTTAAAAGGTTATAACTTAAAAACTAAAATTAGTTTCATAGATTGGAAAAAAGATTTCAAACACAGACAGATTGAAAAGATAGTGTGGAAAAAATCAAAAGGAAAGATTGACATTAAAATGTTTAGCAACATTTTAAACGACCAAATGAGCCTCTGATTGGACCATTCTACTGTGACGCCAGTTACATAGAAAATAAAATGTCCTCAGTCTGAAAAAGCAGAAGATGAAATCCCACAGATTTACATGGTTAACACAACAGAAGGAAATCACTTCATATAAAAAGGAATCGTAAAAAAATAAAAATTAATTAATTAATTAAATGACCCCTGAAAAATGTGTAACGGACGTGATGAGGATGGTCCTCTTTTCTCTAAAAATTAAACTTGAGAAAAAAAAAATCTGGTCTGTTTTCACATTTAATTGGTTGACAATATGAAAGTATCACTTTGCATCTACTTTGTGTAAAAAAAATAGAATCTCTGAATCAAATGTGGACATCTATCAAACTTACACAAAGCTCATTCCGTCAAATCATCACGTCCGTTACATAAAATAAACAGGGCCGATATAGGAAAATTGTCTAATGTATAAAACAGTTTTGTTCTAGCAACTTCTAATGAACAGAGGAGGTGTTTGGAAACATGAAAAACATAAAATATCTTCTGATTATTAAAATCTAATTTTTGGCCTTTTGTCACACTTTTGTGCCCTTTAGTGTGAACAAGCCCATATACATATACACATATACACATACACATATACACATACACATATACACATATACACATATACATATACATCCATCCATCCATTTTCTACCCTTTAATCCATTTCTGGGTCAGGGGGGTGGCAATCAGAGATGCCACCCAAATCTCATAGCACCAGCCCCTCACTGATCCTCTGCGGGTGGTGAGTCCACAGGAGCTGAGATCTTCCAGCGGGGGCTTTTGGGCAAAGTGGTGTTAAGTGTCTTGCCCAAGGACACAACAACAGCAGTCATCAGTGGGAGTCGGTGAAGAAGGTGTAGAGGTGGGAATTGAACCCACGACCTTCTGGCCTTAAGGCCAATGCTCTACCAACTGAGCTACTGTCGCCCCCATATACATATACACACATACACACATATACACATATACACACATATATACACATATACACATATACACACACATATACACATATACACATATACACATATACACATATACACATATACACATATACACATATACACATATACACATATACACATATACACATATACACATATACACATATACATATATACACATATACACACATACACACACATACACATACACATATACACACACATACACATATACACACATACATATACACACATATACACACATACACTTCAATGCAAGCAGCGAACATCCCCTAGGTGCTCCTTAAAGGCAAAGTGGGTTAAGTGTCTTGCCCAAGGACACAACGACAGCAGTCATCAGTGGAAGTTAGTGAAGTAGGTCTCATGGTGGACTCGAACCCACAACCTTCAGGCTCAAAGGCCAATGCTCTAACAACTGAGCCACTGTCACTGTGCATATATATAAAAATATGTAAATATGTGACATCAGCACAGGGCGACTGCAGACCCCTGTGGACACAAGCAGTTTAAAGGGTTTAAATGAGGGTCAAAGCTGCATTTTTCATTCATGAAAACTGTTCGGTTGTTCCAAAATCTTGTCAAACAAACAGCAGAGCTTAGGTCATCTGGAAGAGTAAATATAATTAAACACAATATTATATTAAATGAAAACACTTTGGAAACACATTCTTAATATGCTGCAGTTCTTTATTATTGTTTTGTTTATTGCATTATGCGTCTGATGTTTGCTCGGTTGTAAGTCTTCGTCAGGAGAATCTAAAGTGTGTGCAGAGAGGGAGGTCTGGGCTTTATCCACCGCCCTCTTCTCTGCCCCGCCCCCTGAGTGTGTTAGCTTAAACAAGAGGCTAACACTACAGTGACGTTCTTCTTCTTCTCGTTTTGATCTTTGGTGTCTACATCTCTGTCAGTCTGTAGTAGATCGGTTTTCAGGGCCTCGTTCTCGGCTTTGGACTCTTTCAGTTTTGGTTTTAGTCTCTGCAAGTTCACCCTCATTCTTCAGGGGTTGAACTGCGTCTTCCATGTGGCATTTCTTTGATTTTGTGTAGTAATCTCTTGGTTCTGGATCTTCTGCTGCTTGGCAAAGTCTGAAGAGTTTGTGGAAAGGAAAGTCTGGGCTTTATCCATCATCACTTGGCAATGGATGAAGCGGAAGACAGGGATGGATGGAAGTAGTGGCTAGAACATGGTTAGATTGAATCATTCATTGATCTAAACCATCATCCCAAAGTATCGTGGCTAGATCAGAGACGTTTCCTCTTTCATTGGCGCAGGTTTCTTGTAAATGCACAGACGGCCTTACCCTGCACGCCTGAAAGAGGAAAACCGTCTCTCATCTCTCCATAAACTTTGGTTTGGTGACTTTAGACCATGTTTGAGTCAATCTAATCTACAGTTCTAACCCCCCACTTCCGCTCCTCTCTGCCCCCGCCCCCTGAGTGTGTCGCACCTCAACCCGTTAGCTTAAACGAGTCAAGATGCTAACACTTCCGCGATGTTCGGAGGTGATTACTCCCAACACTTCCACCACCTCCTCTTCTTCTTCTTGTCTTGCTCTTCCTTGTTTTGGTCTTTGGTCTCTGCGTCTCCGTCAGATTCTTGTAGACGGGTTTTCAGGGCCTCATTCTCGGCTTCAGACTCTTTCAGTTTTCTTTTTGTCTCTTCAAGTTCATCCACAATCTTCATGTTTTTAAGCGCCTCTTCGATGCGGTAGTTCTCCAACTCGTCCAGTTGCTGCTCGAGATCCTTCTTGGACTTTGCGAGTTCAGATTCCAGTTTCATATTTGTTTCCTCAGCTTCTAAATGTTGCTGCTCTGCTTCGTCCAGTTGTTCTTGCAGAAAAACGGTGGCGTTCTCGATGTCCTCAACCTGCATCTTCATATAAATGTTTTTCTCATAGAGGCCTCCCACGTATTCGTTGACCTTGATGCGAGCCTCTTGAACCAAATCCTTGAACTCCTTGTCCTTTTTCTTGAGCAGGTCCTTCCCAAAGTCGATGAGGGCGTCTCTTTGCTCCAAGAACCCCTTCAGTTCATCTACTTTTCTCTGCAGGGAATTCCTCTCTAGAACTCTGTGTATAAGTCCCAGTTCCTGCTGCTTCAGTTCCTGTTTCATCTTGGTCATTTCTGCCTCGAGTTTCACATTTCGAATCTCGTTTTGCAGATGTTGCTGGTCTGCTTGGTCCAGCTGGTCCTGCAGATAGACCTGGTTTTCCTCCAAGTCCTCACAGCGATCCTGAAGGTCCATCTTGTCCTTCAAGAGGTTCCACACGTAGGCGTTGACCTCGTTGCGGACCTCCCGAGCCAGATCCTGGGCCGCTTTGTCCATTTTCTGGAGCAGATCTTTACCAAAGTCGATCGGGGCGTCTCGTTGCTCCAAGACCTCCTGGAGCTCATTGACTTTGGCGTCTCGCTCGTGGATCGTCTGCTCCAGCTCCTTCAGTCTCTGCTTCTGTTCAGCGTTGACTTTCAGCTGCTCTTCCAGGGTTTTCTCGACCTGAAGAAGGCGAGATATATCTTCGTGAACATCCATGATCTCTTTGTTACCGTTTACCTCGGTGTGTGCGTAGCTAGTGCTAATCTCAACTTGTCTCGTGTACTCTCTGGGTCTGCGTTCTGTGGTAACCCTAAACCCACTTTGGTGAATCTGGGGATGACATCACTGTGTTCCAAATCCAGGGTTCGCCATGGCAACGGAGTCCTTTGCAGATCAGATAAGACGTTTACAGTGTTGCCATGGATACAGGCCCCAAGGTTTTCAGAGCCCATATTTACTTCCTTGCTCAGTTTCATATTTAACTTTCTAATGCCTTTATAGTTTGAAGAATGAATAAAAAACAGAACAAAGTCATTTTATCCACAAATTGATTTTACGCTGCATCAAAAACATTGACACTTTTTTATAGAATTTCATCTTTATACTTTGGTTTCTGTCTTTGTGAATCTTTTTTTCTATTTTTTGGCAAGACTGTTTTCTGTCTGGGACCTGCAAATGTTTTTTGTTTATCCTAGAATGACACGTATTTACAGTATATTTGCCCCTTTGAAAACCCGTATCAGGGAAGAGGTCAGTCACTTTGTTTTTTATGTCTCAAAATGTCCATTTTAATTGTAGCTTTGTTGTCATTTACGTTTTTTTGTCTTTTTAGTTTGGGCTGTGAGTGATGCAGAGGCACATGTTCATTGTTTTTGGTTTTTATTGACCAGGTATGTACAGTGCCTTGCGAAAGTACTCGGCCCCTTGAACCTTTCGCCACATTTCAGGCTGTTTGACCAGATAAAAGAACGCCTCCGCACCACACAACGACACAACACAACGCAGAGCAGAGAAAATCAGACCCGTTACACCTGTACTCCTCAGAGTCCCAGCAGGAGGCCAGTCCCTGTACTCCTCAGAGTCCCAGCAGGAGGCCAAGTCCCTGTGGTCCTCAGAGTCCCAGCAGGAGGCCAAGTCCCTGTGCTCCTCAGAGTCCCAGCAGGAGGCCAAGTCCCTGTGCTCCTCAGAGTCCCAGCAGGAGGCCAGTCCCTGTGCTCCTCAGAGTCCCAGCAGGAGGCCAAGTCCCTGTGCTCCTCAGAGTCCCAGCAGGAGGCCAAGTCCCTGTGCTCCTCAGATTCCCAGCAGGAGGCCAGTCCCTGTGCTCCTCAGAGTCCCAGCAGGAGGCCAGTCCCTGTGCTCCTCAGAGTCCCAGCAGGAGGCCAAGTCCCTGTGCTCCTCAGAGTCCCAGCAGGAGGCTAAGTCCCTGTGCTCCTCAGAGTCCCAGCAGGAGGCCAAGTCCCTGTGCTCCTCAGAGTCCCAGCAGGAGGCCAAGTCCCTGTGCTCCTCAGATTCCCAGCAGGAGGCCAAGTCCCTGTGCTCCTAAGATTCCCAGCAGGAGGCCAGTCCCTGTGCTCCTTCAGGCCAGTTTTTATTGTTTTTTTGTCTTGAATATATCGGATCTGACCTTTTCTTCATTTACATGTTTTGAATTGTTAATGACAAATCCAAACATTTGAATGAGCTTCGACAGAACAGAAATAATATGTTCCAATGGTTTCAGACTAACAGGAAGAAAGTGGGCTCAACAAAACCCAG
The DNA here is from genome assembly GCA_964034765.1 of Knipowitschia caucasica. Taxonomy (NCBI): domain Eukaryota; kingdom Metazoa; phylum Chordata; class Actinopteri; order Gobiiformes; family Gobiidae; genus Knipowitschia; species Knipowitschia caucasica. Next base: position 1,368,096 of record OZ035827.1, on the reverse strand, counting down.
GGAAGTGCTCATGGACAGAGTCTGGCTCCTATTGACTTCCATGTCAAATTAAACTCCTCGAGCTCTCTTCTTGTGTCACTCTCAATATACATGGGTTTTCCTGATTACACACACACACACATACAGACGCACACTCACACACACACACGCACGCATACACACACTCGCACACACAAAGACTCACACACGCACACACACAGACACACACACACAGACTGACTCACACAATTACACACACACACACCGCCTCACACAGACACGCACACATGCACGCACACACACGCACACAGACACACACACACACAGACACACGCACACAGACACACACACCCACACACGCACACAGACACACACAGACACACACACACACACACACAGACATACACAGACAGACACACACCCACACACACACACACACACAGACGAACACAGACACACACACGCACACAGACACACACAGACACACACGCACACACACAGACACACACACACAGACACACGCACACAGACACACACACCCACACACGCACACAGACACACACAGACACACACACGCACACAGACATACACAGACAGACACACACCCACACACAGACACACACACAGACGAACACAGACACACACACGCACACAGACACACACAGACACACACGCACACACACAGACACACACACGCACACAGACATACACAGACAGACACACACCCACACACAGACGCACACAGACATACACACACCCACACACAGACACACACACACACACACACACACACAGGACAATGGTTTTGACTCAATTTGCAAGTCACTTTGATTTGTTTATTCAGACACAGCTTTGAATGCACGTGGGAGAAGCGTCCGTCAGAAGTGTGACCACAGAGAGAGGTTTACACAGGATCACGTACCATCAATCCAAAGTCCACAGAAATGGATGCTTTGATCTTCACATTCCTGCTTTATGGTGAGTGTAGTGTCTGCTGGTACTACATAGTTCTATTTATATGTGTCTCCAACTGCTGAGACTGATGTCTCTGATGACTCTTGATGACTCTTGATGACTCGGATGTCTCTGATGTCTCTGATGTCTCTGTCTCTGATGTCTCTGATGTCTCTGATGTCTCTGATGACTCTGATGTCTCTGATGTCTCTGATGACTCTGATGACTCTGATGTCTCTGATGACTCGGATGTCTCTGATGTCTCTGATGTCTCTGATGTCTCTGATGTCTCTGATGACTCTGATGTCTCTGATGACTCTGATGTCTCTGATGACTCTGATGACTCTGATGTCTCTGATGACTCTGATGTCTCTGATGTCTCTGATGACTCTGATGACTCTGATGACTCTGATGTCTCTGATGACTCTGATGACTCTGATGACTCTGATGTCTCTGATGACTCTGATGACTCTGATGTCTCTGATGACTCTGATGTCTCTGATGACTCTGATGACTCTGATGTCTCTGATGACTCTGATGTCTCTGATGACTCTGATGACTCTGATGACTCTGATGTCTCTGATGACTCTGATGTCTCTGATGACTCTGATGACTCTGATGTCTCTGATGACTCTGATGACTCTGATGTCTCTGATGTCTCTGATGACTCTGATGTCTCTGATGTCTCTGATGACTCTGATGACTCTGATGACTCTGATGACTCTGATGTCTCTGATGACTCTGATGACTCTGATGTCTCTGATGACTCTGATGTCTCTGATGACTCTGATGACTCTGATGTCTCTGATGACTCTGATGTCTCTGATGACTCTGATGACTCTGATGACTCTGATGTCTCTGATGACTCTGATGTCTCTGATGACTCTGATGACTCTGATGTCTCTGATGACTCTGATGACTCTGATGTCTCTGATGTCTCTGATGACTCTGATGACTCTGATGACTCTGATGACTCTGATGACTCTGGTGACTCTGATGTCTGTTCGTTTGGATGGATGCTGCTGCATTACTCCTACTGGGATCAATAAAATATATCCATCCATCCATCCATTCTGACATCTACATATATATACAGTATATACCACATATATACAGTATATACCACATATATATACAGTATATACCACATATATACAGTATATACCACATATATACAGTATATACCACATATATACAGTATATACCACATAAGGACGTTATTGACAGGGGCTGGTGCTCTGTGACTGGGTGCAGCTCTGACTGCCACCCCCCCGACCCAGAAATGGATTAAGGGGAAGAAAATGGATGGATGGATGGACATTATTGACCACAAAGAAAACATCTCATCTCTGTCACTTGTTCTTTTGTGTGTCAGGTTTGAAGGCGGCGTCTTCCTTCCACGCCGCCATCTATGAATACCACGCCATCGACACACAAAAGACTTGGTACGACGCACAACAACACTGCAGGACGCACTACACCGACCTGGCCACGTTCCGAAACATGGAGGACATAGAGCGTTTCCAAAGACCCGCCTCCTTCACTGGGAACGCCTGGATCGGGCTTTTCGATGACCCCGCCTCCTGGAAGCGCGTGATGGGGAACGAGTCCAACTCCTGGAGATGGTCTTCCACTGGGACCACCAGCCCCGGGGGGTACCAGAACTGGTTATCGTCAGAACCGGACCATCATGGTGCCACTAACTATTGTGGATTGATACGGGACGGACTGTGGGGCGACGGGGGGTGTACGAGCCAGCTCCCGTTTGTTTGTTTTACAGGTAAGACCTTCACTGGCTTTGAATAGAACCATGTGAACGGAGGAGTCCAAACTCTGAAATCCAAAAATATAAATTATGTAAGGATGAAACACAAAAGGACAAAATCCAAAATCATCAAGGTCTCTCTCTGGTCTCTCTTTGGACTCTCTCTGGTCTGGTCTCGAGTCTCTCTTTGGTCTCTCTTTCTAGTATCTCGCTGGTCTCTGTCCTTTCTCTCTGGTCTCTCCTCAGGCTCTCTCTGGTCTCTCTACAGTCTCTCTCCAGTCTCTCTCTTTGGTCTCTTTCTGGTCTCTCTCTGGTCTCTCTCTGTCTGGTCTCTCTGCAGTCTCTCTCCAGTCTCTCTCTTTGGTCTCTTTCTGGTCTCTCTCTGGTCTCTCTCTGTCTGGTCTCTCTGCAGTCTCTCTCCAGTCTATTTCTGGTCTCTCTCTGGTCTTTCTCTCTGGTCTCTCTCTGGTCTTTCTTTCTGGTCTCTCTACAGTCTCTCTCTTTGGTCTTTCTCTGGTCTCTCTCCAGTCTTACCCCAGTCTCTTTCTGGTCTTTCTCTGGTCTCTCTCTCTCTGATCTCAACTTCCCTATGGTCCTGTTTTCTCAGAGTCCCCAGATGGTTCCAGACACTTCACTCTGGTCTCTGCTGGGAAGACCTGGTCCGCTGCTCAGACTCACTGCAGACAGTACTTCACAGACCTGGCCACAATCCGGAACGAGGCCGAAAACGCCGCCGTGGCGTCAGTTCTGGTCGCGAGCCAATGGACGTGGTTTGGTTTGTACAGACGGCCCTGGCGCTGGTCCGACGGCAGCACCAGCCCGTTCAGACGCTGGTTACCAGGGCAACCCAACAATGGCAACGGAAACCAACACTGCGTTTGGGAATCGGACGCTCGATACTGGAACGATATGCCGTGTTCGAACCTGCAGCCGTTTGTCTGCGCTAAAGGTGAGTGAGAGTCACGGCGACGTTAGCTTTGCCGCAACAGTGGCCAAAGGTGAGTGAGAGTCACGGCAACGTTAGCTTAGCCGTGACAGTGGCTAAAGGTGAGCGAGAGTCACGGCGACGTTAGCTTTGCCGCAACAGTGGCTAAAGGTGAGCGAGAGTCACGGCGACGTTAGCTTAGCCGTGACAGTGGCTAAAGGTGAGCGAGAGTCACGGCGACGTTAGCTTAGCCGTGACAGTGGCTAAAGGTGAGCGAGAGTCACGGCGACGTTAGCTTAGCCGTGACAGTGGCTAAAGGTGAGCGAGAGTCACGGCGACGTTAGCTTAGCCGTGACAGTGGCTAAAGGTGAGCGAGAGTCACGGCGACGTTAGCTTAGCCGTGACAGTGGCTAAAGAGCTGTGACAGTGGCTAAAGGTGAGCGAGAGTCACTGCGGCGTTAGCTTAGAAGCAAAAGGTCTCATGGTTTCACTTCCGGGTAATCGATTGACGCGGAAATGTATGAAATACAGTATATATAAAAAAGGTTAATTGTTGCATTTTCTAGTTCCCAAATCCGGTCATTATAAAATATATATATATATATATATATATATATATATATATATATATATATGTATCATAAGCAATGAAAAAATGGTCATTTTTGGATATTGCTGTGTGCCTGAAAATGCAAAATAGCCTTTTTTCAGTTTTCCATTTCCCTTCAAAAATAGAAAATGTATTGAATGCAAACGTACACGGATCCATGAAACAACCCTTGTTCAGCTCCAAATCAAAAGAAAGAAAAACAAAAACATGAAATTACATAAAAAATATGATAATAATCAATACTAATGATTTAAAAAAAAAAAGTCAATCCCTCTCGGCGTCAGGAAGTTAAAGGGTTGCCATGACGACCAATGACAAAAGGGCTGCCAAGTTGTCTTGAATTTAGAATCAAAGCTTTTATAGTTTTAAATGTGTTTTTGTCGTTTCCAGCTTTAAAAACGGCGACTCATCAGTTTCGTGTCCGACTCTGGTCGGACGTCGCTCTCTCCAACCCAACCTTCACTTTGGCCTCAACACAAAAGGTTTTCTCCTAAAAACATCTGTGATTGTGTGTTTAAAGTGTGTGATTGTGTGTTTAAAGCCTGTTATTGTGTGTGGTTGTGTGTTTAAAGCCTGTGATTGTGTGTTTAAAGCCTGTGATTGTGTGTTTAAAGTGTGTGATTGTGTGTTTAAAGCCTGTGATTGTGTGTTTAAAGCCTGTGATTGTGTCTTTAAAGTCTGTGATTGTGTGTTTAAAGCCTGTGATTGTGTGTTTAAAGTGTGTGTTTGTTTGTGTTTAAAGCCGGCCAGAGTTCTTCAGGACAATGGAGTCACTAATACAAACGTCAGATGGAAGAGTTCACCTCAGAGAGTCCAGAAGGAAGAAGAACAAGAACACACAGGATGTACATGATTCTACCCTACCCTACTCTACCCTACATTACTCTACTCTACTCTACTCTACTCTACCCTACCCTACATTACTCTACTCTACTCTACTCTACCCTACATTACTCCACTCTACTCTACTCTACTCTACTCTACCCTACCCTACATTACTCTACTCTACTCTACCCTACCCTACATTACTCTACTCTACTCTACTCTACTCTACCCTACCCTACATTACTCTACTCTACTCTACTCTACCCTACCCTACATTACTCTACTCTACTCTACCCTACCCTACATTACTCTACTCTACTCTACCCTACATTACTCTACTCTACTCTACTCTACCCTACTCTACCCTACCCTACTCTACCCTACATTACTCTACTCTACTCTACTCTACTCTACTCTACTTTACTCTGTTCTGTTCTACTCTACTCTATTCTACTCTACTCTATTCTACTCTACCCTACATTACTCTACTCTACCCTACCCTACATTACCCTACATTACTCTACTCTACTCTACTCTACTCTACCCTACCCTACATTACTCTATACTCTACTCTACCCTACACTACTCTACTCTACTCTACTCTACTCTACCCTACATTACTCTACTCTACTCTACCCTACCCTACATTACTCTACTCTACTCTACCCTACATTACTCTACTCTACTCTACTCTACTCTACCCTACTCTACCCTACATTACCCTACTCTACTCTACCCTACCCTACCCTACACTACTCTACTCTACTCTACTCTACTCTACTCTACTCTACGCTACCCTACTCTACTCTACTCTACTCTACTCTACTCTATTTGGTTTCTTTTCCATTACACATTATCTTTTACTTTGTTTCCATGGGTTTATATTAGTGCTGTGATGAATCGCATTCATGTCATATGCTGCTTTACGTTATGGCATGGCATGGTATGGTATGGTGCTTTTCCATTACAAATGGTCCCTCCATGTTTCTCCTCAGCGTGGGAGGGTTGTCAGACCACGGCTTTTCCGCTCGGCGCGTCACTAGTAACATTGGTCTGATTTGTGTTTTGAAATGAAATGTTCAAACCTAACTTAGTTATTTAAAAGACATGTTTACTGTAAATCTAAGTATCAACTCGAAGGAGAAGTAAAAAAGGAATATAGGATAAAAATCATTTGCCTAAACATTTATTTTGCTCTTGTGTTTTGATCAGAAATAAAACTTTGGTATTCAGTAAATGTCTCCGTCCTTGTTCATAAATGTACCACGGTTATACGGATTTACCGTCAAATATAATGTATGTAGTAAAAGTACATAAGTATATGGAGGAAATGGAAACTTTTGAACCCTTTTCTGCAGTGTACAGACAAATGAATGAAACAAAGTCCTGACACAATCACAGATTTATTAAAAACAAAAGTAAAGAGCAAAACCAACAGTTTACAAAGTCCAAAGTACGTCTGAGACCAGGTCCAGACCAGGTCCAGACCAGGTCCAGACCAGGTCCAGACCAGGTCCAGATGAGGAGAATGTCTCTGGTCACTCACTGCTCGTTGGTAATCTCCATCTCCTCCTATGTATGTATAAAAAAATAAAAAAATTCTCACCTTTGGCCCTCCGCGGGCGGTTATCCCTCTCTAAGCTCGGGTCCTCTACCAGAGGCCTGGGAGCTTGAGGGTTCTGCGCAGTATCTTTGCTGTTCCTAGCACTGCACATTTCTGGACCCAGATGTCCGAGGTTGTTCCGGGGATCCGCTGTAACCTCTTCTAGCTTCGGGGTCACTGCCCCGAGTGCACCGATCACCACGGGCACTACTGTCACCTTTACCCTCCAGGCCCTCTCACTACTGTGACCTTTACCCTCCAGGCCCTCTCACTACTGTCACCTTTACCCTCCAGGCCCTCTCCAGCTCCTCTCTGAGACCTTGGTATTTCCTTTTTCCTGATGTTACCATCGCTTGGAATTGCCACGTCCACCACCACGGCTGTCCTCTGCCCTTTGTCCACCACCACGGCTGTCCTCTGCCCTTTGTCCACCACCACGGCTGTCCTCTGCCCTTTGTCCACCACCACGGCTGTCCTCTGCCCTTTGTCCACCACCACGACTGTCCTCTGCCCTTTGTCCACCACCACGGCTGTCCTCTGCCCTTTGTCCACCACCACGGCTGTCCTCTGCCCTTTGTCCACCACCACGGCTGTCCTCTGCCCTTTGTCCACCACCACGGCTGTCCTCTGCCCTTTGTCCACCACCACGGCTGTCCTCTGCCCTTTGTCTACCACCACGGCTGTCCTCTGCCCTTTGTCCACCACCACGGCTGTCCTCTGCCCTTTGTCCACCACCACGGCTGTCCTCTGCCCTTTGTCCACCACCACGGCTGTCCTCTGCCCTTTGTCCACCACCACGGCTGTCCTCTGCCCTTTGTCTACCACCACGGCTGTCCTCTGCCCTTTGTCCACCACCACGGCTGTCCTCTGCCCTTTGTCTACCACCACAATGTCAGGTTGGTTCATTACCATTCGGTCGGTCTGTATCTGGAAGTCCCACAGGATCTTTGCACGCTCATTCTCCACCACCTTTGGAGGAGTTTCTTAGACCTTGGGGTTTCCAGCCCATACTCTGCACAGATGTTTCTGTACACTATGCCAGGTAAGTGTGAGAAAAAAGTCAATTCCGGATCCCGCCCAATCTCTGAAGCTAAGCAGGACAGGTCCTGGTTAGTATTGTGAAGGGAGACCTCTGGGAACACCAGGTGCCACAGTAGCGCGGCGGCGGCTGTGTCCTTATAGTTAAGACACCTGGTTACACATGGTAATGGTGGTGGGAGGGGCTGCTGGAGGGATGTGTCTTTGAGGGTCCGAACAGGTCAAACATCATGGAGTAGGTCCATCTGATCCCTGACTGCTGTACACTCTGTCCTACTTTGTTTTGAATTTGAATTCATTTGAATTTCCCGGGACCAGCAAGTTCCAGTTCAACCAGAACCAAGAAGAGGCTGGTATTAGTAAGTACTCTATCTTTCTTGTTTAAAGATTCTCTACAGCAGAAACACGTAGATGATGCATTTCTTTTGTTCAAACACTAATCTAAATGTGTGTCTTTTTGCAGAAAAGTACAATCGATACAATTTCAAAGGATTACTTTGAAATGGACGTCTTCAAAGCTTCGTTTTGCTTCATCTATGGTAAGACACCAGTTATGTTAGCCACAATGGACCATTTCATTTCATTTCATTTTATTTATTAGGCAGGAAAGATTTAAAACAAAATCGGGCCTGGCTCAGTACAAACTGATTTTCAGCAGGTTCCTGCTCTGCAGAACACACAAACACAGCATTAACATCACCACTCGACACAAAACATACTGTCACACATAAAAGAAGGAACACACTGGTGTGAGGCTATAGTGTCCGTCACTAGTGGTCACAACGATAGCTGTCCGTCAGATGTTTCAGCATAGTCTTTTTAAAAGGTCCAGGTGACTGTATGGTTCTTATGGTGAGGGGGATCTTGTTCCAGGCCCTGGTGAGCTCACAGAAGAATGAATTTTGTCCGTAGGTGTTCCTGTGGTGAGGTATGGGTAAGATTTGGTTTGTGGTGGATCTGGTTGAACGCTCGGATCGAGAGCTGGGTCTTGGAACCAGAACAGACAGTGAGGCCGATGGGCAGTTGTTGAGCAGGTGGGAGTAGAGCTTAATCCCATGGCTCAGGGCGTAGTTCTGGAAAGTCAAGGCCCCAGACTGTGATAGAGCAGTGCAGTGGTGGGTCCAACCAGGGAGCCTGTGGTGGATCTTATATGCTCTATTGTAGAGTCTCGCCACAGGTTCTAGTATTTCCTTAGTTGTGAGCGTCCACACTGGGAGACAGTAGGACAGGGTAGAGAGTATGATGGCATGCAGGTATGTCCTTGAGACGGGTAATGACAAACATGCTCTGATCTTACCATACACAAACAGTTTTTGGTTTAACTTTTTGGTGAGGTTTGTATGTGTTTGTATGTTAGCCACAATAGTTTGTATGTTAGCCACAATGGACCATAGTTTGTATGTTAGCCACAATGGACCATAGTTTGTATGTTAGCCACAATGGACCATAGTTTGTATGTTAGCCACAATGGACCATAGTTTGTATGTTAGCCACAATGGACCATAGTTTGTATGTTAGCCACAATGGACCATAGTTTGCTTTGAAAAATTATAATTTTAACAACAATATTGAGTCTACTACCACAGAAGTACAATACTGCAGCATTAGCCTGACATTGGCTTTTTTAGAATCAAATCAAATAATTCTTGTTTTGCCAAAATCACAACATCGATTTGAGGGGCTTCACAGAACGACCAATGGCCCGGGCGTATTTTTCACATGTTTTATGGTTCTCCATGCGGTTAGCAGAAGCACATTCTGTAGAGGATCAGGATGTCTGCAGTTTGTTTCACTCGTACTTTGACTCCACAGCGTTCCGGATGGTCCTGGGCTTCCATGAGGTCTACATGGAATACCACTTCATCAGCAAGAAAATGACCTGGGCAGTTTGATGACCCTGTTTCATGGAAAGGAGTGATGGCTGATGACTCCAACTCGTGGTCATGGTCTTCCACTGGGACCACCAGCCCTGGAGGGTTCCAGGCCTGGGGAAAGGACGAGCCCAACAACTATGCCTGCAACAACAACTGTGTACATATCACAGGCAGCGCATGGATAGATGCGGCCTGCACACAGGAACTTTCATCTATTTGCTTTACAGGTAACAGCCTTGGAAGGTCTTTGAAAATAAATCAATGTTTTTAGAAAGTCATGGATAAAGATTGCAATAAGTGGAGAATACAATGCTAACCCACAACCCAAATGAAATCATGGATGTATTATGTCATATATCAGTATGTTACTCAAATTCACAAAGAGAAATGCATGTGTCCAGTAGCAGCAGAAACAAATAAATAGATAATTATACAAGTATCTAACAATAGTTTTAAAACACAGCAGTCCTTCAGGTCACAGCAGCAGGTGGAGCTCGGTTCAGAACATTTTCTCTGCTCTGGTCCAAAGTAAAATGCTACATGCTTCATTAGCATTTTTCATAAAGTTATCATTCCTCCAGTGGATTTTCCCCTTATCCACTTGGTTCGGACCATGAATCCTCTCTGCTCTGGTCTGGACCAGTGTAAAACCATGAATCCTCTCTGCTCTGGTCTGGACCAGTGTAAAACCATGAATCCTCTCTGCTCTGGTCTGGACCAGTGTAAAACCATGAATCCTCTCTGCTCTGGTCTGGACCAGTGTAAAACCATGAATCCTCTCTGCTCTGGTCTGGACCAGTGTAAAACCATGAACACTGTACTGCATCATCTCAGGCAGACAAAAGCAAAAAAACATTAAAACACGAAACAGCTGTTTCAGAGCGACTGAGGACTTACCATTTCCTCAAATCTAACCTGAGGAAATGGGTGGAGTCTGGTGTGTTCCTGCTCAGGTTTGACGCCTCTGGGCTAAAGCATCATACAAATTGGAATTCTTGAATTTTCAGTGTCACCTAAGTCTGGCTCAAAAGAGTTCATCTTTGTCGCTTCTGAAAAGACCTGGAAAGATGCTCAGAGCTACTGCCGACATCACCACACAGACCTGGCCACGATCCAAGACGAGGCCGAGAAAACAGTAAAGCCGTGGCCTTCGGTCCCGATGTTCACAAATGGATTGGCCTTTACAGAGAGCCCTGGAGGTGGTCTGACGGCAGCACCAGCGCCTTCACCAACTGGGCCATCGACCAACCCGACAATAACAACTTCAACCAACACCGTGTCAAGATGACTTCAAAAAACACATGGTATGATGGACCATGTGAGCAAGATCTGCCATTCCACTGTGAACAAGGTGAGCACCCACAATATAAACTTAAAGACCTTATGCCGGGTTTGATTTATTTAGAAATACAGTTTTAATACCATTTTATATTAGAAGAGAACTACTAAAGGTTTCAAAATCAGTTTTTTTTTTGTCTGATCCCCCCAAATCGAAATAACCCCATAGCAACGCCCTTAGAGACGAAAAAACTTCACAGCCCTTGGTGACGTCAGAGTGGGTACGTTTCAACGCTGTAAGTTGTTTACAGTTTGGTATTCGTTCTTTTTTCGCGGATATTCAAGATGACAAGGCCGTGTACAGCGAGTCTGAGATTACTACTAGATTGTAATACTTCGTTGTCACTGAGATAGTTTCGTTGTCACTGAGATAGTCCAGTGGTTGTGTCGATGGACTACTAATCTAGATACTTGGGTTCAAATCCCACCTCAGACACATTTTCACTCTCAAAACGGCAATTTATGTGTAGTGAGCAATTGTCACCTGTAGAGTGCAGTATTGTGTTGGGCATCAGTGGAGAGAAGAGAGAAAAGGCAGTCCTGTGGCATAGATCCATGGTTTTCAATGCATGGGCGTTACCCGCTATGACGTCACACACAGGTTAGAGCATAGACAACTTACATTCATGAAAAACACGTTCTTTTTATAAAATATAGGATTTTTTTTGCCGGAATCTATTTCAGATCGACATTGTCATGCAATTTTGATATCCACAATTATTTTTTTTTAAACCCGGCATAAGGTCTTTAAAGGAACAGGCCCCGTGTTTACATCCTGACACATGTTCTTACCTCAGACTAGTTGATATGTACCTGTCTGGTCTGTGTCCGTGTGCTCTGTCATGCAAACGCAGCACAAACACAGCCTCTTCCACAGACTGTATAGTTCCAAATCAGCTCCTGTTAGAAGCTACAAAACTCTTCCACGTGTTCCCTGTTTAAATACAGTTACGTGACGTGTTACTCTACAAAGTATAGTAACACAGAAATGTAACACGTCCATTTTCTCAGAGGATAAAAAGAGGAACTATTGTGCCTTGCGAAAGTATTCGGCCCCCTTGAACCTTTCAACATTTCGCCACATTTCAGGCTTCAAACATAAAGATATAAAATTTAAAATTTTTGTCATGAATCAACAACAAGTGGGACACAATCGTGAAGTAGAACGAAATTTATTGGATAATTAAAACTTTTTTAACAAATAAAAAACTCAAAAGTGGGGCTTGCAATATTATTCGGCCCCTTTACTTTCAGTGCAGCAAACTCAGTCCAGAAGTTCAGTAAGTTCACTGTTGTGGAGAAGTTTAAAGCCGGATTTGGATACAAAAAGATTTCCCAAGCTTTAAACATCTCAAGGAGCACTGTGCAAGCAATTATATTGAAATGGAAGGAGTATCAGACCACTGCAAATCTACCAAGACCCGGCCGTCCCTCCAAACTTTCATCTCAAACAAGGAGAAGACTGATCAGAGATGCAGCCAAGAGGCCCATGATCACTCTGGATGAACTGCAGATAACTACAGCTGAGGTGGGGATGGTGTGTTCAGGGTGATGAGCTGTGTTGCTTTTACGCCAAACATATCGTTTTGCATTGTGGCCAAAAATTTCGATTTTGGTTTCATCTGACCAGAGCACCTTCTTCCACATGTTTGGTGTGTCTCCCAGGTGGCTTGTGGCAAACTTTAAACCAGACTTTTATGGATATCTTTGAGAAATGGCTTTCTTCTTGCCACTCTTCCATAAAGGCCAGATTTGTGCAGTGCACGACTGATTGTTGTCCTATGGACAGACTCTCCCACCTCAGCTGTAGTTATCTGCAGTTCATCCAGAGTGACCATGGGCCTCTTGGCTGCATCTCTGATCAGTCTTCTCCTTGTTCGAGATGAAAGTTTGGAGGGACGGCCGGGTCTTGGTAGATTTGCAGTGGTCTGATACTCCTTCCATTTCAATATAACTGCTTGCACAGTGCTCCTTGAGATGCTTAAAGCTTGGGAAATCTTTTTGTATCCAACTCCGGCTTTAAACTTCTCCACAACAGTATCTCGGACCTGCCTGGTGTGTTCCTTTGTCTTCATGGTTCTCTCTGTGCTTTAAACAGAACCCTGAGACTATCAAAGAGCAGGTGCATTTATACGGAGACTTGATTACACACAGGTGCATTCTATTTATCATCATCAGTCATTTAGGACAACATTGGATCATTCAAAGATCCTCACTGAACTTCTGGACTGAGTTTACTGCACTGAAAGTAAAGGGGCCCAATAATATTGCACGCCCCACTTTTCAGTTTTTTATTTGTTAAAAAAGTTTAAATTATCCAATAAATTTCGTTCCACTTCACGATTGTGTCCCACTTGTTGTTGATTCATGACAAAAAATTAAAATGTTATATCTTTATGTTTGAAGCCTGAAATGTGGCGAAATGTTGAAAGGTTCAAGGGGGCCGAATACTTTCGCACTGTATATTGTGAGGCGTAATAATACGAGGAGCACTACGTCCGCGCACTAACTCCTAAAGACTTCTCTCCCGCTCACGCTGCTTCTATTGACGGAAGTGAGCGGGAGAGAAGTCTTTAGAAGTTAGTGAGTAACACGTCACGTAACTGTATTTAAACAGGGAACACGTGGAAGAGTTTTGTAGCTTCTAACGGGAGCTGATTTGGAACTATACAGTCTGTGGAAGAGGCTGTGTTTGTGCTGCGTTTGCATGACAGAGCACGGACAAAGACCAGACAGGTACATATCAACTAGTCTAATGCCGTTTTTCCACAGTCCTAGTACGGTACGTTTTGACTCTACACGGCGCGCCATGGCCCAGTTCGTGTGCTTTTCCATCAAAAATAGTACCCCCAGTATGTCCTCAGCGTTGTCAGACCACGTCATTTACATGTGACGCGTAACTAGTACTGCTGTGTGCATGGATTTATTATAATACCAGAGCAAGTGTTATAGAAAATTCAGCACAGCACGAGTAGTTTTTGAAAATGCTTATGTCTTAAAAGAATGACTCAGACACTGTGAAGTCAATGGTGCTGACTGCTCTGTACAATCTGAATGAGACCTGTAGCAACAGCAGCCGGCGTAGCAGAGGAGGAGGGCTGCATGTCCGAGGACACTGCTAGGCTATAGCTAATGCTAGCGCTAGCTCGAGACTCTGCTCAGTCACTAACCCTGGATTCCAAAGCTACTACTATACTACACTTAACACATCTGTCACTACCATCAGAGGAAGATCCAGGGTTTAAACTCGTCATATGGCAACTCGAGCAGTAAAGGACCGAGGGAGAGACAGAAGCAGCCATAAGGGTAGCGAGTTAGCGGCTAGGCTAGGCTAAGCTAGGCTAGGCTAGTCCGGACTCGGGTATGGACTACAGCAGACTCCGAGACCAGACAAACAATCGATACCCAAACCTCAGCTACAATAATAATAAATGAATGAAACACAGTCTTGATACAATCATAGATTTATTGAAAACAAAAGTAAAGTGCAAAACCAACAGTTTACAAAGTCAAAAGTACGTATGTCAGAGACCAGGTCCAGACCAGGTCCAGACCAGGTCCAGATGAGAATACTCCGGTCACTCATTACTCGTTGGTAATCTCCACACTTATGGAAAGGGATTCTCATACAAATTTACACACGACAATTTAAATACAAGCTCAAAACAGAAACACGTAAAAACTGCAGATAATACGGGATAAAGCACAGTAGCACAGGGAGGAGGTTAGCTTAGCTGCTAGATGTCGCTTCCAGTGACGACACTCGCTGACCAATCAGTGTCAGGCAGTGGACCGACGTGACGTCATGGCACGGGTACTATGGGGATGGAACCACGGCTGAGGCAGTACGGACAAGTACTCAAATCTCCCATACCATCCACTAGTGGAAACGCAAAATAACCGTGCTGAAGCGTACTGTACTGTACCGTACTGATACTGTGGAAAAGCGGCATAAGGTAAGAACATGTCAGTATGTAAAAACGGTGACCTAAAGCAGCAGTATGTACAAATGTGGCCAAAAGTGGTACTGCAGCCTCTCCCACTCTCCCTGACTCAGGTTGCCAGATATGCAGACGAATCCAGCTGGGACCATAACAGCTGAATAGACAAGAGTTTTGTCAACAACA
Organism: Knipowitschia caucasica; assembly: GCA_964034765.1. Lineage (NCBI taxonomy): Eukaryota > Metazoa > Chordata > Actinopteri > Gobiiformes > Gobiidae > Knipowitschia > Knipowitschia caucasica. The sequence continues at coordinate 1,353,058 of OZ035827.1, read as the reverse complement.
AATCTATAACCAACACCTTTTTCACAAAGATAGAAATCCTGGTTTTATTCCTGTTTTGTCGTCAATGATTTGAGAATCATAACGAGACCTTTTTTAGTTCTGCGCCACATGGTACTTTACCAGTGAGATTAGCTCCACGAGGTGAGTTCTGGCGCCCGGATCACAGACTTTCTGATTGGTGAAACGGTGGAGGGCGGGACATCGAAATGAAAACAATAACAAGATTTAGGGGCTGGAAAAGAAATTTAGAAATTCAATTATCTCTGAACTACTGTTATCAGTTAAAGAAGTATTGGAAAAGAGCAGTTTATTATTGACAGATTAGGGCCCTTTAACAATGACAGATTAGGGCCCTTTAATGATGACAGATTAGGGCCCTTTAATAATGATAGATTAGGGCCCTTTAATGATGACGGATTAGGGCCCTTTAATGATGACAGATTAGGGCCCTTTAATGATGACAGATTAGAGCACTTTAATGATGACAGATTAGGGCCCTTAAATGATGACAGATTAGGGCCCTTTAATGATGAGAGATTAGGGCCCTTTAATGATGACATATTAGGGCCCTTTAATGATGACAGATTAGGGCCCTTTAATTATGACCGATTAGGTCCCTTTAATGATGACAGATTATGGCCCTTTAATGATGACAGATTAGGGCCCTTTAATTATGACAGATTAGGGCCCTTTAACGATGACAGATTAGGGCCCTTAAATGTTGACAGATTAGGGCCCTTTAATGATGACAGATTAGAGCCCTTTAATGATGACAGATTAGGGCCCTTTAATAATGATAGATTAGGGCCCTTTAATGATGACAGATTAGGGCCCTTTAATGATGACAGATTAGGGCCCTTTAATGATGACAGATTAGAGCCCTTTAATGATGACAGATTAGGGCCCTTAAATGATGACAGATTAGGGCCCTTTAATGATGACAGATTATGGCCCTTTAATGATGACAGATTAGGGCCCTTTAATGATGACAGATTAGGGCCCTTTAATTATGACCGATTAGGTCCCTTTAATGATGACAGATTATGGCCCTTTAATGATGACAGATTAGGGCCCTTTAATTATGACAGATTAGGGCCCTTTAATGATGACAGATTAGGGCCCTTTAATGATGACAGATTAGAGGCCTTTAATGATGACAGATTAGGGCCCTTAAATGATGACAGATTAGGGCCCTTTAATGATGAGAGATTAGGGCCCTTAAATTATGACAGATTAGGGCCCTTTAATGATGACAGATTAGGGCCATTTAATAATGATAGATTAGGGCCCTTTAATGATGACAGATTAGGGCCCTTTAATTATGACAGATTAGGGCCCTTTAATGGTGACAGATTATGGTCCTTTAATGATGACAGATTATGGCCCTTTAATGATGACAGATTATGGCCCTTTAATGATGACAGATTAGGGCCCTTTAATGATGACAGATTAGAGCCCTTTAATGATGACATGAAAATCTTACACATTGCTGCTTTAAACTATGATTATATACAGTAGCGTTTATTGCTTCTCCTTCAGCGACAGAGAAGAAGCGGGTGACTCTGGTCAAGATGACGCTGCAGGCTGCTGTCCACCTCGGAGACCTTTCCTCCACCATAATAAACCAGGTACATACTATCAGGAACTTACCAGGACTCACAAAGTTCACCAACTGCATGCATTTCCTGCAGATCCACACAAACCTTCTGAGCAAGGGACTGAGCGATTTGAAACTACGGTGGAAAGCTGCACCTGCAAAACAAACATGAGCAATCAACCTGACCTCAGCTCCTCCTCTTCCACTGATGATACCAAACTCCTCACGGACAAGACTTTTATAACCTGCCTCCTGGACCCCATTCCAGCTGCCCCCCTGAAAGCAGGGGGGCAGCTCCAACTCCATCACCCCCATCAGAAAGTCCTCCCTCAGCTCTGTTATTGATCCTCCCACACCCCCACCCCTTCTGAGAGAACCTGGCCTGGATCCCAACCTCCTGGACAACTTCAGACCCATCTCCCACCTCCATCTCCTGTCGAAAATATTGGAACGTGCATCATCTCCCAACTCCAGAAACAGCCCTCCTCAAAGTCACCAACGATCTCCTACTTGCTGCCAAATCTCCATCCTCTTCCTCCTCCTCCATCCTCCTCCTGCTTCTCCTCGACCTCAGTGCAGCTTTTAACACCACAGACCACAGAGTCCTTCTACAACACCTTCAGTCCATCTACAACACCTTCAATCCTTCTACAACACCTTCAGTCCATCTACAACACCTTCAGTCCATCTACAACACCTTCAATCCTTCTACAACACCTTCAGTCCATCTACAACACCTTCAATCCTTCTACAACACCTTCAGTCCATCTACAACACCTTCAGTCCATCTACAACACCTTCAATCCTTCTACAACACCTTCAGTCCATCTACAACACCTTCAATCCTTCTACAACACCTTCAGTCCATCTACAACACCTTCAATCCTTCTACAACACCTTCAGTCCATCTACAACACCTTCAATCCTTCTACAACACCTTCAGTCCATCTACAACACCTTCAATCCTTCTACAACACCTTCAGTCCATCTACAACACCTTCAATCCTTCTACAACACTTTCAGTCCATCTCCTGGTTCACCTCCTTCCTCTCTCCTGCTCTCTCTTTCCCCTCTCTCTCCCCTCTCTCTCTCTCTCTCTCTCTACATTCACTGTCTTTCCCCTCGCACTCCCCCTCTCCCCCGTCTCTCTACTCTCTCCTCCCTCTCTCTCATTAACCCTTTAATGATTACTCCTTGTAGAAAGCAATGTCATTTTGCCTTGTTTTGATTCAATAAGGAGTTTTTCTTCTGAGTTTTAGGCCTTTACCAAAGGTTAAGATCCAGTTTGATGGTAAAGGTGCCTAAAACCAAGTGATAGAGATGCCCCCAATAAGGTAGATTTCAGTTCTAAGCTTCAAGTAAATACAGTGACTCAAAAAGTGATCCACCAAATGGTTGAGAAAACGATTAAAAGGTTAAACAATCTCAAGTCAAATACCACACAAGACTTCTGGAAACTGACTAATTCAAATTCTTTGATCAACTATTGATGGTCCATGTGTTGAGACCATGTGTGAGCGATTTTCAGACAAACGAGTGAAACGGCCGCGGCTGGTTTGATGTACTTTTCAGAGATTTGACAATTTTGCCATAGACACAGAATGGAGAGTGTTTGTTGTCGCCACGGCAACAGGGTCAAAAATAAGTCTTGAGTCTAATTGACTTTTTGAATCCAGCGGCCAAATGTGAATTATGTGCAAAATTTCAAACATTTTGTGTGTTTGTTTATGTGTGTTTGTCTGTGTGTGTTTGTTTATGTGTGTGTGTATACGTCGATATTTGTGTGTGTGTACTTATATAATTATATGTGGTTTGAGGGGGTCTGTTGTGGTCGGGGCGAGGGGTCATGTGATTATGTTTTTAACCAAACTGTAAAGACTGCAACTGTGTTGCATTTCTTGTATGAAAAGCACTTAATAAATAAAATATGATGATATTGAGGCCTCCATTTTCTCTCATCTTTGACTTTCCAGCCGGCGTAAACATACACACACACACACACACACACACACCTACACACGCACACACACACACACACCTACATACACACACACACACACACACAGAAATAATTGTGTGTGTGGAGAATCCTGAATTAGAAGTGTACTTGTAATGATTGCCACTCAACCAAGATGGAGGCAGACGGGGCTCTCCCTCCACTGGGGGGAGGTTGGAGGAGAGGAAGGGAGGGGGGAGGAAGGGGGGAAGGGAGGAAGGGGGGAAGGGAGCGGCTGTCTGCCTGCAGTGGAAACAGCATGTTTTGCAAATCAGGCATTTGTTTAAGAAAGAATATTGAAATGCTTCTTGAGCTGATCTCAGACACATTCAGAGGCAGTTTGACCAAAGACTGGGCTCAGAACAGTTGGAGGTAAACCTTCTGTAATTATCTGTGGATATAAAACACAGAGATGGAGATCCTTCTGTGGGCGTCCCTGCTCTACGGTAAGACTAGTATAATAATTAGACTGAATGAAACGATGCCTGAGTATGGTTCTGGCCTCAGGAGCCGGTGTGGTGTGGAGCTTCCACTCTGTGCAGTACAGCTTCATCAACGTCGCTATGAGCTGGACCAAGGCTCAGCAGTACTGCAGACAGCACCACACAGACCTGGCCACCTTCTGGAGCCTGGACGACATCTATCGGGTGAACAGACCCAGCCAGTATGGAGGGGTGGCCTGGATCGGACTCTTCGATCCCCCCAATTCATGGAAAGGGATCATGGGTAATGATTCCAACTCCTGGAGATGGTCTGTCACCGGGAAGCCCAGCCCTGGAGGCTTCCACAACTGGAGATCCGGCGAGCCGAACAACGACGAAGGCGATCAACTGTGTGCAATTATGGTTAATGGAGAGTGGGACGACAGAAGCTGCTCAACTCTGTGTCGATCTGTGTGTTTCACAGGTCAGAACTTTTACATTTACTTTATGTACATTATGAGTCACATATTCAACTATCAAAGACCATGTGTGGAAATGCAACATATTAGGGATTCAATTAAATATTTTTCTGCATCGCCCTAAAACAGAAGTCGTCTCGGAGGAAACAAACAAACAAAACGGTCCAAACACAGGAAATGCAATGATAAAAAGCAGAGACCACTGTCCATCCTCTCTGGTTTCTCTCTGGTCTCTCTCTGGTCTCTCTCTCTGGTCTCTCTCTCTGGTCTCTCTCTCTGGTCTCTCTCTGGTCTCTCTCTGGTCTCTCTCTGGTCTCTCTCTGGTCTCTCTCTGGTCTCTCTCTGGTCTGTCTCTGGTCTGTCTCTGGTCTCTCTCTGGTCTCTCTCTCTGGTCTCTCTCTGGTCTCTCTCTGGTCTCTCTCTCTGGTCTCTCTCTGGTCTCTCTCTGGTCTCTCTCTCTGGTCTCTCTCTCTGGTCTCTCTCTGGTCTCTCTCTGGTCTCTCTCTCTGGTCTGTCTCTGGTCTGTCTCTGGTCTCTCTCTGGTCTCTCTCTCTGGTCTGTCTCTGGTCTCTCTCTGGTCTCTCTCTGGTCTCTCTCTCTGGTCTTTCTCTGGTCTCTCTCTGGTCTCTCTCTGGTCTCTCTCTGGTCTCTCTCTGTACCATGTGTCTTTGTTTAAGGTTATGGTTCAGGACAGAAGACGTTCTCTCTGGTCTCCTCTCTGATGTCGTTTGCGGAGGCCCAGAGTCACTGCAGACAGCACTTCACAGACCTGGCCATGATCGAGGACCAGCAGGAGAACGAGGCCGTGTCCGCCCTGTGTCCCAGTGAACACGTGTGGATCGGTCTGTACCGAGAGGCCTGGAGGTGGTCCGACGGCAGCACCAGCACCTTCACCAACTGGAACTCCAAACCAGACAACGCTAATGGAAACCAGCACTGCACCAGAGAGGAACGGTCGTATTTATGGAACGACAGAGTTTGCGGCGAAGCCTTCCCCTTCATCTGCCATCGAGGTGAACACAACTGGAGCTTTGAAAACACACACTTTTGTTGCTCTTCAATTGTCTTTGCGATTGTCACCTCACAATGACCCTGATTTATGAGCCTTGCGCAGAAAAAGGTGTACATTTTTTTAGTTAGTTTTATATATACATGTAAATGATTAAACAATGATTAAAAATTATCCATAAACCTTTAAGAGAGGTTTTTTCCTCAAACGCTTGATTTTGACTTTCTATGGCTATAACTAAAATGTGAAAAACAAATTTCTGTAAATTAGAGAACTATTAAGCATTGCCTATAGATTATGTTGGGATTAAATTGACCCATCTAATTTGCATATTATGACATCATATGGTGGTGGCAATCATCAATTTGAGAACTTTGTAATTCTTTTAACTGACACATGAAAGTCACTAGGTCATGAACACACAAACAGAACTCAAAGAGAAATACTAAAAAAGTGCAAATCCTTATTTACACCTTTTAGTTCAGACCATGAGTATTAGAACCGGCCGCACAAAGACGTGAGAAAATATTAGATTATTAATTTAATGTTGAGGTGTGTTTCCTCTTTGAAGGAAGTTTTTAGTTGTCTCTGAGCTGTTGAAACATGTCCGACAGAGCAGCACACAAATTAGTCAGTTAATCATTAAATAAGTAGTCTCTGGGTGGAGCAGGTCACAGCAGCAGAGGTGGTGTAGCCTCTGGGTGGAGCAGGTCACAGAAGCAGAGGTGGTGTAGTCTCTGGGTGGAGCAGGTCACAGCAGCAGAGGTGGTGTACTCTGTGGGTGGAGCAGGTCACAGCAGCAGAGGTGGTGTAGCCTCTGGGTGGAGCAGGTCACAGCAGCAGAGGTGGTGTAGTCTCTGGGTGGAGCAGGTCACAGCAACAGAGGTGGTGTAGCCTCTGGGTGGAGCAGGTCACAGCAGCAGAGGTGGTGTAGTCTCTGGGTGGAGCAGGTCACAGCAGCAGAGGTGGTGTAGTCTCTGGGTGGAGCAGGTCACAGCAGCAGAGGTGGTGTACTCTGTGGGTGGAGCAGGTCACAGCAGCAGAGGTGGTGTAGTCTCTGGGTGGAGCAGGTCACAGCAACAGAGGTGGTGAAGCCTCTGGGTGGAGCAGGTCACAGCAGCAGAGGTGGTGTAGTCTCTGGGTGGAGCAGGTCACAACAGCAGAGGTGGTGTAGTCTCTGGGTGGAGCAGGTCACAGCAGCAGAGGTGGTGTAGTCTCTGGGTGGAGCAGGTCACAGCAGCAGAGGTGGTGTAGTCTCTGGGTGGAGCAGGTCACAACAGCAGAGGTGGTGTAGTCTCTGGGTGGAGCAGGTCACAGCAGCAGAGGTGGTGTAGTCTCTGGGTGGAGCAGGTCACAGCAGCAGAGGTGGTGTAGTCTCTGGGTGGAGCAGGTCACAGCAGCAGAGGTGGTGTAGTCTCTGGGTGGAGCAGGTCACAGCAGCAGAGGTGGTGTAGTCTCTGGGTGGAGCAGGTCACAGCAGCAGAGGTGGTGTAGCCTCTGGGTGGAGCAGGTCACAGCAGCAGAGGTGGTGTAGTCTCTGGGTGGAGCAGGTCACAGCAGCAGAGGTGGTGTAGGCTCTGGGTGGAGCAGGTCACAGCAGCAGAGGTGGTGTAGTCTCTGGGTGGAGCAGGTCACAGCAGCAGAGGTGGTGTAGTCTCTGGGTGGAGCAGGTCACAGCAGCAGAGGTGGTGTACTCTGTGGGTGGAGCAGGTCACAGCAGCAGAGGTGGTGTAGTCTCTGGGTGGAGCAGGTCACAGCAACAGAGGTGGTGAAGCCTCTGGGTGGAGCAGGTCACAGCAGCAGAGGTGGTGTAGCCTCTGGGTGGAGCAGGTCACAGCAGCAGAGGTGGTGTAGTCTCTGGGTGGAGCAGGTCACAGCAGCAGAGGAAGAAGAAGAAGGTCCTTTATTCGTCCCACAATGGGGACATTTCAGTTCGATGCACACACATTTACACGCACACACATTTACACACACACACACACATTTACACACACACACATTTACACATACACACATTAACACACACATTTACACACACACACATTAACACACACACACATTTACACACACACACACATCAAGGCAAGCAGCGAACATGCCTTTCGCGCTCCTTAAAGGCAAAGTGGGTTAAGTGTCTTGCCCAAGGACACAACAACAGCAGACCTCAGTGGGAGTCGGTGGAGAAGGTCTCATGGTGGTCTCGAACCCACGACCACAACTCAAAGGCCAATGCTCTACAACTGAGCCACTGTCGCCCCAAAAGGAGCTAGCTACATAGTTGCTACACTTGAGAGAGTGTCCCTGAGTGGGCATCGGCTGGTCGTCCTGGTTCTGTGCAGTGAACAAGCTCCATTAACACGCACACACATGCACACATGCACACACACGCACACACGCACACGCACACACACGCACACACGCACATGCACACACACACACACACACATGTTTTTGTTACCTGGTGGGTCCCTTTGACAGGGCCGTTCAGAATGGGACCCATAGACATAATCTTTTTTACTGGGACTACTTTAAGTAATACAAAACAGTCAATAGAAAACAAACAACTCTTTTAAAGGAATTTTATTTTTGATTTTTTTTTTGAATTGCAGTGATTCTATTTTTGACATTGAATTTAATGCCACTCCATGTCCGATGTCTAAGGTCATCTGGTGAGGCATTAATGCAGGCCAGGCCAGGCCAGGCCAGGCAGTGAGACTTCCCAGGGACTTTTCCAGTCTGTATGAAAGGCGTCATGGTCTTCTCCACAGCCTTCACCTCAGATGCAGACCATGGCTTTCTCTAACGTTCTAGGGAGAGAAATAAAAATATATTAGCGATATACACTCCCAGGGTGAGGACCAAGCAGCCTGGCTGTAATCCCCCACCTGGTACACTTACCAGAAGGGGCACTGCCACTACCATGGGGTGCATCTGGATGAATGGTTGAAGGTTCTCCGCTTGAAGTTTCTTTTAGCCTGTCCGTTTGTGAGAGGATCTCTACTGCTCTCCCTGTCGCACAGAAAATAAAAATACAAGTGGCCTTTAGGGGAAAAAAATTATACATATTTTAATAATATCAAGAATTACCTTCAGGCTCAATTTGTATCTGGTCGAGGCTCTTTCCTTCGAATTCCGTCACTCTTCCCTGCTCCATGGCCATCAACACTTTGCTGATTTTGGCCAGCTCCAGTGTCCCCTCTGGTAGTCTGTAATATTGTCTGTGGATGCGAATGTCATGGCCGAGGAAGTTGGCAAGTATGTCCATCTCATTCTCTTTCATATTGAGAACTGTAGACATAGTAGCTATGTGCTTTCTAAGTTTGGTTGAGGATAGCATCTCTGGATGCACCGCACCACATTCTTTGGCTACCTGGCGTAGGGAGTCTGATCCCCTGATGTGGGTGTCTGCGCCCGGGCGGGAAAAGAAGTATGGGTTATGGTCAGAGATGGAACAGGCCCTTCTGTTCTCCACCAGCACCTCCATCGAAGCAATCATTTCAGGAGTCAAAAGAACCACCACTTTCCCACTTCTTTTCCCTTTAATTTCAATGTCAAAACTGCCAGTTTAGACCAATACTTAGAGGTTGGCTCACTTATTAGGGTTTGCACATATTCAGGTCGACATACCTCAATATGTGCATGCATGGCTCTAACGTCCTCAGTCAGAGGGAGCAGGTCCGGAGTGTTCCACTTGGCTTGCCGGAGGGTCTGTAGGGCAGCAGAAGAAACACAGACGTCCCACCTCTTCTCAAAAAGCAGCCGGCTTCGTTGGAGGTTTTTAATAAATAGTTCATCAACACAATGCTCCATTTTTGAGTCACATTCAAGAATATCTGCTTTCTGAGGCTATGGCCGAGTTTGAGGGCCAAGGATGGAGTCTTGTATTGATTTGTTTCCTCATCATATCCAGCCACAGACCTGACTGCATCAATCACATGGTTAAAGACCTTATGACGGGTTTTTTAAAAAAATATTGTGGATATCAAAATTGCATGACAATGTCAATCTGAAAGAGATTCCGGCAAAAAAATCCTATATTTTAAAAAAAGAACGTGTTTTTCATGAATTTAAGTTGTCTATGCTCTAACCTGTGTGTGACGTCATAGCGGGTTACGCCCATGCATTGAAAACCATGGATCTATGCCACAGGACTGCCTTTTCTCTCTTCTCTCCACTGATGCCCAACACAATACTGCCCTCTACAGGTGACAATTGCTCACTACACATAAATTGCCGTTTTGAGTGTGAAATAGTGTCTGAGGTGGGATTTGAACCCAAGTATCTGGATTGGCAGGCAATCGACACAACCACTGGACTATCTCAGTGACAACAAAATGTTACATTCTAGTAGTAATGTCATACTCGCTGTACACAACCTTGTGATCTTGAATATCCGCGAAAAAAGAACGAATACCAAATTATAAACAACTTACAGCGTTGAAACGTACCCACTCTGACATCACCAAGGGCTGTGAAGTTTTTTCGTTTCTAAGGGCGTTGCTATGGGGTTATTTCGATTTGGGGGGAATCAGACAAAAAAAACAACAACTGATTTTGAAACCTTTAGTAGTTCTCTTCTAATATAAAATGGTATTAAAACTGTATTTCTAAATAAATCAAACCCGTCATAAGGTCTTTAAAGTTGGAAGGAATAAAGAAATCCTTAATTGTTTTCAGTTTCCTTGCGGTTTTTGCTTCGTTAATTAATCTACCGACTTCTCTCATTTTCTGCCTAATGTAATCATGCTTAGTCTTATCATGCCCATGTTTTAAGTACAGGTGCTCTCCGAGTCTCAGAATCCCCTTTTCTGCTTTGACAACACCCGTGACCTCATCCTGATGCATTGCCCAAATTAAAGACCACAGCTTTTTGCTGATGCCCTCCGGTACAGGCTGGGCTAGGGAGCAGAGGGACTGGACCCTACTTCTACCTGGTTTAGCCTGGTTTAGCCTGGGCATCTTTCTGTGAAAGCCGGCACCTGGCCACATGCCTCCACAGCCACTTTCGCTTAAGCAATGCCCCACAGTCTATACAGTGCAAAAACTCACTGGATTTAACTGGGCAATTTGGCTGTTTAGCTGGGACTAAAGTTCCAATGCCGGCCTTTAAAACCTCAACATTGTGCTCACGGTTTCCACTATTCCTGATCAAATCAAACTGAAGTTTACGTGCTTTAGATTTCACAGGTAGAGCCAATGCTCTGGCTACGTCACTTTCATTTCCATGTTTTCTAGTCAAATGACGGGACATTTTGTGGCAGGACATTGAACAGTAGAGGCAGAAGTGTCTCTTGCTATAAACTCGCCCCCCATTTTTCTTCTTTTGCAGCTGCATGATAACAATCTTATTTGCCTTTGGTTCGTCACTTTCCGAGTCTTGAAGAAAAGTGTTTTTGATTTTTCTTTTTCCATACTTTTTTACAGGTTTCTTCTTGACAGTTAAATCGTCAGAATCTGAGTCGACTTCATCAATTAGGGACTCTTGACTAAGCTGCACAAACAACAAATAATTTGTAATAATTCTATATAACAATTTGAAGTCATGATTTGTAGTCAGCACTTACCAGTGGTTTGTAAGCGTGCGCTTCAGTGTGCTGCTCTGTGATTGGCTGCAGCCTAATGAACCACACACTTGCACCTTTTCTAGCCTGACACCTGATTTCCTCTGTTGTGCTGCTCCATGATTGGCTCCAGCCTCTGTTGTGCTGCTCCATGATTGGCTCCAGCCTCTGTTGTGCTGCTCCATGATTGGCTCCAGCCTGCTGGACTGAAATTGCCCCAGTGTGCCCCTCCTTGATATCCCGCAACCCACCACCAGGGTTCCGACACATAACACACTTTTTTCAGGAAAGTAAACCTCCAGGGGTCCTTTCCATATTTTTACAGAGACTGCATAAGGACCGTTAGAAAAGCATTACCCATTGATTATTAAGCTTGGACCAGTGGGGTCCGGTGTTCGGGCCCCACCACGTAAAACCAGTCCCCATGACGTGAGTGGAATCTCAGGTTATGGAACCCACCAGGAGTTGAAAACAAGTGCGCACACACACACACACACACACACACACACACACACACACACACACACACACACACACACACAATAACAGAAATACAAAACTAAACGTTTAACTGTTTTTCAGTCGTTACAACGAGAAAACACCGGCTCCTGATGAAATTCTGGTCTGGTCTAAACCTGTCAGAACCTGCGCTTCAAAACCAGATCACACAGCGAGTGAGTATCGTTCCATCAACTGGTTTTAACTGGTTTTAACTGGTTCAAACTGGTTCAAACTGGTTCAAACTGGCTCAAATTGCAGCGTGTGTGTTTTTCCAGATTGGGGCGGAGCTTCAGCGCAGCGGAGTCTCTGATTTCCGTCTCAAGTGGAAGAGCGCTCCTCACGAAGAATAAAAACGGTGGATTTTCAAAGTGTGAAGAATGTTGCAGAGCGGTCTTCAAACTATCATCTTTCTAATAGTTTCTGTTTATGTGACATCACAATATTCTTCATCTGAGGTTTTTACAGTTTTTTCCTTTTGCCTGAACACATTTTGCAAAATTTCGCTCATAGTCCCAAAACTCTAAACACAAGATGATCTGACACAACACTGGGACATAAACCATACACATCTGTCTCAAAATCAAACTCCTTTATCAAAACTCAAACTCTGCTCTCAAAACTCAAACTCTGCTCTCAAAAATAAACAATCATTTGTCAAAATGAAACTCTGAGGACAAAATGACACACACATGCATCATGTGAACACACTTTCAGATTGGAAGCAACACACTGCAGTACTTTATATAAAACACTACAGTACTTTATATAAAACACTAGTCTTTCATTTTCCACTGTTTTTATTCTGTTTCTCAGTTAACTTGAAGCTCATTCAAGTTCTTGTTCTCAACAAAGGTTTACCAACAATGGTGAGTAAGGAGGCAAGTAAACAATTTGCAATTGAGCATGGTGGGCGAACCAGTTGTGGACCAGAGCAGCCCGGTGGAAACTAACATTATCCCAGACAATCACAAACCTGGGCTGCTCTGGTCTGTCCCGTTCAAGTGCATCATGAAGTGCATCTAGAAATGCTAGTATTTGCTGTGTATTGTAGGGGCCTAGGTTGGCATGATGATGTAGTAACCCTCGAAGGCTTATGGCGGCACACAATGTGATGTTTCCCCCGTGTTGCCCTGGGACATGCACAATTGCCCTTTGACCAATTATGTTACGACCCCATCGTCTAGTTTTGTTGAGGTTGAAACCAGCTTCATCAATGTAGATGAATTCATGTAGTTGTACAGCTCCATCCATGTCCAAGATTCTCTGCAACAACAAAATACATAGCATGAATGGCTGGCATTACTCAAAACACAGTACTACACACACAGAGTCACACCCCTCCCTACAACACAAACACACCAGTGCCTTTTTCCCTCTTTGCATGTATGTGGTACTGGTACAATGGCACAGCTATTACTGTAATGAATTACATAAATTGCAATACAGTAAAAGACTGCAAAACTTACTTGTACATATTCTTGTCGAAGTCTTATGACCCTGACACTGTTCCTCTCAAACGGGACCCTGCACAACTGCTTCATTGTCAGTTGGTGCTTTGCCAAGACACGTCCAATCGTGGTGAAGCTTACTTCATTGATGTTTACAAATACTTGCCCATCTGCAATAATCTTTTGTTGTAGCTGGCGGAGAGAGATTGCGTTGTTTTCTCTGACAATTTCTACAATGGCAAGTTCCTGCAGTTGAGTGAACATGTGTTGCCGACCCCCTCCAAAAGGTCCTCTAGTCATTCTGTAGAAATATGCAACCACAAATTGTTACTACGGGTTTAGTTATTTTTTACAGCACTGTATACTGTTCACAGTACTGTGACATCTCAATGGTACAGTGCTATGTACCAAGCCAACTTGAAATACAGTACATGTGATACGGTAAAGTACTGTAAATACTGTAGATGCTGTAAATACAGTAAAGAGTTGGAGACATACCTTTTTTCCAGTCTGAAGGTCCTTATGATGGATGCAACTGTGAACCGGCTCAGGTGTGGGTGGACTCTCTGGCCAGCTTCCCTCATTGTGAGGCCATGATTGATGACATGATCAACCAATGTTGCTCTAATATCATCAGATATAATGTTTCGTACATGGCCTCTTCGACCACGTCCTCCTCCTCTTGCTCCTTGTCTTCCTCTTCCTCTACCTCTACCTCTTGCTCTTCCTGCCTCCTCCATACTTGCAAAGTTCTAAAGAAGGCTGAAATGAGGCCCATTTATGTCTGACTGATGTGTGTCACGTTTTGTAAGTAAGTGTTTTCAGGTGTGTGTCTGAGTGTTTTCAATCACACAGTGTGTTTGGTATTTTGAATAGATGTGTTTTCCCAATGATAAACACAGGATTGCATTTATGAACAAAGTGTCTTATGTATGACACAGTGTGTAGTGAGCATGAGAAAGTGTGTTGCAGAAAGAGAAAGTGTGTTGCAGAAAGAGAAAGTGTGTTGCAGAAAGAGAAAGTGTGTTCCAAAAGGAGAAAGTGTGTTGTAGAAATGAAAGTAGAGTGCAAAGCAGTACTTTTGTTTAAGCAATGGTCAGTCTGTGTTTTAGGTTTAGAACAAAAGTTTCAGGTTCTTGTTTTTGGTTCACATTATTTCTTGCTGCTTTTATCTTTACTTATTTTTTTCTTGTGTGTGGAGCTCTTTGAACAGCTGCTGTAAATGTGCTACACAATTAAAGTTGACATTCAACAGAAACTCTTTTAAAAAATAAAAGGCTGTGAAAAACCATGTTTTTAATCACATTTTAAACTAAAACCAAAATCAAAACAATCAAAAAACGAAATAACTCCAAATATCAAATCACATTTCCATTCACCCAGTTTCTTCCGCTTTATCCGATGCCGGGTCTTGGCGGCAGCAGTCTGAGAAACCTCCACCGGTTCCTTTCTACTGCGGGAGGAGCAGCGGCTGTACTCCGAGCTCCTCCTTTGGGGCGACAGTAGCTCAGTTGGTAGAGCATTGGCCTTTGGGCCCAAAGGTCGTGGGTTCGAGCCCACCACGGGACCTTCTCCACCGACTCCCACTGATGCCTGCTGTTGTTGTGTCCTTGGGCAAGACCTATAAGGAGCGCGGATATGATGTTCGCTGCATGCCTTGATGTGTATGTGTATATATGTATGTACTTGTGTATGCATCAAACTGAAATTTCCCCATTGTGGGACGAATAAAGGACCTTCTCCTGTGTGACTGAGCTCCTGTTCTGTGTTTAATGATCGATGAGTGACTTTGGGACCAGGAGGATGCTCTGTTAGTGTTGGGTAGTGTGGATATAAAAAAAAAATTGTCCACTCACCTTTGGCCCTCCGCGGGCGGTTATCCCTCTCTAAGCTCGGGTCCTCTACCAGAGGCCTGGGAGCTTGAGGGTTCTGCGCAGTATCTTTGCTGTTCCTAGCACTGCACATTTCTGGACCCAGATGTCCGAGGTTGTTCCGGGGATCCGCTGTAACCACTCATCTAGCTTCGGGGTCACTGCCCCGAGTGCACCGATCACCACGGGCACTACTGTCACCTTTACCCTCCAGGCCCTCTCCAGCTCCTCTCTGAGACCTTGGTATTTCTCAAGCTTTTCATGTTCTTTTTTCCGGATGTTACCATCGCTTGGAATTGCCACGTCCACCACCACGGCTGTCCTCTGCCCTTTGTCTACCACCACAATGTCAGGTTGGTTCGCCATTACCATTCGGTCGGTCTGTATCTGGAAGTCCCACAGGATCTTCGCACGCTCATTCTCCACCACCTTTGGAGGAGTTTCTTAGACCTTGGGGTTTCCAGCCCATACTCTGCACAGATGTTTCTGTACACTATGCCAGCCACTTGGTTATGGCGTTCCATGTAGGCCTTCCCTGCCAGCATCTTGCACCCTGCAGTTATGTGTTGGATCGTCTCAGGTGCCTCTTTGCACAACCGACACCTTGGGTCTTGTCTGGTGTGGTATATCTGGGCCTCTATCGCTCTGGTGCTCAGGGCCTGTTCCTGTGCAGCCATGATGAGTGCCTCTGTGCTGTCCTGTAGGCCAGCCCTTTCTAGCCATTGGTAGGACTTCTTGAGATCAGCCACTTCTGTTATGCTCCGGTGGTACATGCCGTGTAGGGGCTTGTTCTCCCATGATGGGCTCTCCTCCAGCACCTCCTCATCTCGCCACTGCCTGAGACATTCACTGAGTACGTCATCCGTTTTGGCCTTCTCCATGATGTAGTTATGGAGTTTGGATGTTTCGTCCTGGACAGTGGCTCTCACACTCACTAGTCCTCGGCCTCCTTCTTTACGGCTTACGTACAGTCTCAGGGTGCTGGATTTGGGATGGAACCCGCCATGCATGGTAAGGAGCTTTCGAGTTTTAACATCCGTGGTCTGAATCTCTTCCTTTGGCCACCTGATTATTCCTGCAGGGTATCTGATCACTGGCAGGGCGTAGCTGTTAATTGCCCGGGCCTTGTTCTTGCCATTGAGCCGGCTTCTTAGGACCTGCCTTACTCGCTGGAGGTATTTGGCAGTTGCCGCTTTCCTCGTCACCTGTTCGAGGTTGCCATTTGCCTGTGGTATACCGAGATACTTGTAACTGTCCTCAACATCTGCTATTGTTCCATGGAACAATAGCAGACGATATCTGCAATATATATATAGCATATATATATAGCAATATATAGAGAAGTAAGTCAATTAACAGAGGCCCAGAGAGGTGCAATGAAAAGACCAGTACCCAGAAAGTACAACCAGATGACCATACCTGAAGCACTCGAAACTGCCAAACAAAGGCTCCAAGCCCTGGCCAGCCGCCTACAGAGGTACACTAAAGAGAATGAAGCCAGAAGGGTGAACAGGCTGTTCGCAACACAACCTGCGAAGGTGTACGCTCAGTGGCAGGGTAACAACAGGGGAGCAGACCCACCGAGGCTGGAAACTGAACAGTTCTGGAAGAACATATGGGAGAAGGTGCTGGAGGAGGTGATGGAGGAGGTGATGGAGGAGGGGATGGAGGAGGTGAGGATGGACTGTATGATGGCCTCTTCAAAGACATACTTCCTTTGATAATATCATAAATATAATAAACGCATCCATACAATGTGGCTATGTCCCACAAGCTTTTAAAACCGCGGTAATCAAACCCCTTCTGAAGAAAACAAACCTGGACCCAGAAGTACTTACAAACTACAGACCGATCTTGAACCTCACTTTCATATCTAAAATCCTGGAAAAACTTATCGCTGAGTAGCTTCGCTGCCACCTGCAGGAAAATAATATGTTTGAAGTCTTTCAATCAGGATTCAGAGCTCATCATAGACTGAAACGGCACTAGTCAAAGTCACAAATGACTTACTACTAGCTGCTGATGATGGACAAGTGTCAGTGCTGGTCCTACTGGACCTTAGTGCTGCATTTGACACAATAGTTCTACTGCAGAGGCTAGAATGTGATATAGGTCAGGGTTTGGTACTCGGACCGATTCTTTTCACTCTCTACATGCTGCCGTTAGGAAACATTATTAAAAAGCATGGAATTAATTTCCACTGCTGCAGATGACACACAGCTTTATCTGTCGATGAAGCCAAATCAGACAGATCAGCTAGAAAAGCTCAGTGCTGCATAAATGACCTTAAAATGTGGATGACTCTTAACTTCCTACTTCTCAACCCGGAGAAGACAGAAGTGATCCTACTCGGTCCGAAGCGCCTGCGTGACGCCCTTACTAACCAGATAATCACTCTGATAATGTCAGTGTTATACCCAGTAACACTGTGAGGAATCTTGGAGTCATTTTTGACCAAGAACTCTCCTTCAAGGCTTATATAAGCCAAGCAACTAAAACGGCGTACTTCCACTTACGGAACATCGCTAAAATTAGGAATCAGGAGCGGATCCCTTTCTCAATATGGGTCTTCCCGGGGTTTCTCACTTTTTTTCCCACTGGGTTTCTGTGAGTTTTTCCTCTGATGCAGGAGGGTCTGTTGGGCAGTTAGTGTCTAGAAGGACTGTGATGATCCAGGACACTTTAACATTCTACAACATGTATGACATTTATCAACATTCATGGACATTGGTCTCTCCCTATGGACCAAGTCATAGGTGAATATTTTGTGTTTTAACTGTTGATTCTCTGATCTGTGTTGGTGATTTCAATGGTTAAGTCTCTGAGACAACTTCTGTCGTGATTTAGGGCTATACAAGAATAAGTTGTTTTTGTTCAATGTTTTTGTCTAAACTGAGACAGTATGGCTCTAGTCATCCTAATTTGAATAGAACCCCAATGGAAGACTTACAATCCTGTTCAAACACCATCAACGGATTGCTCAAAGTTCGTGTCTATTAAATTACAATATTGTTATTATCTTCAAAGATTTTCCAAATTAACTGGTTTTAATTACTTCTCAATCACAAGGAAAAATAGTTGTGGCTCAAGCAGCTGTAGGTCCCAAGCAGCTTGTTCCATTGGTCAATTTACTTCAACTCAAGATAATAATTAAACTTTTTGATCGATTGATGTGTTTGCATTATTGTTGTATGTTTAGGGACTTTGAACGGATTTCAGGCAGTTTACACAGTCCTGTAACAGGAGCACGTGAACACGTTAAATATGCTCTGAGGATTCAGACCGCTTGCAAAACACTGTCCAGGCGCCAACATGCAGGGCTTCTCTCTGATCCTCTGTGAGTTGAAACATTACATTATTTGTTCCGGCGTTCTGCTTTTTGTAAAGAAATGTATTGTCTCTAAATTAGGCCTGAGCATTTCCAACCTGCTCGGGTTGGAAATGCTCCGTGTGGCGTATACGAATTGTCCTATGTGGATGTTGGAACACTGAGCTACTAGTTTTATTGCGGTAGATATATAATATATAATATTTTTTGCCAGCAAAGTGGGCTGTTCACAAAGGTCATTTGACTTTCCTCCAAAGTCTGTATGGGAGATGTGCCCTGGTCTTGTTCTTAAGTCAGGCCCAGCGTAGCCCACTTAATGGTATGTGAAAACACATAAACTGAGCAGAGCCGTGCTGAATGGGGCTCATGTGAGAAAGCCTTAAGTAATGCAGTAACTGCAGTAATAGGCCAATGCAAAGAAAACAAAGTATTATCAGCCACTAGTATCCATGTCGCCATGTCCCTATACGGACATGAGGGGTCAAAACATTCACATTCATTTATCTTGTTCTGCTGCAGTTTATCTTTGTATTCAACAATAATCCAATGAGCAATATTTTTAAAGACCTTATGACGGGTTTGATTTATTTAGAAATACAGTTTTAATACCATTTTATATTAGAAGAGAACTACTAAAGGTTTCAAAATCAGTTGTTGTTTTTTTTGTCTGATCCCCCCAAATCGAAATAACCCCATAGCAACGCCCTTAGAAACGAAAAAATTTCACAGCCCTTGGTGACGTCAGAGTGGGTACGTTTCAACGCTGTAAGTTGTTTATAATTTGGTATTCGTTCTTTTTTCGCGGATATTCAAGATCACAAGGTTGTGTACAGCGAGTCTAAAATAACTACTAGAATGTAACATTTCGTTGTCACTGAGATAGTCCAGTGGTTGTGTCGATGGCCTGTCAATCCAGATACTTGGGTTCAAATCCCACCTCAGTCCCTTTTTCACTCTCAAACCGGCAATTTATGTGTAGTGAGCAATTTTCACCTGTAGAGGGCAGTATTGTGTTGGGCATCAGTGGAGAGAAGAGAGAAAAGGCAGTCCTGTGGCATAGATCCATGGTTTTCAATGCATGGGCGTAACCCGCTGTGACGTCACACACAGGTTAGAGCATAGACAACT
The DNA here is from genome assembly GCA_964034765.1 of Knipowitschia caucasica. Taxonomy (NCBI): domain Eukaryota; kingdom Metazoa; phylum Chordata; class Actinopteri; order Gobiiformes; family Gobiidae; genus Knipowitschia; species Knipowitschia caucasica. The sequence continues at coordinate 1,333,718 of OZ035827.1, read as the reverse complement.
TAAATTCATGAAAAACACGTTCTTTTTTTAAAATATAGGATTTTTTTTTGCCGGAATCTCTTTCAGATTGTGATTGTCATGCAATTTTGATATCCACCATTTTTTTTTTTTTTTTAAACCCGTCATAAGGTCTTTAAAGTAAGTCATGTTTATTTATATAGCACATGTTACAGACCAAGGTACAGACCCAAAGCTCTTTCCAATGTTCAGAGTCAGATATTGTTCCAATCATTCCACACACGGTGATGAAGGTGAAGGGACAAATAAGTGTTATTTCAAAATATCCTTTTCTTCCTTTCAGTTGTTTCAGCGTGTCTGCTCCTAAATGCAGGTAAATGCAGCCTCATGTATGTAAAGAAAATCTCACACATGTGAGCTACAAGCTCTTTCAACACGCTCACATACAGAGTACATGCTCGCCCAGGACCGTAGGGCTCAAAGTTAATCTTTCTAATGCTATTGTTACTTTTCTATTTCAGTAACCGGTCAGTTTGTTTGTTTGTTCGAACAGAAGCACTATGCACACAACTGAATGAAAGCTCCGGAAGAGCTGTTTTAATGCCATTTGAACTGTTTTCATGAACAACTGAATGAATAAATAATCATCTTTGAAGATGCGCGCATTAAAAAAAATTCTAAACTAACCTTTCAAAAAAACAAATTTCTTCACCCAGGTTTCATCAAGGCCTAACTCAATTCAAGTAAATCAAATGTATTCTTGTGTAGCCCTAAATTACTCAATCTGGGTTATTACAAAACTATTTAAGAAGAACTGGTCAAAACATTTGTAACAGGCAAAGCAATCATAACAGTTATCTAATTGATTATTAACCATGAACAGCCCTAGTTACAATGAGCGGACTTGGCTGAACAAAGACTGGACATCCCAGAGTGGGGAGAGGACATGGACTGGACAGCCCAGAGTGGGGACTGGACATGGACTGGACAGCCCAGAGTGGGGAGAGGACATGAACTGGACAGCCCAGAGTGGGGAGAGGACATGGACTGGACATCCCAGAGTGGGGAGAGGACATGGACTGGACAGCCCAGAGTGGGGAGAGGACATGGACTGGACAGCCCAGAGTGGGGAGAGGACATGGACTGGACATCCCAGAGTGGGGAGAGGACATGGACTGGACAGCCCAGAGTGGGGAGAGGACATGGACTGGACATCCCAGAGTGGGGAGAGGACATGGACTGGACAGCCCAGAGTGGGGAGAGGACATGAACTGGACAGCCCAGAGTGGGGACTGGACATGGACTGGACAGCCCAGAGTGGGGAGAGGACATGGACTGGACAGCCCAGAGTGGGGAGAGGACATGGACTGGACAGCCCAGAGTGGGGAGAGGACATGGACTGGACAGCCCAGAGTGGGGAGAGGACATGGACTGGACAGCCCAGAGTGGGGAGAGGACATGAACTGGACAGCCCAGAGTGGGGGGTGGAGAGGCGGGGTCTGGAAACATTTACAGCTAACTATGATGTATATTTTGTATGCTCCTAATTCTGTCCTTTATGTGCGCTGCAACATTGACATTTCCCCACTGTGGGACGAATAAAGGTTCTTTTCTCTTATCTTAAAGCAGGAGTTTTTGGGCACAGAATGACCACTTGTGGCGAAAACGTGCATCGTCTCACTTGTGGTAAGCCCTGCCCCCAAATGCCCCACATTTTTCTATACATAACCCTTTTAAGTTTTAATCCCATTTTAGGACTTCTGCCAATACTTATGCTTTTCGTAATTCAAATATCTAATTGTAATTCTGTATTTGTTGGAATGTAATTTACTGACGACAAACAAATCCAACAGTTTTCACACACAATCTGCTTTGGGATCAAGATCTTGTGTTGCTGACTGTTTATTTGAACCGTTACAGACACTGGAGTTATAAGTGTGACCGATGGTTTCTATGGCCGTAAGGACTCCATCACTTGTGCTGGTGGACAAGCGCCTGAAGCGGTCTCAAACAATCAATCAATCAATCAATCTTTATTTATAGGGCGCTTTTCCTGCACAGGGCAACACAAAGCGCCTCACAGTCCACACCACACAATGCACAAATCATCACCATTAAAATACAATTAAAAACACATATGTAATTAAAAAGCATTAAAATCACATAAGTAATTTAAAAACATAAGAATCACACAAGTAATTAAAAACAATAAAATAGTTAAAAACACAAAAAGTTACAACAATAAATAACAAGGTGTGTTAAAAAGATAAAATTCTCTAGTTGTATGCACAGGAAAAAAGAAAAGTCTTTAACATGGATTTGAACATTGACAGAGAGGCAGCCAGTCTCACATCCTCAGGAAGACTGTTCCAGACTTTAGCTGCATAGATCTGAAAAGCAGCCTCCCCCTGTCTAGTCCTGACTCTGGGCACTAACAGGAGTCCCGTCCCTGCGCTCCTCAGAGTCCGGGCTGGTTCATATGGGACTAGCATATCATGGATGTACTTTGGTGCAAGGCCATGGAGAGACTTGTACACCAGGAGAGCTGCTTTAAAGTCTATCCTCTGGGCCACGGGAAGCCAGTGCAGAGACCTGAGGACCGGACTAATGTGGTCGTACTTCCTGGTTCTAGTCAGGACTCGGGCTGCAGCATTTTGAATATAGTGCAGCTGTTTTACTGCATGTTTGGAGATACCTGTGAGCAGGCCATTGCAGTAATCCAGCCTACTGGAAACAAAAGAATGGATAAGAATCTCCAAGTCTGCCCTGGACACAATATTTTTAATTTTGGCAATATTTTTCAGATGATAAAAAGCTGCTGATGTTACCGATCCAATGTGGCTATTGAAGTTTAAGTCAGAGTCCATTATTACTCCCAGATTTCTGACCTTATTTAAAGGCCCCAGGGAGAGAGACTGAAGGTGACAAATGACGGTCTCTCTTTGTTTCTCGGGACCAAAGACAATCATTTCGGTCTTGTCCGCATTTAGCTGGAGAAAATTGCATTGCATCCACTCACTGATCCGCTGGATACAGCGAAGGAGTGAGTCCACCGGTCCATGCTCTCCTGCAGTCAGTGAGACATAGATCTGAGTGTCATCAGCGTAATTGTGGTAGGACACTTTCATACTTTGAATTAACTGACCTAATGGCAGCATGTAAATATTGAACAGGAGAGGTCCCAGAATCGACCCCTGTGGCACTCCGCAGGTCAGGGCCATATTATCTGAGACATAGTCTCCAATCTCCACACAATACTTCCTTTCTTCTAGATAGGACCTAAACCAGCTTAGGGCGGTACCAGCAACACCAACCCAGTCCTCCAGTCTCTGCATGAGAATCTCATGGTCAACGGTGTCGAAAGCGGCACTCAGATCTAACATGACTAAAACAGAGACTTTTCCTCCATCAGTGTTAAGCCGAATATCATTTGTTACCTTGACTAGAGCGGTCTCAGTACTGTGGTGTGGTCTAAAGCCAGACTGGAACATGTCAAATGAGTCATTAGATATTAAAAATTCAGTAAGTTGTTGGTAGGCAACTTTTTCAAGAATTTTTCCCATGAAAGGCAGATTTGAGATGGGACGGTAATTTTCAAGTATCGCAGCATCCAAACTGCTCTTTTTTAGGAGGGGCCTGATGACTGCCTTTTTCAGGGCCATTGGAAATGTTCCAGATAAAAAAGACATGTTTACTATTTGTGTCAATGAGGGTAATAGACCACACATAACAGACTTCAGAAATCTAGAAGGTAGTACATCCAGACTGCAGGTAGAGGAACTAAGACCTGTGATTATCTTTTTAACAGTTTCATCATTGACAGGTGCAAATTGAGCTAGCTCACAAAGCCTCACTGGATGTTGCATTGTTACTTGTGTTGTGGAGGTGATGGCATTTCTGATACCCTGAACCTTGTCTCTGAAGAACTGTGCAAACTCATTACACCTGGATTTGGAGTAGTGTTCTAATGGCAACTCAACAGGGGGGTTCGTTAATCTATTGATTGTTGAAAATAGAACACGCAGATTGTTGCTGCAGCCTTCAATAGTTTCAGAAAAGTATAATTCTCTTGTTCTACGTAGTACTCTGTTAAACTCACACAACTTCTCTTTTAAGAGTTTATAATCACCCTGGAGGTTGGACTTTCTCCACTTTCTCTCTGCTCTCCGGCACTCTTGCTTCTGTGCCCTGACCGGGCCTGCTTTTATCCATGGGGCTTTTTGCTTATTTGTGACCATTTTTACCTTCACAGGGGCAATGGCGTCCAGAACATTCAACACACTAGAGGTGACAGAGTTAAACAGTTCATCTACAGTAGAACATGATGTGTTCTCAAAATGGATCATTCCCATAAATAGTTCACCCGTGTTTTCATTTAAGTGTCTACTTCTAACAATTTCATATTTAGCGGGTGGTCTGGTAGCAAAATACATGTTAAAAAATACACAGAAATGATCCGACAGAGCAACATCAACTACATTAACTTTTGAAATATTCACCCCTTTCGTGATAAGCAGGTCCAGGGTGTGTCCTCTGCTATGGGTGGGGCCACTCACATGCTGAGTGAGGCCAAAGGATTCAAGTATGGAACTCAGCTCTTTTGCGTATCTGTCATTAACATTATCCACATGAATATTAAAATCGCCTATAATGACTAAACCATCAAAATCTGTGCACACAACTGAAAGCAACTCAGTGAAATGATCAGTGAAACTATGGCATGACTGTGGCGGCTTGTACACAACAATAATAAGAATGGAAGAAGATTTCTTTTGTTCTATTTTAAAAGAAACATACTCAAATGATGAAAATTTCCCAAGAGACACTCTATGGGAGACAATACGATCTTTAAAAACTGCTGCTATGCCCCCCCCCCTTTTATTTTCTCGTGTTTCATATTCAAAATTTGAAATTTGGTGGTGAGGCTTCTATTAAAACTGCATCTCCTGTATTATGGTCAAGCCATGTTTCAGTCATAAACATAAAATCAAGATCATACACAGGATGTTCTCTGGCCTCTGCCTTGGACTTCATCACCAAGAGGTTCACATACATCACAAATGTGTCAATGTTTTTAAATGACACCCTGTTTTTAACCATGTCAGCACAGTGTCCTTGGGTGTTTTGAAAGGTGCTTTTAAATCAAATGTATTATTATTGATATCATTATCAATAAATATAGCAACATAATCCCATGTGCTTGGATGGAGAGCAAAGGCATCAGTTTGGGCTGCTCTAATAATCAAATCATCAAATAATTGCTATGTTCACAGGGGCTAATATGCTGTACTCCGCTCACATGAACATTTTAAAATTCTCTCTAAAAAGGGCGTTGCTCGCGGACCAACGGACAAGAAGGGGGGCTACTAGAAACGCTAAAGAGATAAGAACTATGCAAATAGGGGGGCGCTGTTGAGCGTTGGCATGTGAGGACGTGTCTGCAGTAGCTCCGCCAGAATGTGACTTTTTATTGTATTTTTACACCTTTTAACTTGGATTTGAACATAACCGCCAGTCTTCTAACTTTATTGAAACCAACCATGTCCGCCCCACCGAGGAAGAGCAGCGTAGGCATGGAAACTCGCCATAAATCTGAAACAGCGAAGACAGGCCGCATCCATCCTGCAGCCTCGCCTGAGCATGTGCCTGACCCCGGGTCTGATGCTAACGAGCGCCTGCTATGTCGTATGGAGGTAATGATGCAGAGCATGCGTTCGGACATTGTCACTGAGTTTGAGCAGATAGTATCAGGGGTAGTTAAACGGGAGATAGCCGCTGCCCTTCGTCCACTAGAAAGTGGACGAAAGTGCACTCTGAGTGCGCAGAGTGAAACCATTAATAGCTTGGAAGATACTGCTACAGATCATGGTGGCCAGCTAACTAGCTTACAAGCTACGGTAGCTTTGCTGACCGAGCAGGTTGGCTCTCTGTCGAAGAAATGCGAAGACCTGGAGGGGCGCTCAAGGCAGAATAACGTACGTATTGTTGGAGTGCCAGAGGGAGTTGAAGGAGCCCGACCTACTGATTTTGTGGCCACTTTACTACGAGACTTGCTTGGTCTGAACGACAAGCCCGTTTTGGATCGAGCGCATCGCACGCTCCGGCCTAAGCCCAAGGATGGAGAGCCCCCTCGCCCGTTTATTGCACGTGTAAACCTTTTCCAACAACGCAACGAGATTTTGCGTAGAGCTGGTGCATCGGCGCCACTCCTATACCAGGGGAAAAGGGAGTCCGTGTTCCCGGATTTCACTGCCGCCGTTTCTAAGAAAAGATCCGCTTTTGCTACGGTGAAAAAATCGCTCCATTCATGCCCGGGTGTGAAGTTTGGCCTGTTCTATCCTGCTGTGCTGCGTGTTACCCTTCCCGGTGGACAGACTCATCGTTTTGAAGACCCAGAACTTGCAGCGGACTTTGTGACCAAACATGTGAAGACTATGGTGTCTCCTGACTCTATCTGATGTGTCTGTCTTTCACTTAAAAACATTTGGAAGCTGCAGTAACCACCAGTCAGAGTAACGTTACAGTTTTGCACATTTGGTAATATGTTGCCCCCTTTGTTTTGTTGTGTTGACTGTTGCATTAATACAGCCCGTTATTGCAGTATGTTTTTTTTTTCCCCATTTAAAATATTTTGTTCTTTTTTAGCATTAATTCTAGGCTTTAACCTAATGTTATTGCTACCCTGCTAATAATGTTGCCTGATAGTTATCACTTTTATTTGTTTATTTGTATTTCCTGACAAATAGGTTATTGTTGTTGTCCATTCTGCTATAGGCATACAGGTATTCCTTGTATCCATTTTCTTACTTACACTATTTTAAATTGTTTTGACCACTTTACCTATTTAAAAGGTGCTTTTTGTTGAGACTTGGTGTATTTTCTATAATTTGTTTTTTTTTTATTGTCACATTCCACATGGAGGGTTATAGTTTTAGTTTCCTCCTTCGCCTTCGGAAGGTTTGCTATGGGATATTTGGGGGGATTGGGGGTCGCGCATTCCATTTGGGGGAATGCTTCTGCGATTTTTTGTGTTTTTTGTTTGTTTTCATGCCATCAACTTCTCTACACTGCTATTATTACATTTGATGTGTCCATAATATGTTCATATAAGTTTGCGGGACAACCTGAATGCAATAATTTGATTTTACCATTATGTTGTCTTCAGTAGGAAAGGACCTCCGGTTTGCTAGCTTTAACTGCAAAGGACTTAATAATCCAGTGAAACGCAGTAAGGTGCTCCACCATCTACAGCAGCTTGGTGCTCAAATAGTCTTCCTCCAAGAGACCCACCTTAAGAACCTTGATCACCTGAAGTTAAAGAAAAGCTGGGTGGGCCAAGTGTATCATTCATCTTTTTCTGGTAAGGCTAGGGGTACAGCGATTCTCTTTCATAAGTCTATTTCCTTTGTTCTTGAGCGGGTTCTCCCTGATCCTAATGGCAGATACGTTATTGTAACTGGCAAGCTCCTGGGTTTGAATATTGCATTGGCCAACGTCTATGCACCAAACTGTGATGATGAGTCCTTTTTTAAGCGTTTTTTCTCTCTGCTTCCCGATATGTCTGCTTATCATTTAATACTGGGAGGGGACTTTAATTGCTGGCTAGACCCCGCTCTAGATCGTTCTTCCACTAAACAAGTTGCACCTTCACGATCAGCGAAGACAATTCAAAATTTTATGGACGTGTTTTCTATATCTGACTCTTGGCGCTTTTTGAATCCCTCCAAGCGAGAATACTCATTCTTTTCTTCTGTGCATCACACGTTTACGCGCATTGACCTGTTTTTAGTCGGTAATCGATTTCTATCAATGATATCTCTGTGTAGATATGATGCCATTGTTCTCTCTGACCATGCTCCTCTTTTGATGGATATAAAACTGAGAGCCTTATACCAGCGCCCCCTTTGGCGCCTCAATGTTCGGCTACTCCTAAATGATAATTTTATTAACTTTGTCTCAAATCAGATAGATTTTTTCTTGAGTACCAACAGAATGCCAGGAATGTCTGCTTCGTTGCTCTGGGAGTCCCTTAAGGCTTATATTAGAGGGGAAATAATCTCCTTTGTACAATTTGAGAACAAAATAAGAGATGAAAAATTAAACTGTATCAGGCAGCGAATATTGCAGCTAGATACCTTATATGCAGCCTTGCCTTCACCGAACATTTATAAAGAACGTCTCGCTCTCCAATCTGAATTTGATGTACTCATGACCTCGCACACAACAGAACTTATGCTTCAGGCTAATACACAATTTTTCGAACATGGTGATAAAGCCGGTAAACTGCTGGCTCATCAGATCCGTCAGGTCTCCGCCTCCCGTCAAATAGCTAAGATTCAAACTAGTCAAGGGGAAACTACGGATCCCTCCAAAATTAATCAGACTTTTGAAGCCTTTTATCAGTCCTTATACTCGTCCGAGATTAAGCCTACAGATGAGGACTTTGATAGTTTTTTTTCACCCCTTCAAATTCCTACCATTAGTGAGGATTCAGCGAATAACCTTGGGGCATCCATTACATCCCAAGAAATTGGTGTAGCAATACAGTCCCTCCAGAGTGGGAAGTGCCCGGGCCCGGATGGATATCCATCAGAATTTTATAAGAAATTTAAGGATAAACTTACACCGTTGTTATTGGATATGTACACTGAATCATTCTCTCATGGTACGCTGCCAGAAACACTCAATCAAGCTGTAATTTCGCTCCTTCTGAAGAAAGGAAAGGACCCTTTACTTTGTTCCTCATATCGCCCCATAAGCTTGTTAAATGTCGATTTCAAACTACTATCAAAAATCCTAGCCAAACGCCTTGATAAAGTCTTACCTATCATCATTAATCCTGATCAAACCGGTTTTATTCAAAACAGACATTCCTTTTCAAATTTGAGGAGACTTTTTAACATAATACATAATAACCCCCAGAATAAATCACAGTAAGCCTTGATATCGCTAGACGCTGAAAAGGCGTTTGATGGACGAACTCAGCCTGCTCATGAGAAGAAACAAGGACTTCGCCACATCCTGTGTCCTCTGCTTCACTGAGACCTGGTGTCCTCTGTGTCCTCTGCTTCACTGAGACCTGGCTAAATGAGCGGATCCCGGACTGCGCTCTGGAGCTGCAGGGCTTTGGGCTGTTCCGCGCGGATCGCCATTGTGCGCTCTCAGGGAAGAACAGAGGCGGAGGGCTGTGTTTCTACGTCAATACAAACTGGTGTAACGATGTGACAGTGATCTCCAAGCACTGCTCTCCTGCTCTGGAATATCTTTTCATTCATTGTAAACCATTTTACTCCCCGCGCGAAATTGTTTCATTCATTCTTGCCTCTGTTTACATACCGCCATGCGCGGACGCAGAGCAAGTACTGTGTATGGAACGCTTATACCCGGACTCTCTGATTATTATCCTGGGGGATTTTAATAAGGGAAACTTGAGCCAGGAATTACCCAAATACAGACAGTTTATCAAATGCCCGACCAGAGAGGAGAACACTCTGGATCACTGCTACACCACCGTGCGCGGAGCTTTTTGCGCTGTTCCCAAGCCAGCCCTCGGCTTCTCAGATCACTCCATGATACATCTGATTCCTGCTTACAGACAGAGACTAAAGCTCTCGAAACCTGCAGTGAGGAGCTCCAAAGTGTGGTCTGATGAAGCTGTGGAAGAGCTGCATGCATGGAATCTACAGACTGGGACCTTTTCAGAGCTGCCACAGATAGTTTGGATGAATATACGGACACTGTGACGTCATACATTCACTTCTGTGAGGATAGCATCATTCCAACAAGGACCAGGGTCATCTATAACAACGACAAACCCTGGTTCACTGCTAAACTCCGGCAGCTCAGGAAAGCAAAGGAGTCTGCTTTCAGGGAGGGGGACCGCAGCGGCTACAAAGCAGCTAAATATCAGTTCAGGAAAGAACTGAAAGCAGCCAAGTCCCGGCACAGAGAACGACTACAGGAGCAGTTTGGTAACAACGATACTGCTTCTGTCTGGAGGGGCCTACGGGAGATCACCAACTACAAACCCAAAGCCCCCCCCTGTGCTGACGACCACAAGCTAGCTGACGAACTGAACTTATTTTTCAGTCGCTTTGATGCTGCCCCTGACACCTCTCCCTCCCCCACCCCCCACTACTCTAACGACCCACCCATCAGCCCTGCCCCCAGCCTAACAATAGCCGCTAAAGAGATTAAACAACTCTTCTTGAGGCTGCACCCCCGCAAAGCTCCTGGCCCGGACCACGTGTCTCCGGCCACTCTGAGATTCTGCGCCAGTGAGCTTACTCCTGTGTTCACTGACATTTTCAACTCCTCTCTGCAGTCCTGCCATGTCCCGGCCTGCTTCAAATCCTCCATCATTGTCCCCGTCCCGAAGAAGCCCAGGATCACAGGACTCAACGACTACAGACCTGTAGCACTTACGTCTGTCGTCATGAAGTCATTTGAACGCCTGGTTCTCTCCCATCTCAAGTCCCTCACCTCCCCCCTCCTGGACCCCCTGCAGTTCGCCTACAGAGCCAACAGATCTGTAGACGACGCCATTAACCTGGCCCTCCACCACATCCTACAGCACCTGACTCCCCGGGGACCTACGCCAGGGTCCTGTTCGTGGACTTCAGCTCTGCCTTCAACACAATCCTGCCATCCCTGCTCCAGGACAAGCTCTCCCAGCTCAACGTGCCCGATTCCACCTGCAGGTGGATCACTGACTTCCTGACGGACAGGAAGCAGCGAGTGCGTCTGGGGAAGAATGTCTCGGACTCTCGGATTATAAATACAGGAGCCCCACAGGGCTGTGTTCTTTCTCCCCTGCTCTTCTCCCTGTACACCAACCACTGCACCTCCAGCCACGACTCCGTGAAGCTGATCAAGTTCGCGGACGACACCACCCTCATTGGACTCATCTCCAACAACGATGAGTCCGCCTACAGGAGGGAGGTGGACCGGCTGGTGTCCTGGTGTCTCCTACAGGAGGGAGGTGGACCGGCTGGTGTCCTGGTGTCTCCTACAGGAGGGAGGTGGACCGGCTGGTGTCCTGGTGCAGTGGTAACAACCTGGAGCTGAACGCCCAGAAGACAGTGGAGATGATTGTGGACTTCAGGAAGAGCACTGTCCCCCCGCCCCCACCCTCCGTGATGGACTCCCCCATCACCTCTGTGGAGTCCTTCCGTTTCCTGGGCACCACCATCACCCAGGACCTCAAGTGGGAGCCGACCATCAGCTCCCTCATCAAGAAGGCCCAGCAGAGGATGTACTTCCTGCGGCAGCTCAGGAAAGCCAAGCTGCCTGCACAGATGTTGGTGCAGTTCTACACGGCCATCATCGAGTCCATCCTCACCTCCTCCGTCACCGTGTGGTTCGCTGGAGCCACAGTCAGGGACAAACAGAGACTACAGCGCATTGTGCGCTCTGCAGAGGAAGTGATCGGCCGCAGCCTTCCATCGCTGCAGGACCTGTACGTCGCCCGAGCTCGAGGCCGGGCTGGTCGTATCACAGCCGACCCCTCTCAGCCTGCACATGGACTATTCCAACCACTCCCCTCAGGCAGGAGGCTGCGGTCCATCAGGACTAGAACCTCCCGCCACAAGAACAGTTTCTTCCCCTCTGCTGTTGGACTCTTGAACACTTCTTAACCTGTCCCCCCGCCCTTTATAAAGTCACTTTACTGCCCATCATACGTCACTTTACTTCACTGTACTGCTGTCACCTTACATTGTGTGCACCATGTGCACTTGTATATTGTAAATAGTAACTGTAACTCTATTTTAAATTTAAATGTATTCTTTAGAAGTGTTTTTTATTCTTATTTGTATTATCTCTTTTTGACTGTTGCACTGAGCCAAAGCAATTTCCTAGTCTGTGACCTCCTGTTACTTACGTGGCAATAAAAATGATTCTGATTCTGATTCTGATCGTGTGGAATGGCCATATTTATTTCACACTATGACAAGGTTTGGTCTCGGAGACACATTCCTATCCTGGGTTAAACTTCTGTACTCTAATCCACTGGTCGCTGTTAGGACCAACAACTCTCGCTCGGGTTACTTCTCGCTAAAGCGGTCTACCAGACAGGGCTGCCCTCTTAGTCCCCTCCTGTTTGCTCTAGCTATTGAACCCCTGGCTATTTCTATTCGGGCTGATCCAAATATTAAAGGCATACGAAGATTTAACTTAGAGGCAAAGGTCTCTCTATATGCCGATGACCTGCTTCTGTATGTCTCTGATGTCATAACTTCAACACCTGCAGTTTTACACTTACTATCTGACTTTGGTAAATTATCTGGTTATAAACTCAATTTAAATAAGAGTGAGATTTTTCCCTTGAATTCACCTGCTGATACGCCTGACCTGAGTGGTTTTCCCTTCAAAATAGCATCGAGTTGTTTCTTGCATCTGGGAATTAACATTACACGCAAACCAGGGGACCTTTTCAAAGCAAACTTTTCTCCCTTACTTTTGAAAATTAAAGAAGACTTTGAACGCTGGTCTCTACTTAAATTATCTTTGGTAGCTCGCATTAATTGTGTGAAAATGAATATTTTGCCTAGAGTTTTATACCTATTTCAGTGCATCCCCCTTTTCCTGCCATGCTCTTTCTTCTCTCAATTGGATACAATTGTCTCAGACTTTCTATGGGATAAGAAAATCTCTCGGCTCTCAAAGCAATATTTACAGAGACCGAAACCATTGGGAGGGATGGCGTTGCCAAACTTTAGGCATTATTACTGGGCCTGTAATATAAGGACCATAAAATACTGGCTTCGTCTGGGGGATGTCTCCCCTTTAGCCTGGCTCACCATAGAAAAAAACTCTGTAAAACCAGTGTCTCTTTCAGCTCTGTTATATTCACCTTTACAAAGTGAAACCAAAAAATATACTAAAAACCATGTTGTAAGAATTTCTCTTAAAATTTGGACCCAATTTAGACGTCACTTTGGCTTGCAGATTTACTCCCATAATGCCCCTTTAGCCGGTAACCATTTCTTTTCACCCTCTCTTGTCGACAAAGCTTTTTTAAACTGGTCACATTTAGGCTTACACACTTTTAAAGATTTATTTATTGATCGTGTTTTGGCAAGTTTCCAGCAACTGTCGGAGAAACATTCTCTCCCAAAGGAACATTTTTTCAGATACCTACAAGTTCGCAGTTTTGTTAATAGTAACTTCGCCGTTTTCCAAATTTACCTGAAGACTCCACTATTGATATCTTTCTCAGGCCTCCTTCTTCGCTAAAAGGCTCCATTTCATTAGTTTATAATCAGATTGCAGCTATTCGTTCCAATTCTCTTTCATCAATAAAAGCTCTCTGGGAGGAGGATCTTGGTGAGGCATTATCTGCGGAGCTATGGTCAGAAATTCTAGCGCGTGTACACAAGTCCTCAATATGTGCTAGGCATAGCCTTATACAATGCAAACTGGTTCACCGTGTTTACTATACGAAGTACCGTTTGTCCAAAATATATCAAAACGTGTCCCCAACTTGTGATCGATGTCAGCAGGCTCCAGGCAACCTTATTCACACATTCTGGCTCTGTCCACGACTTCATGATTACTGGACAGAAATCTTCTCTCATTTTTCAATTGTTGTGGGCAATCAGGTAAACCCTAATCCTTTGAGCGCTCTTTTTGGTGTATTCGTGGGACCACCCTCTCTGTCCAAATCAAATAGAGACTCTCTTGCATTTATGACTCTGCTGGCAAGAAGGGTGATACTACTGAAGTGGAAGTCCTCACAGCCTCCGTCTTGGACACAGTGGCTTAGAGAAGTTTTATTCTTCATCAAGCTGGAGAAAATCCGTATAACACTGAGTGGGTCTGTCGATAGATTTGAACTGACGTGGCAACCACTGTTCCAGTTGGTACAACACTTAGACTTCCCTTCTGTCCCAGACTAATTCCTGGATTTTTTATAATAGGTTTTTAAAAAAAAAAGTGATTTAATCCTTTAATCCTTTTACCGTCCCTCTTTCAGTTCTGTTATTTCATCTTTAATTTTCATGGCACTCTAATGGCGATTGATGGCTTTTTATTTTATTTTATTTTTGTTTTCTTTTGGTTCATATTTCTCTTGTTTTATTATTACAGAAGAAATGTACAAATAATTATCCTTTTTACTGTTGTTATGGTATGTAAATGTTGTACATTATCTTGGAAAAAACAATAAACAAATTTTGAAAAAAAAAAAAAAAAAAAAGAACTATGCAAATAAATTGCCATCCTGAAAATCTATGTAAATTCCTTGCTCTCTATTCCAACTCCAACTCGCTACGAGGCGTGTGTGAGACGTGGCCCAGTGGTGCCGTGGTTAGTATTAGGCAAGAAGGTTCTGGCCTTTCTGTGTGGAGTTTACATGTTCTCTGTATTTCTGAGTCTGTTCTGTGCCGACTGCATGAAACAGACTCATGGCTCATGTGTGTATGCTGTATGTTCATCCATTTAGATGCCAAGGAAAGAAATGGTGTGAGCTGAGCCCTGACGGCTTCGAGAACGATCCATGCGGAGACACGTTCAAATACATCCAGACCTCCTACATCTGCGTCCCAGCCAGTGAGTTCAGCCCAGTCCCCTGTGAGGACAATATTAGGGTTAGACTTCGACCACACCCAAAGATGTTATGGTCATTTTTACAATGACCCAAGGGGTCATTTATTTCTAAGTATTGAAATACATACAAAATAATTGTATGCCTTTTCAGCCGTGGCAGAAACTGTTAGGGGACCTCTTCGCTGAGGGGTAGTAGAGTAAACAGACTCTTATCAATCTCATCACCAAAAGTTCGGGTACCAGTGTGTTTGAACAGACTGTCTCTTGGGCCTTATAACAGACTGCAATTAAATCTGCATTTCTCATGTTATTGATCCAAAATAATCTGAAGAATAGTCATTTTCCACTTTTATTCAGTTTTGATGAAATGTTTATATGTGTGTTTCAGTCCATATGATTGTGTGTGAACAGAACATGGCTCATATGGACTGTGGTAAGTTCAAATCATAATTTGCACTTCTGCTGCTACTGCTACTACTGCTACTACTACTAGCACCACCGCTACTGCTACTACTACTACTACTACTACTACTGCTACTACCACTCCTTTCACTACCACCGCTACTACTACGACAGCTACTGCGACTACTACTAGTCTACTACTTCTATTACCCTACTACTACTACTGCTACTATTGCTGATGCTGATGCTGATGCTGATGCTGCTGATGCTGCTGCTGCTGATGCTGATGCTGATGCTGATGCTGCTGCTGCTGCTGCTGATGCTGATGCTGATGCTGCTGATGCTGCTGATGCTGCTGATGCTGATGCTGCTGCTGATGCTGATGCTGCTGCTGCTGCTGCTGATGCTGATGCGGATGCTGATGCTGCTGATGCTGCTGATGCTGATGCTGATGCTGCTGCTGATGCTGATGCTGCTGCTGCTGATGCTGCTGCTGATGCTGATGCTGCTGCTGCTGCTGTGACTAATATTATTACTAGAACAACTATTAATACTACTACTACATGCAGAACCAAGGCTCCGTCTTTCCGTGGTGTTTGAGGTTGTTTAGTCTCAGCAGTAGTAGTACTTTGTTGACATGTTTGTTGGATCTTGTGTTTCAGAAGAAAACGAGGTGATAGAGGTCTTTGCAGCAGACTGGGGCCGCAGGGACCAAACAACCTGTGCCTTAAGACTCCCCTCACCAATGGTGCAAAAGACCGACTGCTACAACCCCACTGACTTTCCAGGAGAAAAGTAAAGTTACACACTGCAACTACTCTGCTAACTACAGATGCATGTGTTTGTCCTCATGATCTGTGTGGCTTGGTCAGACGCAGGAGTTTATGGAGAGAAACAAACATGTCCAGAATTACTGTCAAACCTGCACCTCCTTCTAATGTTTATGGACATGTGGAGCTCATCTAGTGTCAATGACCATTAACACAAACATGTTTCAGTGTTTTGACTGAAAGACACATGGCAAAAATATGCATGGGTCATATTTTGGGCTGATAGATTTATAGATAGATACTTTATACTTTCCCCATAGAAGAAATTCAGGTGTCCAGCAGCGGAAACACATCCATCAATACAAACAAAACAAATATATACATCATTCTAAAATACTAACAATAGTAATTAGGTGCAGCAGCACTTTAGGACACAGCAGCAGAGGTTGTGTAGCCACTATAGTGATGAGCTGCTTTCTAGCCTCTGGGTGATGTCTGCAGAGTCTGCTTGGTTCAAACCATTTTCTCTGCTCTGTTCTGAATCAGTGTAAAACCATGAATACTGAACTGCAGTAAGATTTACAGCTAGAAAATGCCACATGATGCCACATGATTGTGTGTAAAGCTGCTACATCAGGCACGTGTCTGAAATCAGCCCCACAGCCCCATACGCCAAGGCTTTCTACTTTAAAAGATGCGTGTGTAGGGGATGACCACAACTTAACTTGAGAAAACAGCCCAAATTGAGGGATATTTAGAATAGATAGAAATGTGAAATGAATGTTATTAACTGCAGATAACTATTTCAATTGTTTGACAGGACTAATATTCATAGAAAGCATAAGAGAATAAAGCTTGGTCTCACGGGCTGCCAAGGACTTGTCAGTCAAATAACCCACACGTATGTCAGTGGGTACCAAAGGGACGGTGTGTTTTTATTAATTTCTAACTTCTACCACTTGTGTCATTCATCTTGACCCTCACTTACTCCCTTATACATGTATATTCATAGTCCACTTTAAAAATGAAATTATGAAATTGTAGAAGTGCATTTGTGTGTAAAGTGCCCCCCTTCTTTGCTCCACAGGTGTAACTTGAGGCCAAGCTGTCCTGTCCGGGTGAACAAGGCCGTACTGGGGCAGGGCTGTGCTGGGACCGCTCAGTACCTGGAGCTGGCCTACTTCTGCAAGCCCAGCCCTGGCAAACAATACGCCAAGAAAGCTCTGCCAACATAAACAGGCTCAAATCATTCACTGTCATTTGAAATGCCATTTCTTTGGTGAAATCCAGCTGATTGGGTTTGTATTCACCATCTGTTATATGCGCTCAGAAGTGGCCTAATAAAGTCATTGCAATCCTACTTCTGTTGCCAAAATCTTCCTGTGACGCTTGTAGTTCCTAAGATAAGATAGTGTGGCAAGCTGGACTTGGCCACCATATTTGTGTCCACCAGAGGGCGCATACGGACAGTATAACTGGCCTAGATTTACGTCTTTCCTTTACCTCTGTGCACCAATGGTGCCAAAGCAGGCCTCAAGTGAGTTCAGTCTTAACCTGAAAATGTGAGGAAACAGGCGGAGGCTGCCTTCCTCTCAACTGCCTCTATATGCCTGTAAACCATGCTGTAAACTTTATATGCCTGAAATGTATTTTATTTTATTTACTTATTTATTTTCAAAATTTTATTATTTTCAATTTACAACAATTGTCAAAGACGAGACATCAGAAATAGAGAGCTTGTATTAAAATAACAAAATACGATATATAAAATAAACTTACATTAATAAAACAACAATGAAATAAATAAAGTTCATTAGTCCGTGTCAGGGTTTATTATTATTATTAGTCCGTGTCAGGGTTTATTATTATTATTAGTCCGTGTCAGGGTTTATTATTATTATTAGTCCGTGTCAGGGTTTATTATTATTATTAGTCCGTGTTTCATCGCAGAAGTCTTTGTAACAGTCTCTGAGTCGTTTTCTTATTCATTACATACTGCAGTGAGTTCATTACATTTTTTACATCACTTAAAAAAAGGGGGAAACAAAAATCTTTGCTTGTGAATAAAACATTTACCAGACAGAATGAAAAAATGAACTACATAGTTACATGACTTTGTGTTATCTTCAAAATAACAGATAATATCTTTAAATGTAAAACAATGGCTCATTGGACAATTTTGGAAAATATAAATGACTCAATTCAGCCCAAAATGTTTGAACAATGTTACAATAGAAAAACAAGTGCTCGAGAGTTTCTCCCTGTGTTTGACAGAATGTACAGTTTTTATCAACATCTGCAAACTTTGAGACGACAGAGTTGGTAAATTATATGAATCTTAAAATGAACTTCCTTCATTTTGTTTGTAATGCAGTATTTATTTGGCAATAGTCAGGTTTTCTTCCAGTCTATTTCCTCTTTCAAGGAGTTCCAGAAAGATTTACACCTAGGAGTGATTTTGTTATGACTTTGAAACATTTGACGGATATGCTGATTATTACATTTTCTATCAAGTAAATTAATCCCATTTAAGGAGAGCACATGGAGCTATCATTAATATTGTTGTTTTTGTAAAAAGACAAATGGCATCTTAAGATGAAGCAACTCTGGGATGTCTTTGATCACAGACTTCTCTGAAGGAAATTCATACTTCACCATAAACTGTTCATAAGATAAAAGGATCCTTGTTCATCCAATAGAGACACAATCATATTCATATTGTTTTGGATCCATTTGGGAAAAAACAAAAACCGATTTCTTATTGTAACATGTTGTTCCACAAGGAATATTTATGTGGAGAGAAATTATGATTGAAGCACAATTTCCAACAGACATTTCTGGTGGAAAGTAGACGTTTTGTAGGTGTGTAATTACATGTTAAAGAAAAGGTAGTCCACCAACTCAAACATATGATTGGGGAAAAAGTACCAGAGAGACATCTTTTTAACCAGTTGATTCAAAATGTATTTACAGTATCGGAAAACTTCCACTTTTGCATTCAAGAGTACAGCTTTTTTGAGCTTATGAGGTTTGTTTTTCCAAATGAAATGTAAAAAAAGAGTTAATTTCTTTGGAGATGCGTTCATCACATAGTGACAGGATAAACAAAGCCGTAGACAGAAGAACTCTAACATATTTTAATTATTCTATTATGAAAATGTAAATGTTGTCTAGTTGAATACCCAAATATTTAACTGTTTGACTGGAATATTCTCTAGAAATAGATCTTCACAACTATGAATTGGCATCAGCTCAAATTTGGATACATTGAGTTTCAAGCCTTAGTGAATTCTTCAATTAATGAAATCCTTCTGCATCTGATTTTTATCTTTCAGAAAAAGAGCTGTGTCATCAGTTGTGAAATTCGTATTTCTCTATCAAAAATCGAAATACCCCTCAGTTCCGGGCGACTGACAATATTTATAGATAACAATTCCACAACCAAAACAAAAATGAAAGGACTTATCCTTGTCTTACGTGTTATATCAAACCTTTTTGTTGTAATTTACAATAACAGAGCTATTGATACCATTGTAAAACATATCAACCATTTGTGTAAATGATTTTCCAAATTGAAATAACTGAAGACATTCTTGAATAAATTTTTGTTCAATCAAAAGCTTTGTAGAAATCCACAAACAAGATAAATGCGTCAGAGTGCACCGTGTCAGAATAATCCGATAAATCCAAAACCAAGCGGACTTATTACTAATGGTGCGACCTTTAATAAAACCACATTGAGTCTCTGCTATAATTTAGTTTAGATCTTTTTTCAGTCTATCGGCATAAACAAGGATAATATTTTATAGTCTGTTGTTAGAAGAGTCTAAAGTCTAAGGCTTTTGGGATGAATAACATGTTTCATTGTTGGAGTCATTTCTCCTTCATCTTTGCACTGTTACATATCAAATATGGGATCTTTAAGAATCTCCCAAAAGTGTAAAAAGAATTCAACTGACAGACCATCAATTCCTTTTGCTGTTTTTCATTGAAAACAAAGCTTCTTTCATTTCAATTAGAGTCAAATCCAAAGTTCTTTAAAACTATCATCTACTTCTGGACAATATTGTCTTATTTTACTAAGAAATTCCATGCAAGCTTTTGAATCAAATTCAGAAGTGTATAATTAACTATAAAATGAGGCCACGTGATTAGAGATCACTTTTGCACCTGTGGTTATTGTTTCATTAAACTTTAGAGAAGTCAAACATTTTTGTTTTGCCGTTTCTTTTTTCAAGAGCAAAAAAGTAAGAGGAGTTGGTCTCTCCTTCTTCGATCCATTTAGCTCTGGACCGAATATTAGCATCTTTTGCTAAATCTAAATAAAACTGATCAAGTTTTGTTTGCATTTCTTTTAATTCAACCTGTTCCAGTTCAAACATAACATTTTTAGAAAAGAGATAATTTATTCTCTCAATTAAATCCATCTCTTTGTTTTGTTTGTTTTTTAAGATTTTTACTTCTTTGTATTTGCAACAACTCAGTTTATATTTAAAATATTCCCACTTTTGTTTGTGATTACCATTTTCAATGTCTAAGAGTATTTCATTTATAAGCCTTATAACCTTTTCATTGAACTCCTCATCCTGCAAAAGGGTATTATTGAATTTCCAATATCCTCTTAGTTTGGACCGGCGTAATTCAACACATAGTTCAAGTGAAATGTGCATATGATCTGATAAAGGAGCAGAAGAAGAAACCTCTTTGAGAAGATAAAGAAAAATGGGCGGCACGGTGGCTGAGTGGATAGCACTCTCGCCTCTCAGCAAGAAGGTCCTGGGTTCAAATCCTGGTCGGACCAGGGCCTTTCTGAGTGGAGTTTGCATGTTCTTCCCGTGTCTGCGTAGGTTTCCTCCGGGTGCTCCGGTTTCCCCTACCACTAAAAATATGTACAATAGGTCTGGCATGTGCCTCCTGTACTGCCAATCCCAAAAATCACAATTGTAAACCACTTTGACACTCCGATGTGCAGTGAAAAGGCGGTATATAAATAAAGATTACTACTACTAAAATAAAGGCTCGATGATTGAATCAAAAACGAGTCAATTCTGGATCTTAAAGATAAACTTCTATTAGACCAAGTAAAATCCTTTTTATCAGGATATAAAAAAGCATCAGTGAGTGATAAATCAATAGTTTTGTGATGTTATTGCTCTGAAGTGTTTGAACAGTTTTTGGTGGAAATCTGTCTTTTGTTTCATTAAAATCACCAGATAAAATGATCTGAGAGTTTGCATATTTAACTTGTTTAGTTTGGATGATATTTGGGAGAAGAGTTGTTATGTGAATGTATATGACCATAGATGTTAAAAATAATACAAACTAAGTTATCTTGTTTGATTGTAATAACAATCCATCTCCCTGTATCTGCTGTAAATACTTCAATGACATCTTTAAATCTATCCAAACGGCAACTCCCGCAGAACGGTTTGAGCCATGACTGAAGTAAACATTATTAACCCACTGACTCTTCACATCAGCATTACTTCTTTTAAGAAATAAAAACAGTGCTTTCCTTTTAGTTGCATCATGAATACCCCTGACATTCAATGAAGTTACATCTAAAAATGATAATTGAACCATAAAGAACACACACAAAAAAGGAGCTCTCTTTCAAACAGTAGTTAAGACTTTAGACTTGCTTTAGATCAAAGAACGAGGAAGCAGCCAGATAACCATGAAATAATGTCTAGTTTGGAGACCAACAATCAACTTTCAATACAGTGCAAACAAAAATGATGCCAAGATATTTGCTTGCACGTTAATAGGCAGAGTACTGAAATATTAAATTCATTTTCAGGCAAAAAAGAAAGCACTTATAATATTATTTCAGTATTACCAAAACATGAGGATGCTGGAGAGTGGAATGAGGCTACATTTCATTCAAACACCAAATGCATAACTTCACATCCCAGTGGTTCATCTTCTTCCCATCGATCAGTGCAAAGGGACCGATGAGGGTGGCTCTCTTCCCTTCTTTCTCCACTAGGGGCCAGAGTTTCTCTCTTGCAAGTCTGTCCTCGGGAGACAGCGCTTGAGTGAGACGAAGCCTGTTGTCGTGGAGACATGTGCAGCCTTTGGCACACTTCCACACAGCATCAAGGATACGGCGGAGAGCAAACAGGAGGATGACTGGTCTGTTGGATCATCCTCAGGTAAACCCAGAGCAAACAGGATGATGACTGGTCTGTTGGATCTCTGTTCTCTTTGGGTCATCCTCAGGTAAACCCAGAGCAAACAGGATGATGACTGGTCTGTTGGATCCTTTGGGTCATCCATCCTCAGGTAAACCCAGAGCAGACAGGAGGATGACTGGTCTGTTGGATCCATCTGTTCTCTTTGGGTCATCCATCCTCAGGTAAACCTGCAAACCCGGAGCAACTTTCCCCAGGACGAGGATGACTTCTTTCCTCACATCTTCATTCACATTTCCTTTGAGGCCATGTAGTTTTAGCGACCATCTCCGACTGTACCGCTTGCACTCTTCCACCGCTGTTTTAAGAAGCCGGTTCTCCTCCTTCAGCTTCACAATCTCAGACTGAACATGTTTTATATTCTTCCCGTGACGGTCAACATCCTCCACAACCCGCGCCACCGTAGCTGTCAGATTTGCCATTTGTTTGGATGTATTTTCCATTGTTGCTTCAATGGCTGAAACTTTCTGAAAAGTTTCATCTTTCTTTCTGGACAGCTCCTTCAGTGACAGCTCCTTGATTGATCCCCGTAAGGCAATTCAACCCTCTGCACTGGACACAACATGCTTATGAGTTTTTAATTTGAATTACAACTTGGCCAGGGCCCTGGGTCCTGTCCCCATCATGCCTCCTCCTGCAGCTGACCTGGAGCAGACAGAGGACCCATGACCCCAGGGCCCTGGGTCCTCTGTCCCCATCATGCCTCCTCCTGCAGCTGACCTGGAGCAGACAGAGGACTCATGACCCCAGGGCCCTGGGTCCTCTGTCCCCTTCATGCCTCCTCCTGCAGCTGACCTGGAGCAGACAGAGGACCCATGACCCCAGGGCCCTGGGTCCTGTCCCCTTCATGCCTCCTCCTGCAGCTCCTCCAGGTCATGCCTCCTCCTGCAGCTGACCTGGAGCAGACAGAGGACCCATGACCCCAGCTGGGTCATGCCTCCTCCTGCAGCTCCTCCAGGTCATGCCTCCTCCTGCAGCTGACCTGGAGCAGACAGAGGGCAGGTAGTGCTGATTATAAATGGGAAAAGTCTCAATCAAAGATGGACACAGCACATTTATATTATGTCAAATAAACAAATACACATTTTTACCAAATATTGAAATAAAACAATTATTTCTAAAGTGAGTTGGATTTTAGTTTTAATTCCCCACTGTGGGACGAATAAAGGGGCTTAACCCACAGGTCCTGCTCTTCTCATTCTAGACTCTCCTCTTCCTCCTCTTCATGCTGCTCCTCTTCCTCCTCTTCTGGCTGCTCCTCTTCCTCCTCTTCTGGCTGCTCCTCTTCCTCCTCTTCTTGCTGCTCCTCTTCCTCCTCTTCATGCTGCTCCTCTTCCTCCTCTTCATGCTGCTCCTCTTCCTCCTCTTCTGGCTGCTCCTCTTCCTCCTCTTCTGGCTGCTCCTCTTCCTCCTCTTCTGGCTGCTCCTCTTCCTCCTCTTCATGCTGCTCCTCTTCCTCATCTTCTGGCTGCTCCTCTTCCTCATCTTCTTGCTGCTCCTCTTCCTCCTCTTCATGCTGCTCCTCTTCCTCCTCTTCATGCTGCTCCTCTTCCTCCTCTTCTTGCTGCTCCTCTTCCTCCTCTTCATGCTGCTCCTCTTCCCTCCTCTTTTTGCTGATCCTCTTCCTCCTCTTCATGCTGCTCCTCTTCCTCATCTTCTGGCTGCTCCTCTTCCTCATCTTCTTGCTGCTCCTCTTCCTCCTCTTCATGCTGCTCCTCTTCCTCCTCTTCATGCTGCTCCTCTTCCTCCTCTTCTTGCTGCTCCTCTTCCTCCTCTTCATGCTGCTCCTCTTCCTCCTCTTCTTGCTGCTCCTCTTCCTCCTCTTCATGCTGCTCCTCTTCCTCCTCTTCATGCTGCTCCTCTTCCTCCTCTTCTGGCTGCTCCTCTTCCTCCTCTTCTGGCTGCTCCTCTTCCTCCTCTTCTGGCTGCTCCTCTTCCTCCTCTTCATGCTGCTCCTCTTCCTCATCTTCTGGCTGCTCCTCTTCCTCATCTTCTTGCTGCTCCTCTTCCTCCTCTTCATGCTGCTCCTCTTCCTCCTCTTCATGCTGCTCCTCTTCCTCCTCTTCTTGCTGCTCCTCTTCCTCCTCTTCATGCTGCTCCTCTTCCTCCTCTTCTTGCTGCTCCTCTTCCTCCTCTTCATGCTGCTCCTCTTCCTCATCTTCTGGCTGCTCCTCTTCCTCATCTTCTTGCTGCTCCTCTTCCTCCTCTTCATGCTGCTCCTCTTCCTCCTCTTCATGCTGCTCCTCTTCCTCCTCTTCTTGCTGCTCCTCTTCCTCCTCTTCATGCTGCTCCTCTTCCTCCTCTTCTTGCTGCTCCTCTTCCTCCTCTTCATGCTGCTCCTCTTCCTCATCTTCTTGCTGCTCCTCTTCCTCCTCTTCTTGCTGCTCCTCTTCCTCCTCTTCATGCTGCTCCTCTTCCTCCTCTTCTTGCTGCTCCTCTTCCTCCTCTTCATGCTGCTCCTCTTCCTCCTCTTCTTGCTGCTCCTCTTCCTCCTCTTCATGCTGCTCCTCTTCCTCCTCTTCATTCTGCTCCTCTTCCTCATCTTCTTGCTGCTCCTCTTCCTCATCTTCTTGCTGCTCCTCTTCCTCATCTTCTTGCTGCTCCTCTTCCTCCTCTTCTGGCTGCTCCTCTTCCTCCTCTTCATGCTGCTCCTCTTCCTCCTCTTCTGGCTGCTCCTCTTCCTCCTCTTCATTCTGCTCCTCTTCCTCATCTTCTTGCTGCTCCTCTTCCTGATCTTCTTGCTGCTCCTCTTCCTCCTCTTCTTGCTGCTCCTCTTCATCCTCTTCTTGCTGCTCCTCTTCCTCCTCTTCTTGCTGCTCCTCTTCCTCCTCTTCTTGCTGCTCCTCTTCCTCCTCTTCTTGCTGCTCCTCTTCCTCCTCTTCTTGCTGCTCCTCTTCCTCCTCTTCATGCTGCTCCTCTTCCTCATCTTCTTGCTGCTCCTCTTCCTCATCTTCATGCTGCTCCTCTTCATGCTGCTCCTCTTCTTCCTCATCTTCATGCTGCTCCTCTTCCTCATCTTCTTGCTGCTCCTCTTCCTCATCTTCATGCTGCTCCTCTTCCTCCTCTTCTTGCTGCTCCTCTCCCTCATCTTCTTGCTGCTCCTCTTCCTCCTCTTCTTGCTGCTCCTCTTCCTCCTCTTCATGCTGCTCCTCTTCCTCCTCTTCTTGTTGCTCCTCTTCCTCCTCTTCTTGTTGCTCCTCTTCCTCCTCTTCATGCTGCTCCTCTTCCTCATCTTCTTGCTGCTCCTCTTCCTCCTCTTCTTGCTGCTCCTCTTCCTCATCTTCATGCTGCTCCTCTTCCTCATCTTCTTGCTGCTCCTCTTCCTCCTCTTCTTGCTGCTCCTCTTCCTCCTCTTCTTGCTGCTCCTCTCCCTCATCTTCTTGCTGCTCCTCTTCCTCCTCTTCTTGCTGCTCCTCTTCCTCATCTTCATGCTGCTCCTCTTCCTCATCTTCATGCTGCTCCTCTTCCTCCTCTTCTTGCTGCGCCTCTTCCTCCTCTTCTTGCTGCTCCTCTTCCTCATCTTCTTGCTGCTCCTCTTCCTCATCTTCATGCTGCTCCTCTTCCTCATCTTCTTGCTGCTCCTCTTCCTCATCTTCATGCTGCTCCTCTTCCTCCTCTTCTTGCTGCTCCTCTCCCTCATCTTCTTGCTGCTCCTCTTCCTCCTCTTCTTGCTGCTCCTCTTCCTCCTCTTCATGCTGCTCCTCTTCCTCCTCTTCTTGTTGCTCCTCTTCCTCCTCTTCTTGTTGCTCCTCTTCCTCCTCTTCATGCTGCTCCTCTTCCTCATCTTCTTGCTGCTCCTCTTCCTCCTCTTCTTGCTGCTCCTCTTCCTCATCTTCATGCTGCTCCTCTTCCTCATCTTCTTGCTGCTCCTCTTCCTCCTCTTCTTGCTGCTCCTCTTCCTCCTCTTCTTGCTGCTCCTCTCCCTCATCTTCATGCTGCTCCTCTTCCTCCTCTTCTTGCTGCTCCTCTTCCTCCTCTTCATGCTGCTCCTCTTCCTCCTCTTCTTGTTGCTCCTCTTCCTCCTCTTCTTGTTGCTCCTCTTCCTCCTCTTCATGCTGCTCCTCTTCCTCATCTTCTTGCTGCTCCTCTTCCTCCTCTTCTTGCTGCTCCTCTTCCTCATCTTCATGCTGCTCCTCTTCCTCATCTTCTCTTGCTGCTCCTCTTCCTCTCTTCTTGCTGCTCCTCTTCCTCCTCTTCTTGCTGCTCCTCTCCCTCTCTTCTTGCTGCTCCTCTTCCTCATCTTCTTGCTGCTCCTCTTCCTCATCTTCATGCTGCTCCTCTTCCTCATCTTCTTGCTGCTCCTCTTCCTCATCTTCATGCTGCTCCTCTTCCTCCTCTTCTTGCTGCTCCTCTCCCTCATCTTCTTGCTGCTCCTCTTCCTCCTCTTCTTGCTGCTCCTCTTCCTCCTCTTCATGCTGCTCCTCTTCCTCCTCTTCTTGTTGCTCCTCTTCCTCCTCTTCTTGTTGCTCCTCTTCCTCCTCTTCATGCTGCTCCTCTTCCTCATCTTCTTGCTGCTCCTCTTCCTCCTCTTCTTGCTGCTCCTCTTCCTCCTCTTCATGCTGCTCCTCTTCCTCATCTTCTTGCTGCTCCTCTTCCTCGTCTTCTTGCTGCTCCTCTTCCTCCTCTTCTTGCTGCTCCTCTCCCTCATCTTCTTGCTGCTCCTCTTCCTCCTCTTCTTGCTGCTCCTCTTCCTCATCTTCATGCTGCTCCTCTTCCTCATCTTCATGCTGCTCCTCTTCCTCCTCTTCTTGCTGCTCCTCTTCCTCCTCTTCTTGCTGCTCCTCTTCCTCATCTTCTTGCTGCTCCTCCTCCTCCTCTTCTTGCTGCTCCTCTTCCTCATCTTCTTGCTGCTCCTCTTCCTCATCTTCTTGCTGCTCCTCTTCCTCCTCTTCTTGCTGCTCCTCTTCCTCCTCTTCTTGCTGCTCCTCCTCCTCTTCTTGCTGCTCCTCCTCCTCATCTTCTTGCTGCTCCTCTTCCCTCTTCTCTCTGCTGCTCCTCTCCTCCTCTTCTTGCTGCTCCTCTTCCTCCTCTTCTTGCTGCTCCTCTTCCTCCTCTTCTTGCTGCTCCTCTTCCTCCTCTTCTTGCTGCTCCTCTTCCTCCTCTTCTTGCTGCTCCTCTTCCTCCTCTTCATGCTGCTCCTCTTCCTCATCTTCTTGCTGCTCCTCTTCCTCATCTTCATGCTGCTCCTCTTCCTCCTCTTCATCTGCTCCTCTTCCTCATCTTCTTGCTGCTCCTCTTCCTCATCTTCATGCTGCTCCTCTTCCTCCTCTTCTTGCTGCTCCTCTCCTCTCTTCTTGCTGCTCCTCTTCCTCCTCTCTCTTGCTGCTCCTCTTCCTCCTCTTCTTGCTGCTCCTCTTCCTCTCCTCTCTTCTGCTGCTCCTCTTCCTCTCTCTCCTGCTGCTCCTCCTTCCTCTCTCTTCTGCTGCTCCTCTTCCTCTCTTTCTCTGCTGCTCCTCTCCTCTCTCTCTTGCTGCTCCTCTTCCTCTCTCTCTTGCTGCTCCTCTTCCTCCTCTTCTTGCTGCTCCTCTTCCTCTCTTCTGCTGCTCCTCTTCCTCTCTTCTGCTGCTCCTCTTCCTCCTCTTCTTGCTGCTCCTCTTCCTCCTCTTCTGCTGCTCCTCTTCCTCCTCTCTCTGCTGCTCCTCTTCCTCTCTCTCTGCTGCTCTCTCTCTTCCTCTCTTCTGCTGCTCCTCTTCCTCCTCTTCATGCTGCTCCTCTTCCTCCTCTCTCTGCTGCTCCTCTTCCTCCTCTCTGCTGCTCCTCTTCCTCCTCTTCATGCTGCTCCTCTTCCTCCTCTTCTTGCTGCTCCTCTTCCTCCTCTTCATGCTGCTCCTCTTCCTCTCTTCTTGCTGCTCCTCTTCCTCTCTCTTCCTGCTGCTCCTCTTCCTCTCTCTCTCCTGCTGCTCCTCTTCCTCTCTCTTCTTGCTGCTCCTCTTCCTCTCTTCTTGCTGCTCCTCTTCCTCCTCTTCTCTGCTGCTCCTCTTCCTCTCTCTCTGCTGCTCCTCTCTTCCTCTCTCTCTCCTGCTGCTCCTCTTCCTCTCTCTTCTGCTGCTCCTCTTCTCTCTCTCTGCTGCTCCTCTTCCTCTCTTCTGCTGCTCCTCTTCCTCTCTCTCTGCTGCTCCTCTTCCTCTCTCTTCTGCTGCTCCTCTTCCTCTCTCTCCTCTTCTGCTGCTCCTCTTGCCTCTCTCTCTCTTCTGCTCTCTCTTCCTCTCTCTCTCTGCTGCTCCTCTTCCTCCTCTCTCTGCTGCTCCTCTTCCTCTCTTCTTGCTGCTCCTCTTCCTCTCTCTCTGCTGCTCCTCTTCCTCTCTCTCTCCTGCTGCTCCTCTTCCTCTCTCTCTCTGCTGCTCCTCTTCCTCTCTCTCTCTGCTGCTCCTCTTCCTCTCTCTCTCTGCTGCCTCTTCCTCTCTCTCTCCTGCTGCTCCTCTTCCTCTCTCTCTCTCTGCTGCTCCTCTTCCTCTCTCTCTCTGCTGCTCCTCTTCCTCTCTCTCTCTGCTGCTCCTCTTCCTCTCTTCTCTGCTGCTCCTCTTCCTCTCTCTTCCTGCTGCTCCTCTTCCTCTCTCTTCTGCTGCTCCTCTTCCTCCTCTCTCTGCTGCTCCTCTCTCCTCTCTCTCCTGCTGCTCCTCTTCCTCTCTCTCTCTGCTGCTCCTCTTCCTCTCTCTCTGCTGCTCCTCTTCCTCTCTCTCCTGCTGCTCCTCTTCCTCTCTCTCTCTGCTGCTCCTCTTCCTCTCTTCTGCTGCTCCTCTTCCTCTCTCTTCTTGCTGCTCCTCTTCCTCTCTCTCTCTGCTGCTCCTCTTCCTCTCTCTCTCTGCTGCTCCTCTTCCTCTCTCTCTTGCTGCTCCTCTTCCTCTCTCTCTCTGCTGCTCCTCTTCCTCTCTCTTCCTGCTGCTCCTCTTCCTCTCTCTCTGCTGCTGCTCCTCTTCCTCTCTCTTCTGCTGCTCCTCTTCCTCTCTCTCCTGCTGCTCCTCTTCCTCTCTCTCTCTGCTGCTCCTCTTCCTCTCTCTCTGCTGCTCCTCTTCCTCTCTCTCTCTGCTGCTCCTCTTCCTCTCTTCTCTGCTGCTCCTCTTCCTCTCTCTCTCCTGCTGCTGCTCTTCCTCTCTCTCTGCTGCTCTCCTCTTCCTCTCTCTCTCCTGCTGCTCCTCTTCCTCTCTCTCTGCTGCTCCTCTTCCTCTCTCTCCTGCTGCTCCTCTTCCTCTCTTCTCCTGCTGCTCCTCTTCCTCTCTCTCCTGCTGCTCCTCTTCTCTCTCTTTCTCTCTTCTCTGCTGCTCCTCTTCCTCTCTCTCCTGCTGCTCCTCTTCCTCTCTCTCTGCTGCTCTCTTCTCTCTCTCTCTGCTGCTCCTCTTCCTCTCTCTCTCCTGCTGCTCCTCTTCCTCTTCTCTGCTGCTCCTCTTCCTCTCTCTCTGCTGCTGCTCCTCTTCCTCTCTCTCTGCTGCTCCTCTTCCTCTCTCTCCTGCTGCTCTCTTCCTCTCTCTCTCTGCTGCTCCTCTTCCTCTCTCTCTCTGCTGCTCCTCTTCCTCTCTCTCTCTGCTGCTCCTCTTCCTCTCTCTCTGCTGCTCCTCTTCCTCTCTCTCCTGCTGCTCCTCTCTTCCTCTCTCTCTTGCTGCTCCTCTTCCTCTCTCTCTCTGCTCCTCTTCCTCTCTCTCTCTGCTGCTCCTCTTCCTCTCTCTCTGCTGCTCCTCTTCCTCTCTCTCTCTGCTGCTCTCTCCTCTTCTCTCTCTCTCCTGCTGCTCCTCTTCCTCTCTCTCCTGCTGCTCCTCTTCTCTCTCTCCTCTCCTGCTGCTCCTCTTCCTCTCTCTCCTGCTGCTCCTCTTCCTCTCTCTCCTGCTGCTCCTCTTCCTCTCTCTCCTGCTGCTCCTCTTCCTCCTCTTCTTGCTGCTCCTCTCCTCTCTCTCTGCTGCTCCTCTTCCTCTTCCTCTCTCTCTGCTGCTCCTCTTCCTCTCTCTCTCTGCTGCTCCTCTTCCTCTCTCTCTCTGCTGCTCCTCTTCCTCTCTCTCCTGCTGCTCCTCTTCCTCTCTCTCTGCTGCTCCTCTTCTCTCTCTCTCCTGCTGCTCCTCTTCCTCTCTCTCCTGCTGCTCCTCTTCCTCTCTCTCTGCTGTCCTGCTCCTCTCTCTCTGCTGCTCTCTCCTCTCTCTCTGCTGCTCCTCTTCCTCTCTCTCTCTGCTGCTCCTCTTCCTCTCTCTCTGCTGCTCCTCTTCCTCTCTCTTCTGCTGCTCCTCTTCCTCTCTTCTCTCTCTCCTCTGCTCCTCTTCCTCTCTCTCTGCTGCTCCTCTTCCTCTCTCTCTCTGCTGCTCCTCTTCCTCTCTCTCCTGCTGCTCCTCTTCCTCTCTCTCTCTGCTGCTCCTCTTCCTCCTCTTCCTCTCTCTCCTGCTGCTCCTCTTCCTCTCTCTCCTGCTGCTCCTCTTCCTCTCTCTCTGCTGCTCCTCTTCCTCTCTCTGCTGCTGCTCCTCTTCCTCTCTCTCTGCTGCTCCTCTTCCTCCTCTTCCTCTCTCTCTGCTGCTCCTCTTCCTCTCTCTCTCTGCTGCTCCTCTTCTCTCTCTTCCTCTCTCCTCTTCCTCTCTCTTCCTCTCTCTCTGCTGCTCCTCTTCCTCTCTCTCTCCTCCTCCTCTTCCTCTCTCTCCTGCTGCTCCTCTTCCTCTCTCTCCTCCTCCTCCTCTTTCTCTCTCTCCTGCTGCTCCTCTCTCTCCTGCTGCTCCTCTTCCTCTCTCTCCTGCTGCTCCTCTCTCTCCTGCTGCTCCCTCGTCACCACTTCTCACAAACACACAGCCTCCCGCGCTCTAACTGCTACAAATGCTAAACAGCGAGAGAGCATTTCAGGTTTTTCTCCTTCGCAGCCCTGACAGGATTCTACCTTCAGAAGACGTGTGTGTGTGTGTGTGTGTGTCTGTGTGCGTGTGTGTGTGTGTGTGTGTGTGTGTGTGTGTGTGTGTGTGTGTGTGTGTGTGTGTGTGTGTGTGTGTGTGTCTGTGTGCGTGTGTGTGTGTGTGTGTGTCACCGGATCAGCCTGCACACACACACACATACTTTTGGCGTGTTGCTGTCAGCTCCCGTTTTATCCACTCCTGCCTGCTGTTTTTGTGTGTGTTTGTGTGTGTTTGTGTGTGTTTGTGTGTGTTTGTGTGTGTGAGACCAGAGAGAGATAGTAGAGACAGAGGAGAGAGAGAGACCAGAGAGAGAGACCCGATTGAGAGACTAGAGAAAGACCAGAGAGACGGAGAGATGAGAAAGAGATACTAGAGAGAGACCAGAAAGAGATACCAGAGAGAGACCAGAAAGAGATACCAGAGAGAGACCAGAAAGAGATACTAGAGAGAGACCAGAAAGAGATACTAGAGAGAGACCAGAAAGAGATACTAGAGAGAGACCAGAAAGAGATACCAGAGAGAGACCAGAAAGAGATACCAGAGAGAGAGAAGAGAGGGACCAGAGAGAGACCAGAAAGAGATACCAGAGAGAGACCAGAAAGAGATACTAGAGAGAGACCAGAAAGAGATACTAGAGAGAGACCAGAAAGAGATACTAGAGAGAGACCAGAAAGAGATACTAGAGAGAGACCAGAAAGAGTGTCTGTCTGTGTGTGCGTGATCCTTCCTGTGTCTGTGTGCACTTGTTTTCAACTCCTGGTGGGTTCCATAACCTGAGATTCCACTCACGTCATGGGGACTGGTTTTACGTGGTGGGGCCCGAACACCGGACCCCACTGGTCCAAGCTTAATAATCAATGGGTAATGCTTTTCTAACGGTCCTTATGCAGTCTCTGTAAAAATATGGAAAGGACCCCTGGAGGTTTACTTTCCTGAAAAAAGTGTGTTATGTGTCGGAACCCTGGTGGTGGGTTGCGGGATATCAAGGAGGGGCACACTGGGGCAATTTCAGTCCAGCAGGCTGGAGCCAATCATGGAGCAGCACAACAGAGGAAATCAGGTGTCAGGCTAGAAAAAGGTGCAAGTGTGTGGTTCATTAGGCTGCAAGAAATCATGGAGGAGCACACTGAAGCGCACGCTTACAAACCACTGGTAAGTGCTGACTACAAGTCATGACTTCAAATTGTTATATAGAATGATTACAAATTATTTGTTGTTTGTGCAGCTTAGTCAAGAGTCCCTAATTGATGAAGTCGACTCAGATTCTGACGATTTAACTGTCAAGAAGAAACCTGTAAAAAAGTATGGAAAAAGAAAAATCAAAAACACTTTTCTTCAAGACTCGGAAAGTGACGAACCAAAGGCAAATAAGATTGTTATCATGCAGCTGCAAAAGAAGAAAAATGGGGGGCGAGTATACAGCAAGAGACACTTCTGCCTCTACTGTTCAATGTCCTGCCACAAAATGTCCCGTCATTTGACTAGAAAACATGGAAATGAAAGTGACGTAGCCAGAGCATTGGCTCTACCTGTGAAATCTAAAGCACGTAAACTTCAGTTTGATTTGATCAGGAATAGTGGAAACCGTGAGCACAATTTTGAGGTTTTAAAGGCCGGCATTGGAACTTTAGTCCCAGCTAAACAGCCAAATTCCCCAGTTAAATCCAGTGAGTTTTTGCACTGTATAGACTGTGGGGCATTGCTTAAGCGAAAGTCGCTGTGGAGGCATGTGGCCAGGTGCCGGCTTTCACAG
The DNA here is from genome assembly GCA_964034765.1 of Knipowitschia caucasica. Lineage (NCBI taxonomy): Eukaryota > Metazoa > Chordata > Actinopteri > Gobiiformes > Gobiidae > Knipowitschia > Knipowitschia caucasica. Next base: position 1,301,239 of record OZ035827.1, on the reverse strand, counting down.
AAAGATGCCCAGGCTAAACCAGGTAGAAGTAGGGTCCAGTCCCTCTGCTCCCTAGCCCAGCCTGTACCGGAGGGCATCAGCAAAAAGCTGTGGTCTTTAATTTCGGCAATGCATCAGGATGAGGTCACGGGTGTTGTCAAAGCAGAAAAGGGGATTCTGAGACTCGGAGAGCACCTGTACTTAAAACACGGGCATGATAAGACTAAGCATGATTACATTAGGCAGAAAATGAGAGAAGTCGGTAGGTTAATTAACGAAGCAAAAACCGCAGGGAAACTGAAAACAATTAAGGATTTCTTTATTCCTTCCAACTTTAACCATGTGATTGATGCAGTCAGGTCTGTGGCTGGATATGATGAGGAAACAAATCAATACAAGACTCCATCCTTGGCCCTCAAACTCGGCCATAGCCTCAGAAAGCTAGCAGATATTCTTGAATGTGACTCAAAAATGGAGCATTGTGTTGATGAACTATTTATTAAAAACCTCCAACGAAGCCGGCTGCTTTTTGAGAAGAGGTGGGACGTCTGTGTTTCTTCTGCTGCCCTACAGACCCTCCGGCAAGCCAAGTGGAACACTCCGGACCTGCTCCCTCTGACTGAGGACGTTAGAGCCATGCATGCACATATTGAGGTATGTCGACCTGAATATGTGCAAACCCTAATAAGTGAGCCAACGTCTAAGCATTGGTCTAAACTGGCAGTTTTGACTCTTTGTGAGGTCATCATTTTCAATCGAAGAAGGGAAGGTGAGGTTTCAAAGATGCTGTGCACTGACAGCCTTTACCTTAAGAAGTAAGACTGGGATCCATTCTGACATTGCTCTGGGACTGTCCCAACTTGAGAAAAAGCTGTGTCAGCATTTTCAACGCATTGAAATTAAAGGGAAAAGAAGTCGGAAAGTGCCGGTTCTTTTGACTCCTGAAATGATTGCTTCGATGGAGGTGCTGGTGGAGAACAGAAGGGCCTGTTCCATCTCTGACCATAACCCATACTTCTTTTCCCGCCCGGGCGCAGACACCCACATCAGGGGATCAGACTCCCTACGCCAGGTAGCCAAAGAATGGGTGCGGTGCATCCAGAGATGCTATCCTCAACCAAACTTAGAAAGCACATAGTACTATGTCTACAGTTCTCAATATGAAAGAGAATGAGATGGACATACTTGCCAACTTCCTCGGCCATGACATTCGCATCCACAGGCAATATTACAGACTACCAGAGAGGACACTGGAGCTGGCCAAAATCAGCAAAGTGTTGAATGGCCATGGAGCAGGGAAGAGTGACGGAATTCGAAGGAAAGAGCCTCGACCAGATACAAATTGAGCCTGAAGGTAATTCTTGATATTATTAAAATATGTATGATTTTTTTTCCCCTAAAGGCCACTTGTATTTTTATTTTCTGTGCGACAGGGAGAGCAGTAGAGATCCTCTCACAAACGGACGGGCTAAAAGAAACTTCAAGCGGAGAACCTTCAACCATTCATCCAGATGCACCCCATGGTAGTGGCAGTGCCCCTTCTGGTAAGTGTACCAGGTGGGGGGATTACAGCCAGGCTGCTTGGTCCTCACCCTGGGAGTGTATATTGCTAATATATTTTTATTTCTCTCCCTAGAACGTGTAAGAAAGCCATGGTCTGCATCTGAGGTGAAGGCTGTGGAGAAGACCATGACGCCTTTCATACAGACTGGAAAGGTCCCTGGGAAGTCTCACTGCCTGGCCCTGCATTAATGCCTCACCAGATGACCTTAGACATCGGACATGGAGTGGCATTAAATTCTATGTCAAAAATAGAATCACTGCAATTCGAAAACAAAATCTAAAATAAAATTCCTTTAAAATAGTTGTTTGGTTTCTATTGACTGTTTTGTATTACTTAAAGTCTTGGTAAAAAAAGATTATGTCTATGGGTCCCATTCTGAACGGCCCTGTCAAAGGGACCCACCAGGTAACAAAAACGTGTATGTGTGTGTGTGTGTGTGTGTGTGTGTGTGTGTGTGTGTGTGTGTGTGTGTCTGTGTCTGTGTGTGTGTCTGTGTCTGTGTGTGTGTGTGTGTCTGTGTGTGTGTGTCTGTGTGTGTCTGTGTGTATGTGTGTGTCTGTGTGTGTGTGTCTGTGTCTGTGTGTGTGTGTCTGTGTGTGTGTGTGTGTGTCTGTGTGTGTGTGTGTGTGTGTGTGTTCTGTCTGTCTGTCTGTCTGTGTGTGTGTGTGTGTGTGTGTGTGTGTGTGTGTGTGTGTGTGTCTGTGTCTGTGTGTCTGTGTGTCTATGTCTGTGTGTGTGTCTGTGTCTGTGTGTGTGTGTCTGTGTGTGTCTGTGTGTGTGTCTGTGTGTGTGTGTGTGTGTGTCTGTGTGTGTCTGAGTAAGAGCCGCGGTGGAGAATGGGTGTAGATCCAAAGCACATATTTAGGGAAGAAGGTGAAGAGTGTTGTATCTGTCGCTTCCACAAACGCCCAGACTCCATCTTTGTTTGTCACTGCAGAGATTCTCAATCTGTGGTTCCAGGTCCACCAGGAAACACTATCATCACTGTAGCTGAACGACAAGAAGCCTTCACCTGCAGGGGGCGCCACACATGCTAGCACTTTAGACCAGAGAGAGAGACCAGAGAGAGAGAGATACCAGAGAGAGACCAGAGAGAGAGACCAGAGAGAGACCAGAGAGAGACCAGAGAGAGAGACCAGAGAGAGACCAGTCACTGCATGGACCATCAACTACCTCACTGCATGGACCATCAACTACCTCACTGCATGGACCATCAACTACCTCACTGCATGGACCATCAACTACCTCACTGCATGGACCATCAACTACCTCACTGCATGGACCATCAACTACCTCACTGCATGGACCATCAACTACCTCACTGCATGCATGGACCATCAACTACCTCACTGCATGGACCATCAACTACCTCACTGCATGGACCATCGACTACCTCACTGCATGGACCATCAACTACCTCACTGCATGGACCATCAGCTACCTCACTGCATGGACCATCAACTACCTCACTGCATGGACCATCAACTCACCTCACTGCATGGACCATCAACTACCTCACTGCATGGACCATCAACTACCTCACTGCATGGACCATCAACTACCTCACTGCATGGACCATCAACTACCTCACTGCAATGGACCATCAACTACCTCACTGCATGGACCATCAGCTACCTCACTGCATGGACCATCAACTACCTCACTGCATGGACCATCAACTACTACCTCACTGCATGGACCATCAACTACCTCACTGCATGGACCATCAACTACCCTCACTGCATGGACCATCAACTACCTCACTGCATGGACCATCAACTACAACTCACCTCACTGCATGGACCATCAACTACCTCACTGCATGGACCATCAACATACTACTCACTGCATGGACCATCAACTACCTCACTGCATGGACCATCGACTACCTCTCAGAGCGACCACAGTACGTGCGGCTGCAGCTGTGAGTCTGAGGTGGTCGTCTGCAGCACTGGGGTCCCTCAGGGCACTGTCCTCTCACCGTTTCTCTTCACCATCTACACCTCAGACTTCACACACGACACACACAGCTGTCACCTGCAGAAGTTCTCAGACGACTCCGCCATCGTGGGCTGTGTGTCTGAGGGGAACCAACTGGAATATCGGTCGGTTATCAAGGACTTTGTCGACTGGTGTGAGTGCAACCACTTGTGCTTGAACACCAGTAAGACCAAGGAGATGGTACCTGTGCTAACACCTGTACGACCAAGGAGATGGTACCTGTGCTAACACCAGTACGACCAAGGAGATGGTACCTGTGCTAACACCAGTAAGACCAAGGAGATGGTACCTGTGCTAACACCAGTAAGACCAAGGAGATGGTACCTGTGCTAACACCAGTAAGACCAAGGAGATGGTACCTGTGCTAACACCAGTACGACCAAGGAGATGGTACCTGTGCTAACACCAGTAAGACCAAGGAGATGGTACCTGTGCTAACACCAGTAAGACCAAGGAGATGGTACCTGTGCTAACACCAGTACGACCAAGGAGATGGTACCTGTGCTAACACCAGTAAGACCAAGGAGATGGTTATGAATCATACATGTTTTATAACGGTAACATATAGAAGTTCTTACTGAGCAATGCCACGAAGATGGAGTGGCTCAAACTGTGCTTTATGCACATTTATGGCATTTTGGAGGCAGTAGATGTTGGGACACACTGGCTCTAATCCTGGAGGATCTAACTGGCATGTGGGCTGTCTGGGATTTCATCCATTCTTTTTTTAACCTTAAAGTAAAAAAATAATAATTACAATATAATGAACCGCTCCAACAAAAGTGAAACTTACCTCTGGGAGTTCTCTGCAGCGTACACCTCTGTCCACCTACTGCAAATACTAAACATGTATTCAACTTCAACATGCAGATTCTTGTATTAGCAAATCCAGTAGACTACTTAGTCTGCATTTTTTTAATTGATAACTTTGGATCAATATAAGATATTTCTGATATATCAATGTAGCATATTTATATGCATTATATTCATTAATACACAGCACTGACCCCTACAGATAAAAGAAAAACAAATGTTTAATGCAGTCTGTGCCTTGCAGCTAAGACTCTATCCATTGTCCTTATTCAACTAAATGTCACACCGAAACATTTACAATAAAAACCCACAGATGTTTGACAGAACAACAAACTGTCTCATGTGAACGCGTTTCAGACGCAGATCACAGTAAGATAAATAGGAACGATTGACTTAGAAGGAACCGCTAAGAACAACCACACGCAACACGCTAAAATCAGTGTTAGTGACATGAAATAATGCAAAATGTTAACTTTTTTGTGAAGTTGTCCGTGTGAGTAAATACATTCGTTAGCTTAGAAGTACAGAAGTCAGAGCAAAATCTATCAAACGCCATACATCTCTTTCCCCACATAATGACGCATACATTGGGCTTGAGCGGTTCATTCTGTTTAACGTCATATTATAACTGCACTAACCTTTGAGAAGGCTCGTCTGTTCCCTGGGACTGACTCTGGTTCATACATATGAGGCTGAAGGGTGAATTCTTCTGATGCTGACATTTCAATTCTTTGTCCTGAATACTAATTATAGTGTCAGTGTAAATACAGTACAGTCGCTCTGCTGTTGGCGAGTGTAGAGAACTCTGACTCTGAGTCGTTCTCTGACAAGGCTCAGAAGAAGTTTGGGACTTTGAACACTGGAGCATAAATGTATATGATTTACCACAATAAAACATTTTAATACAACCTAGATGTAGTGGCAGGTAGTTTGTCCCTTCCTGGCTACCATACACTACTGCACCCGGCAAACATGCCCCTCCCCTCACATTTCCATATTGGCTCAGTAGCAATCAGTGTCACTCCCGGATTCGTCCCGGAAACCGGATTCGTCCGGAAGTTCAGTTTGCGCATGTCAAAAAGTTTAATATGTCCTTAAGTGGAGACTGGTTAAGTTTAGGCGTCTGATTAAGATGGTTAAGTTTAGGGTTAAGGCTGGGTTGGGGTTATTTTATGGGAATGGCTGGTTAAGTTTAGGCATGAATAGGTAGTTTTTTATATTTACTTCCGCTTCCGTCCAGATTCCGTGACGTAATCTACTGCTGTGTTTGCTCATTGGATCAAACTGAATTTCCGGACGAATCCGGTTTCCGGGACGAATACGGGAGTGACAGTACTTATAGACACCCCAAGTACACAGGAAGGTAAGCTGCTGTCAGGCTTCACTCTGGAGTAGCTGCCGGGTCGGCGTTCCCTGTTGTTGTTGTATGATGTCAGCCGTAGGTTAATGTGAGTGTTTCTTTCTTCCTTTGTTGCAGACGCTGTTTAGCAGCCTGCTACCACGGCCACTGGTTAAAAGTCGTGCGTGGCCATGTCTCCTCACTAACTTTGTACATAGTGCTCATGGTATTATACACTGTTGTGCTCTTTTGTTTGTGTAGTTATGTGGCATGAAACTAATAGCCATTTGATTCATAGATGCTGTTGGCCACTGCTGTTTTGTTTGGGTTTTCATTTAAGTAGTGTTTCTTGTTTTGGTTTTTGTCTTTTTATTTAGTGTTATCATTTACTTAGCTATGCCTTAAAAACCTTATGCCGGGTTTAAAAAAAAAAAAAATTGTGGATATCAAAATTGCATGACAATGTCGATCTGAAAGAGATTCCGGCAAAAAAAATCCTATATTTTATAAAAAGAACGTGTTTTTCATGAATTTAAGTTGTCTATGCTCTAACCTGTGTGTGACGTCACAGCGGGTTACGCCCATGCATTGAAAACCATGGATCTATGCCACAGGACTGCCTTTTCTCTCTTCTCTCCACTGATGCCCAACACAATACTGCCCTCTACAGGTGACAATTGCTCACTACACATAAATTGCCGTTTTGAGAGTGAAAATGTGTCTGAGGTGGGATTTGAACCCCAGTATCTGGATTGACAGTCCATCGACACAACCACTGGACTATCTCAGAGACAACGAAGTATTACAATCTAGTAGTAATCTCATACTCGCTGTACACGGCCTTGTCATCTTGAATATCCGCGAAAAAAGAACGAATACCAAATTGTAAACAACTTACAGCGTTGAAACGTACCCACTCTGACGTCACCAAGGGCTGTGAAGTTTTTTCGTTTCTAAGGGCGTTGCTATGGGGTTATTTCGATTTGGGGGAATCAGACAAAAAAAACAACTGATTTTGAAACCTTTAGTAGTTCTCTTCTGATATAAAATGGTATTAAAACTGTATTTCTAAATAAATCAAACCCGGCATAAGGTCTTTAAACTGTTTTTATTTCTTCTGCTAAATTATTCCAGAGAGAAACTCCTCACACTGAGACACACTCAGGTTTTAAAGTTCTACATTTACGTACTTATAGTTTTTTGTTTCCTCTTCCATGTGATTGTAAAGAAAGTGTTTTCCTGAGAAATGATAAAGAATAGTATCGTTTTAAAGGAGAGAAAAGTGCAGTGAGTGTGATTTCAGAAACCATCTATACCTGCACTCTTTGGTTTTAGACATTTCTGCTGTGACTGTGGCCATCACATTCTGCAACGTTCACAACGTCGGCCTCTCTCCCTATGGTCCTGTACCATGTGGTCTCTCTCTATGGTCCTGTACCATGTGGTCTCTCTATGGTCCTGTACCATGTGGTTTCTCCCTATGGTCCTGTACCATGTGGTCTCACCCTATGGTCCTGTACCATGTGGTCTCTATGGTTCTGTACCATGTGGTCTCTATGGTCCTGTATTATGTGGCCTCTATGGTCCTGTACCATGTGGTCTCTATGGTCCTGTACCATGTGGTCTCTATGGTCCTGTACTATGTGGTCTCTATGGTCCTGTACCATGTGGTCTCTATGGTCCTGTACCATGTGGTCTCTCCCTATGGTCCAGTACCATGTGGTCTCTCCCTATGGTCCAGCACCATGTGGTCTCTCCCTATGGTCCAGCACCATGTGGTCTCTCCCTATGGTCCAGTACCATGTGGTCTCTCCCTATGGTCCAGTACCATGTGGTCTATATTCTCTTCGATAAAAGAAAAATTGAATAGATTTTGAACTAAAAAAGTTTTTCAGGGGATTCACTTTTGGTATTTTTGGCAAAGTAAAATCTATAGATTCTTTGACTATTTATGGTTAGTTTTAGACAAACCTTTTACCTTTGAGATGTGCATTTCATGTTGTTTAGTTTGATCATGTTCTGTTGTGAGTGGTCCCTAAACAGTTTCAATGTGTATTTGAAAATGACCAACTGAGAAATGACCAAACTCATTCAAGGGAAAAGCTTTTGTTTTTGAAGACGTAAAACTGAGTGATGTCACAGTGATGTCACAGTGGTACAATGACGTCATACCATAGGAGGACTTCCTGATGTTAGCATGGATGGATCTAGAAACGACCAGATCTGTTTTTGGAAAGGTACAATGTTGCAACACGGTTAAAATCTTTGGGTTGGAGCCACGTCTGCGTTCATCACTTTAAAAGTGGTGGAGGTTGTTGGGGCGTCTTGATCTTTTTTTCACCCTCGGTCATTAGAGTCCTACAAGACGAGAGATAGAAGACCATGAATATACCGCACACCATTTCAACACTTAGGGCCAAATGCACTTACCGGTATGTTTTGATTTCAGTCTTCACGTGGACGTCTTCCCCATAGTATTTGAAGCGATTCATCTTGATTTGGGTGATTTGAAGATCCATCTGAGATATTTCTTGCTATAAACCAAACATTATTACGTCAACACGAGCATGAAACGGTTCATCTTTCTGAAATGTGTGTTCACTCCAATAGAATAATAACTGTCTCTCTCTGGTCTCTCTCTGGTCTCTCTCTGGTCTCTCTCTGGTCTCTCTCTCTGGTCTCTCCCTGGTCTCTCTCTCTGGTCTCTGTCTGGTCTCTCTCTCTGGTCTCTCCCTGGTCCCTCCCTGGTCCCTCCCTGGTCCCTCTCTGGTCTCTCCCTGGTCCCTCTCTGGTCCCTCTCTGGTCTCTCTCTGGTCCCTCTCTGGTCTCTCTCCCTGGTCTCTCCCTGGTCCCTCCCTGGTCCCTCCTGGTCCTGTAGCATGTGGTCTCTCTCTATGGTCCAGCACCATGTGGTCTCTCCCTATGGTCCAGCACCATGTGGTCTCTCCCTATGGTCCTGTACCATGTGGTCTCTCCCTATGGTCCAGCACCATGTGCTCTCTCCCTATGGTCCAGCACCATGTGGTCTCTCCCTATGGTCCTGCACCATGTGGTCTCTCCCTATGGTCCAGTACCATGTGGTCTGTCCCTATGGTCCAGTACCATGTGTTCTATATTCTCTCTCTGGTCTCTTCCTGGTCTCTCCCTGGTCCCTCTCTGGTCCCTCTCTGGTCCCTCTCTGGTCTCTCCCTGGTCTCTCCCTGGTCTCTCCCTGGTCCCTCTCTGGTCCCCCCCTGGTCCCTCCCTGGTCTCTCCCTGGTCCCTCTCTGGTCCCTTTCCGGTCCCTCTCTGGTCTCTCTCCCAGGTCTCTCTCCCTGGTCTCTCTCCCTGGTCCCTCTCTGGTCTCTCCCTGGTCTCTTCCTGGTCTCTTCCTGGTCTCTTCCTGGTCCCTCTCTGGTCCCTCTCTGGTCCCTCTCTGGTCCCTCCCTGGTCTCTCCCTGGTCTCTCCCTGGTCTCTCCCTGGTCTCTCCCTGGTCTCCTCCCTGGTCCCTCTCTGGTCCCTCCCTGGTCTCTCCCTGGTCTCTCCCTGGTCCCTCTCTGGTCCCTTTCTGGTCC
>OZ035827.1:1282896-1291978 GCA_964034765.1 Knipowitschia caucasica | reverse complement strand
CAATGGAGTGATGTTCAGAGGCAGACAGAGACCAGAACGAGACCAGAGAGAGACCAGAGAGAGACCAGAGAGGAGGACTAAAGAGGGACCAGAGAGAGACTAGAGAGGGACCAGAGAGAGAGACCAGAGAGAGACCAGAGAGAGACCAGAGAGAGACCAGAGAGAAACCAGAGAGAGACTAGAGAGGGACCAGAGAGAGACCAGAGAGACACCAGAATGAGACCAGAGAGAGACCAGAGAGAAACCAGAGAGAGACCAGAGAGAAACCAGAGAGACCAGAGAGAGAGACCAGAGAGAGACCAGAATGAGACCAGAGAGAGACCAGAGAGAAACCAGAGAGACCAGAGAGAGAGACCAGAGAGAGACCAGAGAGAGACCAGAATGAGACCAGAATGAGACCAGAGAGAGACCAGAATGAGACCAGAGAGAGACCAGAATGAGACCAGAGAGAGACCAGAGAGAGAGACACACACACACACACACACACACACACACACACACACACACACACACACACACACACACACACACACACACCTCCATGCCGTTCTTCTTCATGCGTCTGCAGGACTTGAGGTAGGTCCGGATCCGTTTTCTCGCTCGTTCCTGGAACTCTGGAAACTGTCGAGAGCAGGACTCGATGATGGCCTGGATCTTCTCTTTGGGCTGTTTGGAGATGGGCACCATGCGGTCCAGGTTCTCATCCACAAACAGACGCACAAACATCTGAGGACACACAACACACACACACGATTAGAACATGGCCTTTGCGACCTTTACCCCATGGTACCCACACCATGAACACCCTGTACAAGGAGGAGGTGAGGGACAGGAGGAGCCTCCCACAGGACTGAGGAGGAGCTCCTTCAGCTGTCAGACTGTACAATAAGTCACTTTGATCTACAGGGACCAGAAGAGAAAGGTACAGACACAGAGAGAGAGACTGGAGCTGGACTCACGTTGAAGGCCTTGAGTCTCTCGGGGTCCACTCCCTCGGCCTCGTTCATCTTGTCGGTGTCGTCGTGGTCGTCGTGGTCGTCATCGTCATCGTCAGGGGTCACCTGGTGCGGTCGGCAGGTCAGGTCCTCTGCAGACTGGTCCATCTTCACACCATCGTAACTGCCACCAGAGCTGTACTGAGGAGACTGAGGAGAGAGACCAGAGTGAGACCAGAGGGACCAGAGAGAGACAAGAGAGAGACACCAGAGAGAGACCAGAGAGACCAGAGAGAGACCAGAGAGAGACCAGAGGGACCAGAGAGAGACCAGAGAGAGACCAGAGGGACCAGAGAGAGAGCAGAGAGAGAGAGATCAGAGAGACCAGAGAGACCAGAGTGAGACCAGAGAGAGACCGGAGAGAGACCAGAGGGACCAGAGAGAGACCAGAGAGAGACCAGAGGGACCAGAGGGACCAGAGAGAGAGCAGAGAGAGAGAGACCAGAGAGACCAGAGTGAGACCAGAGAGAGACCAGAGAGAGACCAGAGGGACCAGAGGGACCAGAGAGAGAGCAGAGAGAGAGAGACCAGAGAGACCAGAGTGAGACCAGAGAGAGACCAGAGAGAGGAGGAGGCCGGACTAATGCTATTGTGTTCAAGGATATTTCTAAAGAAGAACTTTAGAACACTTAAGAAGACACCACTATAAAACCAACACATTATTATTATAGTCCTGGGTCTACAGCCTCAGTCCTGGGTCTACAGCCTCAGTCCTGGGTCTACAGCCTCAGTCCTGGGTCTACAGCCTCAGTCCTGGGTCTACAGCCTCAGTCCTGGGTCTACAGCCTCAGTCCTGGGTCTACAGCCTCAGTCCTGGGTCTACAGCCTCAGTCCTGGGTCTACAGCCTCAGTCCTGGGTCTCACCTTGCTCCCGTAGTCCCTGGCGTCCCGTTCCAGCCGCAGCTCGGAGGCGTGTGATTGGCTGAGAGCGGTGGTGGCCGGGTACTTGCGGCGCAGTTCCTGGGGCGGGTGTAGCGCCCCCAGCAGGGCAGCCGCGGCCACGGTCACGCTCACAGGCAGGCGTGAGGGCGGAGGGGGCGGGGCCTGAGGCGGCGGCTGGTCCTCGCAGGACGACGAGGACGAGGCGGAGGCGCTGAAGTCCAGAGGGACGCCATTACAGCTCACCACCGCCGCCGCCAGGACCGTGGAGGGGGGCGGAGTTAGAGCGGGGACGCCATTCCCACTGCCGCTCTCTGAAGACGAGTCATCTGTGAGAGAAACAGGAGTCAGACACAACCACAGCAGTTGGTGATTCACAAACACAGATCAGAGAATCACACACAGACACAGAAGGAGCGGGACCATAAGGAGCGGGACCATCAGTGTCCAGACACCCTCATGACCCTCAGACGCCCTCAGAGACCCTCAGATTCCCTCAGAGACCCTCATGCCCTCAGAGACCTTCATGACCCTCAAGACCCTCAGACGCCCTCAGAGACCCTCAGACGCCCTCAGAGACCCTCATGCCCTCAGAGACCCTCAAGACCCTCATGACCCTCAAGACCCTCAGACGCCCTCAGAGACCCTCATGACCCTCAAGACCCTCAGAGGCCCTCAGAGACCCTCATGACCCTCAGAGACCCTAAAGACCCTCAGACGCCCCTCAGAGACCCTCATGACCCTAAAGACCCTTAGAGGCCCTCAGAGACCCTAATGACCCTCAAGACCCTCAGAGGTCCTCATGACCCTCAGAGACCCTCATAACCCTCAGAGGCCCTCATGACCCTCAGAGGCCCTCATGACCCTCAGAGACCGTCATGAACCTCAGAGACCCTCCTGAGGTTCCACTCCCTCAGAGACCCTCAGAGACCCTCCTGAGGTTCCGCTCCCTCAGCCTGTAGACCCAGACCCAGTCTCTGGTCGTAGACTTCAGACTGAACTTCATCTTTGGTTTGTAACGAAGAATGACTTCAAAGAAAAGGTTTGAACAGTTTAGAACAAAGAAACTACAATCCACCCTTTAACAGACGCCCTTTAACTCTGCTCCACAGACGCCCTTTAACTCTGCTCCACAGACGCTCTTTAACTCTGCTCCACAGACGCCCTTTAACTCTGCTCCACAGACGCCCTTTAACTCTGCTCCACAGACGCCCTTTAACTCTGCTCCACAGACGCCCTTTAACTCTGCTCCACAGACGCCCTTTAACTCTGCTCCACAGACGCCCTTTAACTCTGCTCCACAGACGCCCTTTAACTCTGCTCCACAGACGCCCTTTAACTCTGCTCCACAGACGCCCTTTAACTCTGCTCCACAGACGCCCTTTAACTCTGCTCCACAGACGCCCTTTAACTCTGCTCCACAGACGCCCTTTAACTCTGCTCCACAGACGCCCTTTAACTCTGCTCCACAGACGCCCTTTAACTCTGCTCCACAGACGCCCTTTAACACAGAGATCATGTAAACACAGCAGTACTGAGGCCGTCCAGTAGGGGACAGTCTCACCCTCTTCACTTAAGATTTACCCACAAGCCACTGGGACAGTCAGTCAATGACCTTTAACAACTCTCTGGTTTTTAGTGTTGAAAGTATTACAGTGCCTTGCGAAAGTATTCGGCCCCCTTGAACCTTTCAACATTTCGCCACATTTCAGGCTTCAAACATAAAGATATCAAATTTTAATTTTTTGTCATGAATCAGCAACAAGTGAGACACAATCGTGAAGTGGAACAAAATTTATTGGATAATTTAAACTTTTTTAACAAATAAAAAACTGAAAAGTAGGGCGTGCAATATTATTGGGCCCCTTTACTTTCAGTGCAGCAAACTCAGTCCAGAAGTTCAGTGAGGATCTTTGAATGATCCAATGTTGTCCTAAATGACTGATGATGATAAATAGAATGCACCTGTGTGTAATCAAGTCTCCGTATAAATGCACCTGCTCTTTGATAGTCTCAGGGTTCTGTTCTGGATATGAAATAGACGTATCCAGGTGTTAGAATGGCCAAGTCAAAGTCCAGACCTGAATCCAATCGAGAGCGTTACCATAGCAACACACTGTTTACAGTTAGCATTAGCTTTAGCACTCACTGCTTTTGCTCTCTCAATTTCACCAGACAGAGACCAGAGAGAGACCAGACAGAGACCAGAGAGAGACCAGACAGAGACCAGAGAGAGACCAGACAGAGACCAGAGAGAGACCAGACAGAGACCAGAGAGAGACCAGACAGAGACCAGAGAGAGACCAGACAGAGACCAGAGAGACACCAGAGAGAGAGACCAGAGAGAGACCAGAGACAGACTTTTTCAACCATGCACATGACCAAATCCTTGACACTGATAAAAAAACCGTCGCTGTCGTATTCCAAGGTGGTTTTACTGCACTACTAAATAAGCAGATTCTGAGAAGGACCAGAAGGAGACCGTACCATATGCAAACAAACTGATGAAGTTAGAACGATGGTCCCAGAGTGAGACCTGTTTCATAAAAGCACAAGAACCATGTGTAACAGTCAGTGTGTGTCTGCCCTCGGCTCCTTGCCCTCTCTCACCTTCTCACACAAAGACCTCCACATGGGACGCTCCACGTGCCTCCCCCTCCTCCCCCCTCCCCCCCCTCCTCCCCCCCTCAGCCTGTGGACTCCCCCTCCCCCCTCCGTGACCTCCTTCTCCCACGAGCCTCAACACAACAGCCTTAAAGAACATACTCTGATAAATCATACAGTATGGAGTTCATTAACGATCGTGTTCTCTCTGGGTCTCTCTTTGGTCTCTCTCTTATCTCTAGCCTAACAAGTATAAAATCTATCTTGAGCATGAAAATAATAAAACATAATATTATTTATAACATAGTGCTGTACCAACCGGGACCCTGAGGAGCACAGGGACTGGCCTCCTGCTGGGACTCTGAGGAGCACAGGGACTGGACTCCTGCTGGGACTCTGAGGAGCACAGGGACTGGCCTCCTGCTGGGACTCTGAGGAGCACAGGGACTGGCCTCCTGCTGGGACTCTGAGGAGCACAGGGACTGGCCTCCTGCTGGGACTCTGAGGAGCACATGGACTGGCCTCCTGCTGGGACTCTGAGGAGCACAGGGACTGGACTCCTGCTGGGACTCTGAGGAGCACAGGGACTGGCCTCCTGCTGGGACTCTGAGGAGCACAGGGACTGGCCTCCTGCTGGGACTCTGAGGAGCACAGGGACTGGCCTCCTGCTGGGACTCTGAGGAGCACAGGGACTGGCCTCCTGCTGGGACCCTGAGGAGCACAGGGACTGGCCTCCTGCTGGGACCCTGAGGAGCACAGGGACTGGCCTCCTGCTGGGACTCTGAGGAGCACAGGGACTGGCCTCCTGCTGGGACCCTGAGGAGCACAGGGACTGGACTCCTGCTGGGACTCTGAGGAGCACAGGGACTGGCCTCCTGCTGGGACCCTGAGGAGCACAGGGACTGGCCTCCTGCTGGGACCCTGAGGAGCACAGGGACTGGCCTCCTGCTGGGACTCTGAGGAGCACAGGGACTGGCCTCCTGCTGGGACCCTGAGGAGCACAGGGACTGGCCTCCTGCTGGGACCCTGAGGAGCACAGGGACTGGCCTCCTGCTGGGACTCTGAGGAGCACAGGGACTGGCCTCCTGCTGGGACCCTGAGGAGCACAGGGACTGGCCTCCTGCTGGTCCCAGAGTCAGGACTAAACATGAGGAGGCGGCGTTTCAGATTTATTCTAACATCTGGAACAGTCTTCCTGAAAGTGTGAGACAGACTTCTTCTCTGACAAAGTTCAAATCCAGGTTAAAACAGTTCTGTTTCTGCAACAACTGAAGGATTTTATCTTTAGTCTTTTTAATGAACTGTGATTATTTTTTATTTCAAAGCTTTGTATGATTTTATGGTTTCGATCATGTTTTGTTTGCTTTGGGCATGAACTGCGCTAAACAAATAAACTGGCTAGAGCAGGACAACATCACATAAACCCTGGACTCAGAAACCACAGATTTAAACCTAAATGGTGATGTCACACAAACATTACTGAGGAGTTTACTTTGACATTAAGTCAATAGGAGTCAGAGGAGCCAAACTTCACCATGAGCACTTCCCTTTTGGGCGAGTTAGCACTGTCCATGGATAGACCATAGACTGTATTAACAGTTGTAGTGACGCCTGTAACACGAACCCATTCAAAATAATGGCCGCCGCAGGAACATGTGAAAACACGTTTACAGGCGTGTGTTGATCCTGAAACACACGCTCTGCAGCCAGAGTTCAGTAACATTTATATTTTATTGGAGAAACACAGTTCACGCCATAAAAGTGGACTGACAATAATATTTCACACAGAGCAGAGACTAAAGGGCAGATTGTAATTGTTCTGGTCTCGGCTTCATGTGGTCCTGAAACTGTGGCTTATCTGTGCGACGTATCAGTCTGGACAGAGCTCAGACCAGCCTCATCCGAGTCGCCGGGTCCTGGGCCAGTCCTGGACCAGTCCTGGGCCAGTCCTGGGCCAGTCCTGGGCCAGTCTACAGCCCTCTTACTCAAAGTTTGGACACCCCCGCTTCAGACTGAAGGGGCGGGGCATGTGTCGGAGCAGACTCAAAAGCACAACTGTTTTTGAGAAAATGTAGAATGTGTGTGTGTCCTGTGTGTGTGTTGTGTGTCCTATGTGTGTGTTGTGTATCCTGTGTGTGTTGTGTGTCCTTGTGTCTGAGGATCCAGAACAGTTCAGTGAATCTTGAACAAAAGAGATTCTGTGACATCACAATATTTAACAAACACAAACTCTGTAAAAACCTGCTCTTTTCACTTCAAGTAAACACACGACCTGAGCCGTTTCCACCAGCCCCACTGCCCCTACTCTACCCTCCCCTACCCTACTCTACCCTCCCCTACCCTACTCTACCCTATACTACCCTACCCTACTCTACCCTATACTACCCTACCCTCCCCTACCCTCCCCTACCCTACCCTATACTACCCTACCCTATACTACCCTACCCTCCCCTACTCTACCCTCCCCTACCCTATACTACCCTATACTACCCTACCCTACCCTACTCTACCCTATACTACCCTACCCTACCCTCCCCTCCCCTACTCTACCCTATACTACCCTCCCCTCCCCTACCCTATACTACCCTACCCTACTCTACCCTATACTACCCTACCCTACCCTCCCCTCCCCTACTCTACCCTATACTACCCTCCCCTCCCCTCCCCTACCCTACCCTATACTACCCTACCCTATACTACCCTACCCTATACTACCCTACCCTCCCCTACCCTACCCTATACTCCCCTACCCTACCCTATACTACCCTACCCTACCCTATACTACCCTACCCTACCCTACCCTACCAGGTCTTATGACTGTTCTGTGTCTTTGGGCAGCTCCAACACGCTCCTACTTTCTACTTTACATTAAGATAATATTTTCTCCACATCTTGTCATGGACCATCCTCAACTCTATAAGACTTTACAAAAATGGCCTCAAACTCGGGTTGTTTAAAGCTGAGGAACCTAATTCATCCATAGAATGTAAATCTGTGTCAAATCCATCTGGGTCTGAATCAGCTGCTTCTGTCACTAGTGTCATGTATGTTTGTCCTCTGTCACATTTTTGTCACAGCCAATCAGCTCTCAGCCTATCAGCTCTCAGCCAATCAGCTCCCAGCCAATCAGCTCTCAGCCAATCAGCTCTCAGCCTATCAGCTCCCAGCCAATCAGCTCTCAGCCAATCAGCTCTCAGCCAATCAGCTCTCAGCCAATCAGCTCTCAGCCAATCAGCTCTCAGCCAATCAGCTCTCAGCCTATCAGCTCCCAGCCAATCAGCTCTCAGCCAATCAGCTCCCAGCCAATCAGCTCTCAGCCAATCAGCTCTCAGCCTATCAGCTCTCAGCCAATCAGCTCTCAGCCAATCAGCTCTCAGCCAATCAGCTCACAGCCAATCAGCTCTCAGCCAATCAGCTGTCACCGAGCCCTGTCGCTATCTGTTTGGGCTGACAGCTGATTGGCTGAGAACAAATCAGATGACATTTGATTAGTTGAAGACAGCATGTTGTGGTTGATTTGTTCACAGAAATTTACTTTTACAAAACTCTATTGGGACAAAAACATGTATTATTTATAAGAAAAAGTAGGTACCTCAGCTTTAATTCTCTTTTCCATAATCTGAAAACACATCAGACCTAACAGTACTAATAAGAAGAGCCCTCCTGCTGCAGCGCCTGTGACTGGGACGCTGGGCCCTCTCCTCGGGGGCCTCTCCTCGGGGCCTCTCCTCGGGGCCTCCCCTCGGGGCCTCTCCTCAGGGGCCTCTCCTCGGGGCCTCTCCTCAGGGGCCTCTCCTCGGGGCCTCACTGGCTCCTGTGCACAGAGTTGAGCCAGGAGAAGTGGAACGTGGGTCGACGAGGAGGAGCCTCTGACACAGACATGGACTCGGGCTAAAGCAGAAAGAACAAAACACAGCTGTAGCCTCAGTCCTGGGTCTACAGCCTCAGTCCTGGGTCTACGGCCTCAGTCCTGGGTCTACAGCCTCAGTCCTGGGTCTACAGCCTCAGTCCTGGGTCTACAGCCTCAGTCCTGGGTCTACAGTCTCAGTCCTGGATCTACGGCCTCAGTCCTGGGTCTACGGCCTCAGTCCTGGGTCTACGGCCTCAGTCCTGGGTCTACGGCCTCAGTCCTGGGTCTACGGCCTCAGTCCTGGATCTACGGCCTCAGTCCTGGGTCTACGGCCTCAGTCCTGGGTCTACGGCCTCAGTCCTGGGTCTACGGCCTCAGTCCTGGGTCTACGGCCTCAGTCCTGGGTCTACGGCCTCAGTCCTGGGTCTACGGCCTCAGTCCTGGGTCTACGGCCTCAGTCCTGGGTCTACGGCCTCAGTCCTGGGTCTACGGCCTCAGTCCTGGGTCTACGGCCTCAGTCCTGGGTCTACGGCCTCAGTCCTGGGTCTACAGCCTCAGTCCTGGGTCTAGGAGCCTGAGAGAGTAGCCAAACTTCATCCACCTGTTGGGCTTCATTGAACTAGCGAGACAGTGTGGTACCTGCAGCAGTGACAGTGTGGTACCTGCAGCAGTGACAGTGTGGTACCTGCAGCAGTGGCAGTGTGGTACCTGCAGCAGTGACAGTGTGGTACCTGCAGCAGTGACAGTGTGGTAC
>OZ035827.1:1265396-1277896 GCA_964034765.1 Knipowitschia caucasica | reverse complement strand
AATATACTGTAAGGAATGTACAGAGGGCGACAGTGGCTCAGCTGGTAGAGCCTTGGCCTTTGAGCCAGAGGGTCGTGGGTTCGAGCCCGACCTTCACCATCGACTCCCACTGTCTGCTGTTGCTGTGTCCTTGGGCAAGACACTTAACCTCTGGGAACAGCGAAGGCCACAGCGGGGCGGCTGTGGCTGTAAAGTGCCAAACTGTGGTTGTGTCCTTAGGCAAGACACTTCCCCCACATTAGAATGAGTCTGGTGTGTGTGTGGTTGGTGGTGGTGGGAGGGGCTTCTGTCAGTGTGCCCCAGGGCAGCTGTGGCTACAGTAGTTTATCAAACACAGTGTTTGGAGAGAGAGAATGATGATGTGAAGAGACTTTGAGAGTCCAAAAAAGCACTGTATTAAACCGATACATTATTATTATGAAGGTGACAGCAGTAAAGTGACTTTATAAAGATCAAAGGCGGGCGGCACGGTGGCTGAGTGGATAGCACTCTCGCCTCTCAGCAAGAAGGTCCTGGGTTCGAATCCCGGTCGGACCTTTCTGAGTGGAGTTTGCATGTTCTCCCCGTGTCTGCGTAGGTTTCCTCCGGGTACTCCGGTTTCCCCTACCACTAAAAATATGTCCAATAGTTCTAGCATGTGCCTCCTGTACTGGTGACGCTCCCATCTCTGTGTGGAGTGAGAGACAAGTGCCCAAAATTAACAATTGTAAACCGCTTTGAGACTCAGATCTGCAGTGAAAAGGCGGTATATAAATAAAGATTACTTACTTACTCAAAGGCAGATCTGTTTGTTCTGACCATAGACTGTAACAGACATAGTCACGCCTATCTCCACCGTTCTAACTATTGGGCTGGAAAATGTGAAAAAACACATCCGAGGCCTCTCGGCCCCCACCACCACCTTCCTCCTCCACTCCAGCACCGGGTGAGTACTGTGGTGCAAACACTGACCCCTGTCCGTCTGGCAGTGTAACGACAGTCCTGCCACTGAACGGTGCTTACTCAGTCATGCATCTGGAACTTAACAAAGTAAAACAGAGTTCACTTTTTAAACCAATAGAGACTGTGTGTGTTCCTCGCACCGGCTCAGAAATGTGTTTTAATTTGAATAAACACAAATATAACAGAAGGAAAGCAGTTAGACGGTCCAACTCTGGAAATCTAATTCCAATTCTTTGTAGTCAATCAACTAAACCCACTGACACTGATATTATTTTTAACCTTGCTCTGCTTAATGTCAGATCACTATGCAATAAATCCTTTTTAATTAATAATTTTATCTGTTCTTATGATCTTGACTTTATGTTTATGACTGAAACTTGGCTTGACCATAATACAGAAAATGCAGTTTTAATAGAAACAACACCACCAAATTTCAAATTTGAATCAGAAATTCGAGAAAATAAAAGAGGAGGAGGCACAGCAGCAGTTTTTAAAGATTGTATTGTCTCCCATAGAGTGTCTCTTGGGAAATTTTCCTCATTTGAGTATGTCTCTTTTAAAATAGAACAAAAACAATCTTCTATTCTTATTATTGTTGTGTACAAGCCGCCACAGTCATGTCATAGTTTCACTGATCATTTCACCGAGTTGCTTTCAGTTGTGTGCACAGATTTTGATAGTTTAGTCGTCATAGGTGATTTTAATATACATGTAGATAACGTTAATGATAGATACGCGAAAGAGCTGAGCTCTGTGCTGGAAACCTTTGGTCTCACTCAGCATGTGAGTGGCCCCACCCATAGCAGAGGACACACTCTCGATCTGCTAATTACTAAAGGGGTTAATATCTCAAATGTAAATGTGGCCAATGTTGCTCTGTCAGATCATTTCTGTGTATTTTTTGATATGTGTCTCAATAGTAAAGCACGAGCTGAATCCTCAATTGTTAGAAGAAGAAGACACATCCAAGCTGGTGAGTCCACGGCGTTTTCCGAACTCCTTCCACCAGGCTACTCATTCATTAGCTCCCCGCGTACTAGTGGTAGGGGAGGTGGGCTTGCCACAGTGTTTAAAGACTCGTTTCCATGCAAGCAAATTCCATCTGAAAGCTTTTCAAGCTTTGAATTACAAACATTTATGCTTGAACGCGCTCCTGTCATCTGTGCCTTAATGTATCGTCCTCCTAAAATTCATAAGGATTTTATTCAGGAATTCACAGACTTTGTTACAGGGCTCGTGCTGAAATATGACTGTTTTATTATTGCTGGTGACTTTAATATCCATGTGTGCTGCGAGTCTAAACCATTAGTCAAGGACTTTTTAAATGTTTTAGAAACGTTTAACTTGGCACAGCTGGTCCCTGGCCCAACACATGAAAAGGGACATACGCTCGATCTTGTGCTGTCTTTTGGTCTGAATCTGGAGATTATTGATATCTGTGACACGGGTATCTCAGATCACTACGCCGTGCTCTTTACTCTGACGCTTCCAAAATCTAACATTAAGCCGTGTGCCCCTGCGCGCAAAGTGCGCACATGCAACTCGCAAACTGCACTCACATTTTCGTTGGCTTTCTCTGACTTTATACTGAACAACGACTGCGGCAGTGATTTAGCTGTGGAAGACATGGTCTCTTTATTCAACGCTACATGCTCAAGCATTATTGATCTCGTAGCCCCATCCAGAGTCAAATGCGTAAAGCCTAAAGCTGAGCCCTGGCTTAATGACACAACACGGGCTCTGAGGCGCATCTGCAGACGTGCGGAGAGACGCTGGCAAAAGGACCGTCTGCAGGTGTCACTGGACATGCTGAAAGACAGTCTACAGTCATATCAGAGAGCAGTTAAAACTGCCAAGTCTAAATTTTTGTCCAACGTTGTTACTATCAATTGCCACAAACCCCAGGTTCTTTTTAATACACTGACCTCTTTGATTAATCCATGCACTTCTCCCCCTGTAGTGGCCTCTTACAAACTATGCAATGATTTTATTGTATTTTTTAATGACAAAATTGCCTCCATTAGGCAGTCTCCGTTGTGTAAGCCCAGTTTTATGAATATAGATAATGGCTGTCAAAATGTATTTGAGTGTTTTGAAAATGTGTCCTTAGCATTTGTGACAGACATTGTAAAAAAGCTACGCCCGTCTTGTTGTCCCCTTGACTCCATCCCATCTCGTCTGTTTAAGGAGGTGTTCAACACAGTGGGGATTTGGGTCCTTAACATAGTTAATGCATCTTTAAATTCAGGATGTGTACCTATCACACTTAAACATGCCGTGGTACAACCTCTTCTTAAAAAGCACAATCTTGACCCTACATGCTTGTCGAATTATAGGCCCATCTCAAAGTTGCCTTTTATTTCTAAGATCTTGGAAAAGGTTGTTCTCGTTCAACTACAGGACCATCTTGATATTTACAGCATCACTGAGAAGTTTCAGTCAGGTTTCAAAGCCAAGCATAGTACTGAGACTGCTCTTCTTAGAGTTCTTAATGATCTTTATTCAGTCTCAGACTCAGGCCGCCCTTCTGCTCTAGTTCTCCTAGATTTATCGTCAGCGTTCGATACGGTGGACCATGATATTCTTATTGCACGCCTCGAGCAACAAGTGGGCATCACAGGAACTGCACTTAAATGGTTCCAGTCCTATCTGACTGAGAGAACCTTTTCTGTTCAATTTGGCCAGTTCTCCTCTCAAGCGTCCAATTTAAAGTGTGGAGTGCCCCAAGGCAGTATTTTGGGCCCTACCCTATTTTGTCTTTACATGCTTCCCTTAGGAGCTATATTTGAGAAGCATAATATTTCCTACCACTGCTATGCTGATGATGTCCAAATATATCTGCCCATTCAGACTAGCAGCTGTGTACAGACACTTGTTGATTGTTTGAAGGAAGTCCAGGAATGGATGCAAGATAACTTCCTTAGTTTAAACAACAGGAAAACAGAAATACTTACCTTTGGGACTTCTGACCCTCTGCTGAACTGTGACAGTGCTATAGGACCTCTTATGGTTTATGAAAAGCCCCACGCCAGGAATCTAGGATTTATTATTGACAGCCATTTTAAATTTGATAAGCAGATAAATGCTGTTCTTAAAACAAGTTTTTATTATCTCAGAGTTCTTAGCAAAGTAAAATCTTATATTCCACATGCCCATTTTGAGAAGGCCATTCATGCTTTTATCACTTCCAGGCTTGATTATTGTAACTCTCTCTATGTCGGCATTGACCAGGCCCAGCTCAGCCGCTTACAGGGAGTGCAAAATGCAGCAGCCCGTCTTTTAACAGGGACAAAGCGCAGGGAGCACATCACTCCTGTTTTGCAATCCCTGCACTGGCTCCCGGTATATTTTAGAATTCATTTTAAAATTCTTATTATCGTTTTTAAAAGTTTTAATAGAATGGCACCTTCTTATTTATATGAACTCCTCCAGCCTCACCTTCCCTCCAGAGCACTGCGCTCTGCAGATCAGCACCTTCTTGTCGTCCCTAGGACCAGGCTGAAGACCAGAGGAGACAGAGCTTTCTCTGTTATAGGGCCAAAGTTGTGGAACTTTTTACCTTTGCACATCAGAACTGCACAATCACTCGAGCACTTTAAATCCCTGCTTAAAACGCATCTTTTTTCTTTGGCTTTTACTACCAAGTAGACAGAGACAAATTTTTCGATTTCTTTTTGTATATACATTTCTGTATTTTATGTGTTTTTATTTTATAATTTTTCCTCGCTGTCTGTTCAGCACTTTGGTAAGCCTAGGCTGTTTTAAATGTGCTCTACAAATAAAGATTTGATTGATTGATTGACATAAACAAAAATACAGGTGAACTTTTCATGGGGATGATAAACTTTGATAACACGTTGTGTTCTACTGTGGATGAATTACTTAACTCTGTCACCTCTAGTGTTTTGGATGTTCTGGACACGATTGCTCCTGTAAAGGTCAAAATTGTTACAAATAAGCAAAAAGCGCCATGGACAAAAGCAGACTCTGTCAGGGCACAGAAGAGAGAGTGCCGGAGAGCCGAGCGGAAGTGGCGAAAGTCAAATCTCCAAGTTGACCATGAGATCTTCAAAGATGCATTGTGCAAGTTCAACAGTGTGCTACGTAGAACGAGGGAAACTTATTTTTCAACAATCGAAACAATCGAAGGTTGCAGTAACAATCTACGCGTTCTGTTCTCAACAGTAAATAAATTGACAAATCCCCCTGTTAAGATGCCATCAGAGCTTACCTCCAAAACCAAATGTAATGAGTTTGCAGAGTTTTTTAATGACAAAGTCCAAGGCATCAAAAATGCCATCACCTCCACAGTAGAAATTACAATCCAACAGCCAGTGAAGCTTTTTGGGCTGACACACTTTACACCAGTACAAAATGAAACTGTCCAAATGATAATTACAAGTCTGAGTTCTTCTACATGTAGCCTGGATGTATTACCTCCTAGATTTCTTAAATCTGTTCTGAGCAGTCTTTTACCTTCACTCACGCATATAGTAAATATGTCTCTTGAATCTGGAACATTCCCAATGGCCCTGAAAACGGCAGTCATCAGACCCCTCCTAAAAAAGAGGAGTCTGGATGCCTTGGCACTTAAAAGTTATCAGCCCATTTCAAATCTGCCTTTCATGGGTAAAATTCTAGAAAAAGTTGTCTATCAACAACTTACAGAATTTTTAATAATCAATCACTCTTTTGATATGTTCCAGTCTGGTTTTAGACCCCACCACAGCACAGAGACCGCTCTAGTGAAGGTAACAAATGACATCAGACTTAACACTGACGCAGGAAAAGTCTCAGTCCTTTTTCTGTTAGATTTAAGTGCTGCTTTCGACACTGTCGATCATGGTATCCTCATTCAGAGACTTGAGGACTGGGTTGGTGTTTCTGGAACAGCCCTAAGCTGGTTTATATCCTACCTACAGGACAGAAAGTATTTTGTGGAGATCGGAAACTGTGTCTCAGACCATCTGGCCCTGACCTGCGGAGTGCCACAGGGCTCAATCCTGGGGCCTCTCCTGTTTAATATTTACATGCTGCCTCTGGGTAGGTTAATACACAGTAATAACGTGTCCTATCACAATTACGCTGACGATACTCAGGTCTATGTGTCCCTGACAGCAGGAGAACATGGACCAGTGGACTCGCTCCTTCACTGTATCCAACAAATCAGTGATTGGATGCAAAATAACTTTCTCCAGCTAAACACAGAAAAAACTGAAATTATTGTTTTTGGACCTCAAAAACAAAGAGAGAGCGTTATCTGCCACCTCCAGTCTCTCTCCCTAAAACCCTCAACTCAGGTCAGAAATCTAGGAGTAATAATGGACTCAGACTTAAATTTCAATAGCCACATATCATCTGTGACATCATCAGCTTACTTCCACCTAAGAAACATTGCTAAAATTAAAAACATTGTGTCTAAAGCAGACTTGGAGATTCTTATCCACGCATTTGTCTCCAGTCGATTGGACTACTGCAATGGCTTGTTCACAGGTCTCTCTAAACAGGCGGTAAAACAGCTGCAGTACATCCAAAATGCAGCAGCTCGAGTCCTGACTAGAACCAGGAAGTACGACCACATTAGTCCGGTCCTCAGGTCTCTGCACTGGCTTCCTGTGGCTCAGAGAATAGATTTTAAAGTAGCTTTACTTGTGTACAAGTCTCTCCATGGCCTCGCACCAGGGTACATCCGCGACATGTTGGTGCCATATGAACCAACTCGGGCTCTGAGGAGCACAGGGACTGGACTTCTGTTAGTGCCAAGAGTCGGAACTAGACATGGGGAGGCTGCGTTTCAGATTCATGCAGCTAGAGTCTGGAACCGTCTTCCAGAGAGTGTGAGACAGGCGTCTACTCTGGCAGTTTTTAAAACTGAACTGAAAACAGTTCTTTTTAGCTGTGCATACAAGTGAATGATTTTATATTTGTTTTTATCTTTAATCTTTTTAATGCGCTATGATTATTTATGATTATTTATGATTGTAATCCCTTGTGTGATTTTAATGTTTTACGGTTTTTAACTACTTGTGTGATTTTATATATCTTGTGCTCTTAATCTGTCCTTTTATGTTTACTTAAATTCTAATGTTTGATGATTTATGCATGATGTTATATGGGTTGTGAGGCGCTTTGCGTTGCCTTGTGTAGGAAAGACACTCTACAAATAAACGTTGATTGATTGATTGATCTGTGCATGCGTCAGCTGCACGAGCCCTATTCATTTAAACAGAGACTTCTAAAGTCCACAGCGACTAAACTAGACTGGTCCAGAACCCTCAGCATTGACACACATGTGGAACGGAGCTTTGGGCCAAGAGACACTTTTGGACCATCCTGTAAAGACGTTTTCCAGAGGTAAGAAGATGCAATGGGGCTGGAAAGTCTCGTCCCAGAAGCACTTCTGGTTCATGGCTCGGATACAAACAAACCGTCAGCTGTTGGAGGAGGCGGTTTAAGTGAATGGTGCAGAATGCTCTGCTTTGTTTTCGGCTGTAATCATCACAGTTTACACGACACTCATTCTTTAGGTTTCCCAAAGACCAACTGAAGCTGTGGGAAAAGCTCTGCAAGTTCTGATAAAACATTTTGTCTGATTTCAGAGACAGTTAACTTGAACATGTATTCAAGCTAACTTGTAGCTAATGCTAACCTGTAATAGTGCGCAGCCAAGCCTTTCATTGTGGCTTGTATTTTAAGATAAGAAACTTTATTGATGTCACACAGGATAAATATTGTCTCTCAAATATTTATCTATTTGAGAGATAAAGGAGGAACATATTAACACGTATTAAATAACATTTAACAAATGTTCAAATATAACAGAAAACGGACAATCATTCGTATTAAATGAATAATAACCCAACTACATCATGTTATTTTTGACAGCACAGCAAAAAGAAAAAAGGCCCAAAGTGAAGCTGCAGTGAGTGTGAAGTGGAGAATGAGCTGATGAACAGATTAAACTGATCATTCATAAACATTGGCTCATAACCAAAGCAGCAAAGATGTAAGGGACAACATCATTTATTTGCATAGGAATAGTGTTTCTATATTTTCTTTCTGATGCGTGATAGTGGATTAAAATACAATGAGTTAGAACCATAGACTGTATGTTTGAACACGGCCCTGAGCCTTTCTCATCTCCCCGTCATATAAACGTCAGCACATGGTCAGTTCACCGCTAACTCCGACCGCTCACTCAGTTTTTCTGTCCCAGAGACGAAATGTGTCCAAAATAACACAGGAAAGTCCATTAACGACGAAGAAGTCGGAGATCTCCGCACCGTACAACTGGCACGTGTGGTTTGTTTGTATCCACGGGTGGAAATCTCGCAAAATCTCGCACTTCCGCTTTCCAGCCCTATATGTTAGCATTGGCTAATTCTTATTCTGGGTCCACCCCCACAGGCCCGGGGTGGTACTGCAGCATGTCAGCGCACGTCATTTTGGCCACTTTTGAGCCAGGACCCTCCCACACTGGTTCTGACCCGAGTCCAGTGTGTTCTGACCTGAGTCCAGTGTGTTCTGACCCGAGTCCAGTGTGTTCTGACCTGAGTCCAGTGTGTTCTGACCTGAGTCCAGTGTGTTCTGACCTGAGTCCAGTGTGTTCTGACCCGAGTCCAGTGTGTTCTGACCCAAGTCCAGTGTGTTCTGACCCGAGTCCAGTGTGTTCTGACCCGAGTCCAGTGTGTTCCGACCCGAGTCCAGTGTGTTCTGACCCGAGTCCAGTGTGTTCTGACCCGAGTCCAGTGTGTTCTGACCTGAGTCCAGTGTGTTCTGACCCGAGTCCAGTGTGTTCTGACCCGAGTCCAGTGTGTTCTGACCTGAGTCCAGTGTGTTCTGACCTGAGTCCAGTGTGTTCTGACCCGAGTCCAGTGTGTTCTGGACCCGAGTCCAGTGTGTTCTGACCCGAGTCCAGTGTGTTCTGACCCGAGTCCAGTGTGTTCTGACCCGAGTCCAGTGTGTTCTGACCTGAGTCCAGTGTGTTCTGACCCGAGTCCAGTGTGTTCTGACCCGAGTCCAGTGTGTTCTGACCCGAGTCCAGTGTGTTCTGACCTGAGTCCAGTGTGTTCTGACCTGAGTCCAGTGTGTTCTGACCCGAGTCCAGTGTGTTCTGACCTGAGTCCAGTGTGTTCTGACCCGTTTGGAAGTCCAGGGTGACCAGGACCCGGTACTGACGGCTGAAGTCGTACTGATAATGACTCAGACTCTCGTCCTCAGGATCCAGAGTCTCAGAGGGACACGAGGCGACTGCTGCTCTCACCCTGACACACAACACACACATTATACACACACACACGCACACCCTGACACACAACACACATATTATACACACACACACACACCCTGACACACAACACACACACACACACCCTGACACACAACACACACATTATACACACCCTGACACACAACACACACATTATACACACACACACACCCTGACACACAACACACACATTATACACACACACACCCTGACACACAAAACACACATTATACACACACACGCACACCCTGACACACAACACTTTACACACACACACAGTGGGTTTACCTGATAGTGTGTATCTAGAGAACACAGCTCTGACATAAACAGGACGGTCTGATACTCACTTGTCCAAGACGTCTGCAGAACTCTGAGGACGCACAAAACAACTTATTTACTCCAAATAAAAACACACACTGGATCAAAGAAGCATCAGAAATCGCTGCACACACTGAGGCGGTAGACCCAGGACCGAGGCCGTAGACCCAGGACTGAGGCCGTAGACCCAGGACTGAGGCCGTAGACCCAGGACTGAGGCTGTAGACCCAGGACCGAGGCCATAGACCCAGGACTGAGGCTGTAGACCCAGGACCGAGGCCGTAGACCCAGGACCGAGGCTGTAGACCCAGGACTGAGGCCGTAGACCCAGGACTGAGGCTGTAGACCCAGGACCGAGGCCGTAGACCCAGGACTGAGGCTGTAGACCCAGGACCGAGGCCGTAGACCCAGGACCGAGGCTGTAGACCCAGGACTGAGGCCGTAGACCCAGGACTGAGGCCGTAGACCCAGGACCGAGGCCGTAGACCCAGGACCGAGGCCGTAGACCCAGGACCGAGGCCGTAGACCCAGGACCGAGGCCGTAGACCCAGGACTGAGGCTGTGTCTCCTGTACCTGAACAAAGGCCACAGAGTCTGCGTCCTCCATCGTGGCGGTCGCTCGCTCCAGCAGCTTCTCGTTGGCGGCGACTGTGTCTCTGTATCTCTGCATCAGAGCTTTGGCTCGACCGGTCTTCTCCTCCTCCTCTGCACTGATCACCTCTGTCATGGACTACACACACACACACACACACACACACACAGACACACAGACACACACACACACATACAAACACACACAGACACACACACACACACACACACACACACACACACACACACACACACACACACACACACACACACACACACACACACACACAGACACACACACACACACACACACACACACACACACACACAGACACACACACACACACACACATACAAACACACACAGACACACACACACACACACACACACACACACAGGGCTCAGATGAAGCAGCAGGACCACAGTCTCCTCACACTCTCACCTTCCTTCTCTCCTTCAGACTGGACTGAACCTGCTCCAGCTGCTCACAGACCATCAGCTTCTGCTTCTGGTACGACTCCTGCATCAGAGAGAGTTAGAGTTAGAGAGAGGTCTCTCTCTGGTCTCTCTCTCTGGTCTCTCTCTGGTCTCTCTCTGGTCTCTCTCTCTGGTCTCTCTCTGGTCTCTCTCTCTGGTCTCCCTCTGGTCTCCCTCTGGTCTCTCTCTCTGGTCTCTCTCTCTGGTGTCTCTCTGGTCTCTCCCTCTGGTCTCTCTCTGGTCTCTCTCTCTGGTCTCCCTCTGGTCTCTCTCTGGTCTCTCTCTCTGGTCTCTCTCTGGTCTCTCTCTGGTCTCTCTCTCTGGTCTCTCTCTGGTCTCTCTCTCTGGTCTCTCTCTGGTCTCTCCCTCTGGTCTCTCTCTGGTCTCTCTCTCTGGTCTCCCTCTGGTCTCTCTCTGGTCTCTCTCTCTGGTCTCTCTCTGGTCTCTCTCTGGTCTCTCTCTCTGGTCTCTCTCTGGGTCTCTCTCTGGTCTCCCTCTGGTCTCCCTCTGGTCTCTCTCTCTGGTCTCCCTCTGGTCTCCCTCTGGTCTCCCTCTGGTCTCCCTCTGGTCTCTCTCTCTGGTCTCTCTCTGGTCTCTGGTCTCTCCCTCTGGTCTCTCTCTGGTCTCTCTCTCTGGTCTCCCTCTGGTCTCTCTCTGGTCTCTCTGGTCTCTCTCTGGTCTCTCTCTCTGGTCTCTCTCTCTCTCTCTCTGGTCTCCCTCTGGTCTCTCCTCTGGTCTCTCTCTCTGGTCTCCCTCTGGTCTCTCTCTGGTCTCTCTCTCTGGTCTCTCTCTGGTCTCTCTCTGGTCTCTCTCTCTCTGGTCTCTCTCTGGTCTCTCTCTGGTCTCCCTCTGGTCTCCCTCTGGTCTCTCTCTCTGGTCTCCCTCTGGTCTCCCTCTGGTCTCCCTCTGGTCTCCCTCTGGTCTCTCTCTCTGGTCTCTCTCTGGTCTCTGGTCTCTCCCTCTGGTCTCTCTCTGGTCTCTCTCTCTGGTCTCCCTCTGGTCTCTCTCTGGTCTCTCTGGTCTCTCTCTGGTCTCTCTCTCTGGTCTCTCTCTGGTCTCTCTCTGGTCTCCCTCTGGTCTCCCTCTGGTCTCTCTCTCTGGTCTCCCTCTGGTCTCCCTCTGGTCTCCCTCTGGTCTCCCTCTGGTCTCTCTCTCTGGTCTCTCTCTCTGGTGTTATGGCAAGTTGGTTAGCCTCAAGGACGCCAACTCACCCCCCGCTGTTCTATTCAATTAACCTGCAGGAAGGAACCGGTCTTCCCCCTGCACCGACAGACATGACGCAAATTACTATCTCACCTTTGCCCCTTTTACATTCTGCATGTCTATTGTCCCTTCTGTTTGCATCTCCATGGCACAAAGATTGTCTCTCACCAGGCAAGGCGCCCCGCCATCTGGATGCCCGTCTCAAACTGTGACCCCTCCCACCTTTTGTGGGCGTGACTGTCTTTCATGTGTTGCCTATGTAAACGGGGACCTGGGACTGGCCCCGGCAGAGCTCACGATGCAAGACTGTATGTCGGCTCTCCGCATATATATGTGTAAAATAAATGTGTTTACATCTTTGACTTAAGACAAATACCTTTCCAGCTTTTTCCTTTATTGGGGTATGAAATTCCATAACAATTTGGCGTTGCTGACATGTCTTGGCCTGGGTTTTTTCGGCGGGGACGAGCGGGTGCGTTCGGCCGACCTGGAACAAAACCAGCCTCCGCTCTATTTGGAGACGAAAGGAGGGCGCGCTCGTCCGGCGCATGAAAAGAATCTTTGGCCACACAAGACCAAAAAGAACCTGATTTGTGGTGAGTTTTGTCTTTTCAAACATGTAAAGCCCAGGGCAGCGCTTAAGTGTACACGGGTATTTGATTTATTTACGTATTTTGGGGTATTTTGTTCATTGCCATT
>OZ035827.1:1152896-1260396 GCA_964034765.1 Knipowitschia caucasica | reverse complement strand
TGTGACCTCATGTGGTTTCTCTCGTGCAGACTGTGACCTCCTGTGGTTTCTCTCGTGCAGACTGTGACCTCCTGTGGTTTCTCTCGTGCAGACTGTGACCTCATGTGGTTTCTCTCGTGCAGACTGTGACCTCATGTGGTTTCTCTCGTGCAGACTGTGACCTCATGTGGTTTCTCTCGTGCAGACTGTGACCTCATGTGGTTTCTCTCGTGCAGACTGTGACCTGTGGTTTCTCTCGTGCAGACTGTGATCTCCTGTGGTTTCTCTCGTGCAGACTGTGATCTCCTGTGGTTTCTCTCGTGCAGACTGTGACCTCCTGTGGTTTCTCTCGTGCAGACTGTGACCTCCTGTGGTTTCTCTCGTGCAGACTGTGACCTCCTGTGGTTTCTCTCGTGCAGACTGTGACCTCCTGTGGTTTCTCTCGTGCAGACTGTGACCTCCTGTGGTTTCTCTCGTGCAGACTGTGACCTCCTGTGGTTTCTCTCGTGCAGACTGTGACCTCCTGTGGTTTCTCTCGTGCAGACTGTGACCTCCTGTGGTTTCTCTCGTGCAGACTGTGACCTCCTGTGGTTTCTCTCATGCAGAAGCAGCCGCAGCTCTCTCCTCTGGACCTGCAGCAGTGGGAGCTGCCTAAGGAGGAGTTCACTCTGGAGGAGGAGCTCGGCAGCGGACACTTCTCTGACGTCTACAGGGGGCGCTGGAGAGGCAGCATCAGCGTGGCCATCAAGATCATCAGGAGCGGTGAGGTCTCCCATCCTCAGTGCCACAGAGGGTCAGGAAGGAGCATTGACCACCTATCATCCTCCCCTATTGTATATTATATAATAATATATAATATATATATATGTATTGTATATTATTATATTATTATATATTATTATTATTATATTATTATATATAAACACTGTATACTGTATATTAGAGAGACCAAAGATACATATATCTCTGGTCTCTCTGGTCTCTCTCTGGTCTCTCTTTGGTTGAGGTCTGCTGGTCTTGTCCTCAGACTCGGAGCTGGACCATGTGGAGTTCCTTCGTGAGGTGCAGATCCTGAAGGTTCTCCGTCACCGTCACCTGATCTCGCTGTTCGCCGTCTGCACCGAGTCTTCGCCATTTTACATCGTCACCGAATTCATGGAGAAGGGCAGCCTCCTGGACTTCCTGCGAGGTCTGAGGTCTCTGAGGTCTGAAGTCTGAGGTCTCTGAGGTCTGAGGTCTCTGAGGTCTCTGAGGTCTCAGATCTGAGGTCTCTGAGGTCTCTGAGGTTTGAGGTCTCTGAGGTTTGAGGTCTCTGAGGTCTGAGGTCTCTGAGGTCTAAAGTCTGAGGTCTCTGAGGTCTCTGAGGTCTCAGATCTGAGGTCTCTGAGGTCTCTGAGGTCTCTGAGGTCTGAGGTCTCTTAGGTCTGAGGTCTCAGGTCTGAGGTCTCTTAGGTCTGAGGTCTCTTAGGTCTGAGGTCTTTGAGGTCTGAGGTCTCTGAGGTCTGAGGTCTCTGAGGTCTCTGAGGTCTGAGGTTTGAGGTCTCTGAGGTCTCTGAGGTCTGAGGTCTCTGAGGTCTGAGGTCTCTGAGGTGTGAGGTCTCTGAGGTTTGAGGTCTGAGGTCTCTGAGGTCTCTGAGGTCTGAGGTCTCTGAGGTCTGAGGTCTCTGAGGTTTGAGGTCTCTGAGGTCTGAGGTCTCTGAGGTTTGAGGTCTCTGAGGTCTGAGGTCTCTGAGGTTTGAGGTCTCTGAGGTTTGAGGTCTCTGACGTCTGAGGTCTCTGAGGTTTGAGGTCTCTGAGGTTTGAGGTCTCTGAGGTTTGAGGTCTCTGACGTCTGAGGTCTCTGAGGTTTGAGGTCTCTGAGGTTTGAGGTCTCTGAGGTTTGAGGTCTCTGAGGTCTTTGAGGTTTGAGGTCTCTGAGGTCTGAGGTCTGAGGTCTCTGAGGTCTCTGAGGTTTGAGGTCTCTGAGGTCTGAGGTCTCTGAGGTCTCTGAGGTCTGAGGTCTCTGAGGTCTGAGAACTCCCTGTACCTGTGTCCTCTGTCCCTGTGTCCTCTTTCCCTGTGTCCTCTGTACCTGTGTCCTCTGTCCCTGTGTCCTCTGTCCCTGTGTCCTCTGTACCTGTGTCCTCTGTACCTGTGTCCTCTGTACCTGTGTCCTCTGTCCCTGTGTCCTCTGTACCTGTGTCCTCTGTCCCTGTGTCCTCTGTACCTGTGTCCTCTGTCCCTGTGTCCTCTGTCCCTGTGTCCTCTGTACCTGTGTCCTCTGTACCTGTGTCCTCTGTACCTGTGTCCTCTGTCCCTGTGTCCTCTGTACCTGTGTCCTCTGTACCTGTGTCCTCTGTACCTGTGTCCTCTGTCCCTGTTTCCTCTGTCCCTGTGTCCTCTGTCCCTGTGTCCTCTGTACCTGTGTCCTCTGTACCTGTGTCCTCTGTCCCTGTTTCCTCTGTCCCTGTGTCCTCTGTACCTGTGTCCTCTGTCCCTGTTTCCTCTGTCCCTGTGTCCTCTGTACCTGTGTCCTCTGTACCTGTGTCCTCTGTCCCTGTTTCCTCTGTCCCTGTGTCCTCTGTACCTATGTCCTCTGTCCCTGTGCTCAGGCCCAGAGGGACCGCAGCAGGACGTGGTGTCCCTGCTGGACATGGGAGTCCAGGTGGCTGATGGGATGTTGTACCTGGAGGAGCACAGGTACATCCACAGAGACCTGGCAGCGCGGAACGTCCTGGTGGGAGACAGCTACATCTGTAAAGTGGCCGACTTCGGACTAGGACGAGTCATCAAGGTGAGGGGTCCTCAGGGTCCTCATGGTCCTCATGGTCCTCACGGTCCTCACGGTCCTCAGTCTTGATGATGAGAGATTCCATCCATCCATTGTCTTCCGCTTCATCCGTTGCCGAGTCGCAGGGGCAGCAGTCTGAGCAGAGACGCCCAGACTTCCCTCTCACACACTTCCTCCAGCTCGTCCGACCCCGAAGAGTTCCCAGGCCAGCTGAGAGACAGTCCCTCTGTGTCCTGGGTCTCCTCCTGGTCTCCTCCCTCTGTGTCCTGGGTCTCCTCCTGGTCTCCTCCCTCTGTGTCCTGGGTCTCCTCCTGGTCTCCTCCCTCTGTGTCCTGGGTCTCCTCCTGGTCTCCTCCCTCTGTGTCCTGGGTCTCCTCCTGGTCTCCTCCCTCTGTGTCCTGGGTCTCCTCCTGGTCTCCTCCCTCTGTGTCCTGGGTCTCCTCCTGGTCTCCTCCCTCTGTGTCCTGGGTCTCCTCCTGGTCTCCTCCCTCTGTGTCCTGGGTCTCCTCCTGGTCTCCTCCCTCTGCGTCCTGGGTCTCCTCCTGGTCTCCTCCCTCTGTGTCCTGGGTCTCCTCCTGGTCTCCTCCCTCTGTGTCCTGGGTCTCCTCCTGGTCTCCTCCCTCTGTGTCCTGGGTCTCCTCCTGGTTTCCCCCTGTGTGTCCTGGGTCTCCTCCTGGTCTCCTCCCTCTGTGTCCTGGGTCTCCTCCTGGTCTCCTCCCTCTGCGTCCTGGGTCTCCTCCTGGTCTCCTCCCTCTGTGTCCTGGGTCTCCTCCTGGTCTCCTCCCTCTGTGTCCTGGGTCTCCTCCTGGTTTCCTCCCTCTGTGTCCTGGGTCTCCTCCTGGTCTCCTCCCTCTGTGTCCTGGGTCTCCTCCTGTCTCCTCCCTCTGCGTCCTGGGTCTCCTCCTGGTCTCCTCCCTCTGTGTCCTGGGTCGCCTCCTGGTGGGACCTCCCCAAGGACGCCTCCTCTGGGACCTGGGAGAAGCTCTCCTCCTCTGCGACCTGGGAGAAGCTCTCCTCCCCTGGGACCTGGGAGAAGCTCTCCTCCTCCGGGACCTGGGAGAAGCTCTCCTCCTCTGGGACCTGGGAGAAGCTCTCCTCCTCTGGGACTTGGGAGTAGCTCTCCTCCTCTGGGACCTGGGAGAAGCTCTCCTCCTCTGGGACCTGGGAGAAGCTCTCCTCCTCTGGGACCTGGGAGAAGCTCTCCTCCTCTGGGACTTGGGAGTAGCTCTCCCGGAGGTGTGAGTTGAAAGTCCGTCTGACAGGGGGCTCAGACGTTCCCAGCAGACCCTCACTACACGCTTGGGTCTGCCAGGTCTGACCGGCTTCCTCCCCTGCAGCGGATCCAACTCACGACCAGGTGATGATCGGTGACAGCTCCGCCCCTCTCTTTAGCTCCGCCCCTCTCTTTAGCTCCACCCCTCTCCTTAGCTCCGCCCCTCTCTTCACTCGAGTGTCCGAGACACGTGGTCGAAGGTCAGATAAAACGACGACAAAGTGGATCATGGACCTCCGGCCTCTGGTCCTGGCGCCCCCTGGTGGACACCCTTGTGCTGGAACATGGTGTTGGTGATGGACAAACTGTGACACAGGAGTCCAACAACTGAACACCCGGGTCCGGATCAGGGGGGACCCTCTCATTCACCAGGGAGAACTCCAACATGTGGAGCTGAGAGGGTTCAGATCAGGGGGGACCCTCTCATTCACCAGGGAGAACTCTAACATGTGGAGCTGAGATGGGGGAGAATGCCCCCACCCCCCGCTCGCCGCCTCTCCCCGAGAGAAACACCAGAAAAGTGGAGCGTCCAACCCCTCTCAAGGAGTTGGGTTGTCTGTATCGCTCAACCTCCCCCACAAGCTCAGGCTCCTCCCCCACAAGCTCAGGCTCCTCCCCCACAAGTTCAGGCTCCTCCCCCACAAGCTCAGGCTCCTCCCCCACGAGTTCAGGCTCCTCCCCCACAAGCTCAGGCTCCTCCCCCACGAGTTCAGGCTCCTCCCCCACAAGCTCAGGCTCCTCTCCCACGAGTTCAGGCTCCTCCCCCACAAGCTCAGGCTCCTCCCCCACGAGCTCAGGCTCCTCCCCCCCGGTGAGGTGACGATCCACGTCCCAACAGCCAGATGTTGTGAGTGACTGGGTCTTCGAGGTCTCTGCCTTTCGACTGCTGCCCAGTCCTCTCAGCACCAATTGAGATGCTATGAGGCATAGACCAGTGTACCATGGGAGACCCTACCATGAAGCCCCAGACAACAGCACTCCCAGGATCAGTACTCAGACCCCCCCCACGTTAAGGTGGCAGTCACAGACTGTAAATATTAAAGAAGTTGTCACGCCTATCTCTGTTCTAACTGCTGGGCCACTACTTCTGCGGTCTATGGGCAGTTTCAAAATGGCCGCGGGGGCTGGAAAATGTGAAAAAACACATCTGTGCATGCGTCAGCCGGAGCAGCTCCATTCATTTAAACAGAGACTT
Organism: Knipowitschia caucasica; assembly: GCA_964034765.1. NCBI lineage: Eukaryota > Metazoa > Chordata > Actinopteri > Gobiiformes > Gobiidae > Knipowitschia > Knipowitschia caucasica. The sequence goes on along the minus strand of OZ035827.1, from coordinate 1,255,179 downwards.
CTAAAGTCCACAGCGACTAAACTAGACTGGTCCAGAACCCTCAGCATTGACACACATGTGGAACGGAGCTTTGGGCCAAGAGCCACTTTTGGACCATCCTGTAAAGACGTCTCCAGAGGTAAGAAGATGCTATATGTTAGCATTGGCTAATTCTTAACCCGGGTCCACCCCCACAGGCCCGGGGTGGTACTGCAGCATGTCAGGGTCCACCCCCACAGGCCTGGGGTGGTACTGCAGCATGTCAGGGTCCACCCCCACAGGCCTGGGGTGGTACTGCAGCATGTCAGGGTCCACCCCCACAGGCCTGGGGTGGTACTGCAGCATGTCAGGGTCCACCCCCACAGGCACGGGGTGGTACTGCAGCATGTCAGGGTCCACCCCCACAGGCCCGGGGTGGTACTGCAGCATGTCAGGGTCCACCCCCACAGGCCCGGGATGGTACTGCAGCATGTCAGGGTCCACCCCCACAGGCCCGGGGTGGTACTGCAGCATGTCAGGGTCCACCCCCACAGGCCCGGGGTGGTACTGCAGCATGTCAGGGTCCACCCCCACAGGCCCGGGGTGGTACTGCAGCATGTCAGGGTCCACCCCCACAGGCCCGGGATGGTACTGCAGCATGTCAGGGTCCACCCCCACAGGCCCGGGGTGGTACTGCAGCATGTCAGGGTCCACCCCCACAGGCCCGGGGTGGTACTGCAGCATGTCAGGGTCCACCCCCACAGGCCCGGGATGGTACTGCAGCATGTCAGGGTCCACCCCCACAGGCCCGGGGTGGTACTGCAGCATGTCAGGGTCCACCCCCACAGGCCCGGGGTGGTACTGCAGCATGTCAGGGTCCACCCCCACAGGCCTGGGGTGGTACTGCAGCATGTCAGGGTCCACCCCCACAGGCCCGGGGTGGTACTGCAGCATGTCAGGGTCCACCCCCACAGGCCCGGGGTGGTACTGCAGCATGTCAGGGTCCACCCCCACAGGCCCGGGGTGGTACTGCAGCATGTCAGGGTCCACCCCCACAGGCCCGGGGTGGTACTGCAGCATGTCAGGGTCCACCCCCACAGGCCCGGGGTGGTACTGCAGCATGTCAGGGTCCACCCCCACAGGCCCGGGGTGGTACTGCAGCATGTCAGCGCACGTCATTTTGGACACTTTTGAGCCGGGACAGCCCCCACTGGGGGCAGTCAAGGGGGAGTTTGTACTTTAAATCCTTTCTAATAATTTCGGATTTAAAAAGATGTGTGCGCGTGTGTTTGTGTGTATATATATAAAATGTGTGTGTTGCAGGAGCCCTTCTATGTGACTGAGGATAAGAAAATTCCCATTAAATGGAGCGCTCCTGAAGCTGTCAGTCACGGAAAGTTCTCCAGTAAATCAGACGTTTGGTCTTTTGGAATTTTACTTTATGAGATCATCACATTTGGAGCTATTCCATATCCAGGTACACACACACACACACACACACACACACACACACACACACACACACACACACACACACACACACACACACATACACACACACATACACACACACACACACACACACAGACACACACACACACACACACACACACACACACACACACACACACACACACACACACACACACAGACACACACAGACACACACACACATACACACACACACACTCACACACACACACACACACAGACACACACACTCTCTCACACACACACACATACACGTTTTTGTTACCTGGTGGGTCCCTTTGACAGGGCCGTTCAGAATGGGACCCATAGACATAATCTTTTTTTACCAAGACTTTAAGTAATACAAAACAGTCAATAGAAACCAAACAACTATTTTAAAGGAATTTTATTTTAGATTTTGTTTTCGAATTGCAGTGATTCTATTTTTGACATAGAATTTAATGCCACTCCATGTCCGATGTCTAAGGTCATCTGGTGAGGCATTAATGCAGGCCAGGCCAGGCCAGGCCAGGCAGTGAGACTTCCCAGGGACCTTTCCAGTCTGTATGAAAGGTGTCATGGTCTTCTCCACAGCCTTCACCTCAGATGCAGACCATGGCTTTCTTACACGTTCTAGGGAGAGAAATAAAAATATATTAGCAATATACACTCCCAGGGTTAGGACCAAGCAGCCTGGCTGTAATCCCCCACCTGGTACACTTACCAGAAGGGGCACTGCCACTACCATGGGGTGCATCTGGATGAATGGTTGAAGGTTCTCCGCTTGAAGTTTCTTTTAGCCCGTCCGTTTGTGAGAGGATCTCTACTGCTCTCCCTGTCGCACAGAAAATAAAAATACAAGTGGCCTTTAGGGGAAAAAAATCATACATATTTTAATAATATCAAGAATTACCTTCAGGCTCAATTTGTATCTGGTCGAGGCTCTTTCCTTCGAATTCCGTCACTCTTCCCTGCTCCATGGCCATCAACACTTTGCTGATTTTGGCCAGCTCCAGTGTCCCCTCTGGTAGTCTGTAATATTGCCTGTGGATGCGAATGTCATGGCCGAGGAAGTTGGCAAGTATGTCCATCTCATTCTCTTTCATATTGAGAACTGTAGACATAGTAGCTATGTGCTTTCTAAGTTTGGTTGAGGATAGCATCTCTGGATGCACCGCACCACATTCTTTGGCTACCTGGCGTAGGGAGTCTGATCCCCTGATGTGGGTGTCTGCGCCCGGGCGGGAAAAGAAGTATGGGTTATGGTCAGAGATGGAACAGGCCCTTCTGTTCTCCACCAGCACCTCCATCGAAGCAATCATTTCAGGAGTCAAAAGAACCGGCACTTTCCGACTTCTTTTCCCTTTAATTTCAATGCGTTGAAAATGCTGACACAGCTTTTTCTCAAGTTGGGACAGTCCCAGAGCAATGTCAGAATGGATCCCAGTCTTACTTCTTAAGGTAAAGGCTGTCAGTGGCATCTTTGAAACCTCACCTTCCCTTCTTCGATTGAAAATGATGACCTCACAAAGAGTCAAAACTGCCAGTTTAGACCAATGCTTAGACGTTGGCTCACTTATTAGGGTTTGCACATATTCAGGTCGACATACCTCGATATGTGCATGCATGGCTCTAACGTCCTCAGTCAGAGGGAGCAGGTCCGGAGTGTTCCACTTGGCTTGCCGGAGGGTCTGTAGGGCAGCAGAAGAAACACAGACGTCCCACCTCTTCTCAAAAAGCAGCCGGCTTCGTTGGAGGTTTTTAATAAATAGTTCATCAACACAATGCTCCATTTTTGAGTCACATTCAAGAATATCTGCTAGCTTTCTGAGGCTATGGCCGAGTTTGAGGGCCAAGGATGGAGTCTTGTATTGATTTGTTTCCTCATCATATCCAGCCACAGACCTGACTGCATCAATCACATGGTTAAAGTTGGAAGGAATAAAGAAATCCTTCATTGTTTTCAGTTTCCCTGCGGTTTTTGCTTCGTTAATTAACCTACCGACTTCTCTCATTTTCTGCCTAATGTAATCATGCTTTGTCTTATCATGCCCGTGTTTTAAGTACAGGTGCTCTCCGAGTCTCAGAATCCCCTTTTCTGCTTTGACAACACCCGTGACCTCATCCTGATGCATTGCCGAAATTAAAGACCACAGCTTTTTGCTGATGCCCTCCGGTACAGGCTGGGCTAGGGAGCAGAGGGACTGGACCCTACTTCTACCTGGTTTAGCCTGGTTTAGCCTGGGCATCTTTCTGTGAAAGCCGGCACCTGGCCACATGCCTCCACAGCGACTTTCGCTTAAGCAATGCCCCACAGTCTATACAGTGCAAAAACTCACTGGATTTAACTGGGGAATTTGGCTGTTTAGCTGGGACTAAAGTTCCAATGCCGGCCTTTAAAACCTCAAAATTGTGCTCACGGTTTCCACTATTCCTGATCAAATCAAACTGAAGTTTACGTGCTTTAGATTTCACAGGTAGAGCCAATGCTCTGGCTACGTCACTTTCATTTCCATGTTTTCTAGTCAAATGACGGGACATTTTGTGGCAGGACATTGAACAGTAGAGGCAGAAGTGTCTCTTGCTGTATATCTCGCCCCCCATTTTTCTTCTTTTGCAGCTGCATGATAACAATCTTATTTGCCTTTGGTTCGTCACTTTCCGAGTCTTGAAGAAAAGTGTTTTTGATTTTTCTTTTTCCATACTTTTTTACAGGTTTCTTCTTGACAGTTAAATCGTCAGAATCTGAGTCGACTTCATCAATTAGGGACTCTTGACTAAGCTGCACAAACAACAAATAATTTGTAATCATTCTATATAACAATTTGAAGTCATGACTTGTAGTCAGCACTTACCAGTGGTTTGTAAGCGTGCGCTTCAGTGTGCTCCTCCATGATTTCTTGCAGCCTAATGAACCACACACTTGCACCTTTTTCTAGCCTGACACCTGATTTCCTCTGTTGTGCTGCTCCATGATTGGCTCCAGCCTGCTGGACTGAAATTGCCCCAGTGTGCCCCTCCTTGATATCCCGCAACCCACCACCAGGGTTCCGACACATAACACACTTTTTTCAGGAAAGTAAACCTCCAGGGGTCCTTTCCATATTTTTACAGAGACTGCATAAGGACTGTTAGAAAAGCATTACCCATTGATTATTAAGCTTGGACCAGTGGGGTCCGGTGTTCGGGCCCCACCACGTAAAACCAGTCCCCATGACGTGAGTGGAATCTCAGGTTATGGAACCCACCAGGAGTTGAAAACAAGTGCACACATACACACATACACACTCACACACACACACACACACACACACACACACACACACACACACACACACACACACACACACACACACAGGGACTGAGGCTTGTAACTGTAGAAAGAGCACTCTCTGACAGGGTCTTAATATGTCCACATACCTCCCCCTCCTCATACGTGCTGTGAGTGAACTGAAATTAGAACTGTTTAAATCCAGTCATATCCCTCCCTCCCCCTCTCCCCCTCTCTCCCTCTCCCCCTCTCTCCCTCTCCCCCTCTCTCCCTCTCTCGCTCTCCCCCTCGCCCTCTCTCTCTCCTTCCCTCACTCCTGTTTGACTCTGGACGACTGCGGTGGAAAGTTGTGAACAAACATCAAGAATTTGGACAAATGCAAGATGAGAAAGAGGAGGGAGACACACGAGAGGATGAAGAGGACGCCCCTGTCTCTGTCCTGCACCTGCCTCTGACTGCCAACACACAGACACACACACACACACAGACACACACACACACAGACACGCACACACACACAGACACACATACAGACACACACACACACACACATACATACACCTGTGTTAGTGGACTGATGCAAGACGTCTGGGACAGAGACTACAGTGGACTTGAGGAGGCCCCTCGTGCAGGACCCCCTCGTGCAGGACCCCCTCGTGCAGGACCCCCTCGTGCAGGACCTCCTGGTGCAGGACCTCCTCACTCTGTTTTTCAGTGGATCCAGAGCGAGCTGTTGCAGTGTTTGGAGATCTCCGTCTGAAGACAGCTCTTACTGAAGCCGACAGCTGAGGGGGTTTCCACACTTCTCTGACGCTCACGTTCAGATCAACAACATCTGACTCCACTCAAACTGATGCTTTTGAGCAGAACTCCTTTTTGTCTCGGATTTTTGCTGAAAAATTCCAAACTTTTCTATGAAATAACGTTGTTGGTTGGAAACAGACGAGTGTCAGAGCTCCGCAGAGAATCAGGTGAGAAACGTGTTTAATGAAACATGTGAAGTAACGTCTCAGAGGCAGGACTTAAAATGAGATTTATGATAACATCTGGAACAGTCTTCCTGAACATTTGAGACAGACTCTGACAATGTTCAAATCCATGTTAAAAACAACTGAAGGATTGTAGCTTCACTCTGTTTAAAGATCTGTGATTATTTAAAGCTCTTTGAGCCTGGAGTAAAAACTGTTCCATACAAATAAACTTTCCTTGTTGTTTCAATAGCTTTAGTTTAAACATAGTTTCCACATTTTTACTTTCATTATCATCAAACACAGTTTATAATGTAGCTCCTGACACAGACTGGTTTCTTTCATCTCATTAGTATGGTACAAACTTTAAAATAATGTGTTTGGTTTAATCGCTGTAAACACTGACTCTTCTCCAGAGGCCCCAGAGGCCCCAGAGGCCCCAGGAGCATGGAGCTGTCCTCAGGCCTCAGTCGCCTCCAGAGCGAGGCCCGAGCAGAGAAGGAGGAGGCCCTGGACTCTCTGCAGAAGCAGCTCCTGTGTCCCATCTGTCTCCAGATCTTTACCAAACCTGTGGTGATTCTGCCGTGTCAACACAACCTGTGCCGCAAGTGTGCCAACGAGCTGTACCAGGTACTGTACCATGTGCTGTACCATGTACTGTACCAGGGAAGTGTGCCAACGAGCTGTACCAGGTACTGTACCATGTGCTGTACCATGTGCTGTACCAGGGAAGTGTGCCAACGAGCTGTACCAGGTACTGTACCATGTGCTGTACCATGTACTGTACCATGTACAGCTGTAGACCCAGGACTGAGGCCGTAGACCAGGACTGAGGCCGTAGACCAGGACTGAGGCCGTAGACCCAGGACTGAGGCTGTAGACCAGGACTGAGGCTGTAGACCCAGGACTGAGGCTGTAGACCCAGGACTGAGGCTGTAGACCCAGGACTGAGGCTGTTGACCCAGGACTGAGGCTGTAGACCCAGGACTGAGGCTGTAGACCCAGGACTGAGGCTGTAGACCCAGGACTGAGGCTGTAGACCCAGGACTGAGGCTGCAGACCCAGGACTGAGGCTGTAGACCCAGGACTGAGGCTGCAGACCCAGGACTGAGGCTGCAGACCCAGGACTGAGGCTGCAGACCCAGGACTGAGGCTGTAGACCCAGGACTGAGGCTGTAGACCCAGGACTGAGGCTGTAGACCCAGGACTGAGGCTGTAGACCCAGGACTGAGGCTGTAGACCCAGGACTGAGGCTGTAGACCCAGGACTGAGGCTGTAGACTTGGTATCACTGTGTCTGTTGTTGGTCCAGACCTGAGTCTAAAGTGGGAGCAGCACATGTCTCTGATCTATATTTACTTCTATTGTTCTACAAGAGTGTTTCATTGGTTTCACTGATACACACTGTTATACACTGTTTCACACACAGAACGCACACACAACATACTGTATGTGGAGGAGACACACAAACACACTCCACTCCTACTTAAAGCTTGGGTACTTAACTTTTCTGTTTCATAAATAACACATGTTTGTCCCAACAGTAATAATATTGTCTCTGAGATCAGTTTAAGTCTTTGAAAACTCACAGCTGAGCCTCACATGGTACTGATACTATAAGTGTCTCTCTGACCTGGGACCTGGGCTCAGTCCGGGTCAGACTCCGGGTCACACGTACGCATGGACCCAGCTCTGACCATTTATGGACGTCTCATCCTGTAATGCAGCTGTATATAAATATAGTTTATTATTTTTGATAAGTTTATGCACTTGGGACTAATGTGTTTGTGCTGTAGTTGTTGATGTGTTTCGGTGGAGCAGAGGTTTGTGTGTGTGTGTGTGTGTGTGTGTGTGTCTGTTTGGGTGTGTCCCTCCTCAGCTTCTGTAGTTGCTCTTAGGCCCAACAGCAGCTGCAGTATTTACCCAGAAGACCTGTGTGTGTGTGTTTGTGTGTGTCTGTGTGTGTGTGTGTGTGTGTGTGTGTGTGTGTGTGTGTGTGTGTGTGTGTGTGTGTGTGGTCTCTCTCTGGTCTCTCTCTGGTCTCTCTCTCTGGTCTCTCTATGGTCTCTCTCTGGTCTCTCTCTCTGGTCTCTTTATGGTCTCTCTATGGTCTCTCTGGTCTCTCTCTCTGGTCTCTCTATGGTCTCTCTATGGTCTCTCTGGTCTCTCTCTGGTCTCTCTCTCTGGTCTCTCTCTGGTCTCTCTATGGTCTCTCTCTGGTCTCTCTCTCTGGTCTCTCTATGGTCTCTCTATGGTCTCTCTCTGGTCTCTCTCTGGTCTCACTCTGGTCTCTCTCTCTGGTCTCTCTCTCTGGTCTCTCTCTGGTCTCTCTCTGGTCTCTCGCTGGTCTCTCTCTCTCTGGTCTCTCTCTGGTCTCTCTCTCTGGTCTCTCTCTGGTCTCTTTCTGGTCTTTCTATGGTCTCTCTCTGGTCTCACTCTGGTCTCTCTCTCTGGTCTCTCTCTCTGGTCTCTCTCTGGTCTCTCTCTGGTCTCTCTCTGGTCTCTCTCTCTCTGGTCTCTCTCTGGTCTCTCTCTCTGGTCTCTCTCTGGTCTCTTTCTGGTCTTTCTATGGTCTCTCTCTGGTCTCTCTCTCTGGTCTCTCTCTGGTCTCTCTCTGGTCTCTCTCTGGTCTCTCTCTCTGGCTCACAACACAACACGGTGAGCGCGTAGCCGCAACGTGACCATGTACCCAAGACCATAAACGTGCACAGGACCATGCGTGTCTTTTTGTAATTTGTGCACCCAATAAATACACCGCTGCAGGAAACAGTCCGCGTCTCCCCTCTCCTCTAAATTAAAGCTCGGGTACCTACATTTTCCATTGCATTAAAAGTTCATGTTTGAGCTCAAAAGTAAAATGTTGTGAACAGATTAAACAGATTTAGAGCCAGCTAATGGCTGACAATATGTATTTCAGAAATGTTACCAATTCTCATCCTTGTAAGTAAGTAAGTAAGTAATGTTTATTTATATACCGCCTTTCACAGACAAGGGTCACAAAGCGGTTTACAATTGTTATTTGTATTTTTTTTTTTTTTTTTTTTTTTGGGCACTTGTCCTCTCACTCCACACAGAGATGGGAGCGGGGTCGCCGAACAGGAGGCGCATGCCAGACCTATTGTACATATTTTTAGTGGTAGGGGAAACCGGAGTACCCGGAGGAAACCTACGCAGACACGGGGAGAACATGCAAACTCCACTCAGAAAGGCCCTGGTCCGACCGGGATTTGAACCAGGACCTTCTTGCTGAGAGGCGAGAGTGCTATCCACTCAGCCACCGTGCCGTAACATTGTAACAAACAATATTGTCTGTGTCCACCTCCCTCACTCTGAGACATGTTTATTACTCTGTTTAATGTAGACTATTGTACTTTATTTTATTGTTGAAACTGCAGACATCCTGATCCTCTACAGTATTTGCTTCCACATACTGTATAAACCAGGGGTCAACCTTTAGTGCCCATATTTTATTTCTAGTTTGAATGTGGTTTCTGTAGGAGGAAAAACATTCTTAACGTTTTTCAATGCTGCAAAAACTTGTATTAGTAATATTCAACTTTATCTGTGTGTGCGCATGGATCCCAAAGATAAAGAGAGAGCGTCGATAATAAGACTGGGCTAAGAATGAGAATGAACATTTGCTTTCAGTCAATGAGGAAGGACTGCTTCATGTTTGCGATGTAATGAAAAGTTTTGTTGCAACGGGAGGAAGAATGAAGCTTTAAACACTGTTCACTGAAACATTCATTCATCATAAAGTAGGAGCACCTATTTTCAGACTTCAAAAACCTTCACAAAGACGGTGAAAGAAAAGGCCGTTAAGGACATTCAGCTCCAGCAAACTTCAGCCTGTGATGGATATGAATGCTCCTCAGAGTCCCAGCAGGAGTCCAGTCCCTGTGCTCCTCAGAGTCCCAGCAGGAGTCCAGTCCCTGTGCTCCTCAGAGTCCCAGCAGGAGTCCAGTCCCTGTGCTCCTCAGAGTCCCAGCAGGAGTCCAGTCCCTGTGCTCCTCAGAGTCCCAGCAGGAGTCCAGTCCCTGTGCTCCTCAGAGTCCCAGCAGGAGTCCAGTCCCTGTGCTCCTCAGAGTCCCAGCAGGAGTCCAGTCCCTGTGCTCCTCAGAGTCCCAGCAGGAGTCCAGTCCCTGTGCTCCTCAGAGTCCCAGCGCCTCCTCAGAGTCCCAGCAGGAGGCCAGTCCCTGTGCTCCTCAGAGTCCCAGCGCCTCCTCAGAGTCCCAGCAGGAGGCCAGTCCCTGTGCTCCTCAGAGTCCCAGCAGGAGGCCAGTCCCTGTGCTCCTCAGAGTCCCAGCAGGAGTCCAGTCCCTGTGCTCCTCAGAGTCCCAGCAAGAGTCCAGTCCCTGTGCTCCTCAGAGTCCCAGCAGGAGTCCAGTCCCTGTGCTCCTCAGAGTCCCAGCAGAGTCAGTCCTGTGCTCCTCAGAGTCCAGCGAGTCCCAGCGAGCAGTCCTGTGCTCCTCAGAGTCCCAGCGCCTCCTCAGAGTCCCAGCAGGAGGCCAGTCCCTGTGCTCCTCAGAGTCCCAGCAGGAGGCCAGTCCCTGTGCTCCTCAGAGTCCCAGCAGGAGGCCAGTCCCTGTGCTCCTCAGAGTCCCAGCAGGAGGCCAGTCCCTGTGCTCCTCAGAGTCCCAGCAGGAGGCCAGTCCCTGTGCTCCTCAGAGTCCCAGCAGGAGTCCAGTCCCTGAGACCAAGACTAATGGTACTTCCTGGTTCTGTTCCGCTGCTACCTGTGGCTCAGATGAAACTACTTTTCATAATGACAGCGTAACGAGCCGTGGAGCTGAGTTTGTGTGAAGCTCTCACAGACTGTTGTAGCAGTGGACCGACAGCGTGTGACATCACAGCGTTAGCCTAACTTGAACAGACTATTGGAGCCACATTTATGCAAAACATTTTTGCTCATAGTCTGTTAGAGTCTAACCTGTGGTCCCTCTGCTCCTGGTGTGTCTACCTTGTGTTTCCTGGTGTGTCTCCTCCTGGTATCTCTCCTCTTGGTGTGCCTTCCTTGTGTCTCCTGGTGTCTCTCCTGGTATCTCTCCTCTTGGTGTGCCTTCCTTGTGTCTCCTGGTGTCTCTCCTGGTATCTCTCCTGGTGTCTCTCCTCTTGGTGTGTCTTCCTTGTGTCTCCTGGTGTCTCTCCTCCTGGTATCTCTCCTGGTGTCCCCTCCTGGTGTGTCTCCTGGTACCAGCCCTCCCTGTTCCAGGCCAGGACCTCCATGGTGTCCTCGGGGAGGTTCCGCTGTCCGTCCTGTCGACAGGAGGTGGTTCTGGATCGACACGGAGTCTACGGCCTCCAGAGGAACCTCCTGGTGGAGAACATCATAGACGTCTACAAGGAGGCGGTCTGCAAGGGCGCCCCCTGCAGGTCAGCACCAGTACCACACACACACACAAGGAGGCGGTCTGCAAGGGCGCCCCCTGCAGGTCAGCACCAGTACCACACACACACAAGGAGGTGGTCTGAAAGGGCGCCCCCTGCAGGTCAGCACCAGTACCACACACACACACACAAGGAGGCGGTCTGCAGGGGCGCCCCCTGCAGGTCAGCACCAGTACTACACACACACACACACAAGGAGGCGGTCTGCAAGTGCGCCCCCTGCAGGTCAGCACCAGTACCACACACACACACACACAAGGAGGCGGTCTGCAAGGGCGCCCCCTGCAGGTCAGCACCAGTACCACACACACACACACACAAGGAGGCGGTCTGCAAGGGCGCCCCCTGCAGGTCTGCACCAGTACCACACACACACACAAGGAGGCGGTCTGCAAGGGCGCCCCCTGCAGGTCAGCACCAGTACCACACACACACACAAGGAGGCGGTCTGCAAGGGCGCCCCCTGCAGGTCAGCACCAGTACCACACACACACACACAAGGAGGCGGCCTGCAAGTGCGCCCCCTGCAGGTCAGCACCAGTACCACACACACACACACAAGGAGGCGGTCTGCAAGGGCGCCCCCTGCAGGTCAGCACCAGTACCACACACACACACACAAGGAGGCGGTCTGCAAGTGCGCCCCCTGCAGGTCCGCACCAGTACCACACACACACACACAAGGAGGCGGTCTGCAAGGGCGCCCTCTGCAGGTCAGCACCAGTACCACACACACACAAGGAGGTGGTCTGCAAGGGCGCCCCCTGCAGGTCAGCACCAGTACCACACACACACACACACACAAGGAGGCGGCCTGCAAGGGCGCCCCCTGCAGGTCAGCACCAGTACTACACACACACACACAAGGAGGCGGTCTGCAAGGGCGCCCCCTGCAGGTCAGCACCAGTACTACACACACACACACAAGGAGGCGGTCTGCAAGGGCGCCCCCTGCAGGTCAGCACCAGTACCAGACACACACACACACAAGGAGGCGGTCTGCAAGTGCGCCCCCTGCAGGTCAGCACCAGTACCACACACACACACTACACACACACACAAGGAGGCGGTCTGCAAGTGCGCCCCCTGCAGGTCAGCACCAGTACCACACACACACACACTCGAGGAGGTCTGAAAATCACAACAGTAGTATTTGAGAGGACTTTATAAACTGTTGATTCTCCAACACAGATCAGAGAATCAAACAGTTCAAACATGGCCCATTAACGTTGATAAAGTCTGACTCTTTCTCAGGGAACTGTACATAAAGCGATAAACCCTGATCTATGTCTGGTCTTTATACTGAGTGTGAGTAACCAAAGCCTCCCCCTCCCCCAGCCTCCCTCCCCCTCCCCCCCTGCCTCCCTCAGACCTGCCTCACCCCACGTGTGAGGACCACGAGGGGGAGAAGCTGAACATCTACTGCCTCAGCTGCCGTGCTCCCACCTGCTCCCTGTGCAAGGTGTTCGGGGCGCACCAGTCCTGCCGCGTGGCTCCGCTCTGCGACGTGTATCAGCAGCAGAAGGTGAGAACGATAACGCCAACACGCTAGCTCCATGCTAAACTGCTAGCTTCATGCTAAACTGCTAGCTCCATGCTAAACTGCTAGCTTCATGCTAAACTGCTAGCTTCATGCTAAACTGCTAGCTCCATGCTAAACTGCTAGCTTCATGCTAAACTGCTAGCTTCATGCTAAACTGCTAGCTTCATGCTAACCCAACAGGGAAGTGCCATTGTACCACTATGACATCACACAAAATGAATTTTCCATGAATTATTTTGTTGAATTTCTCAGCAGAACAGATTGTCCTCCTCCCTCTGGTGGCAGCAGTGGGAGTTACAGGAAGCTCTGACTATAGACGCTGCTCCCTCTGGTGGCAGCAGAGGGAGTTACAGGCAGTTTCTCTGACTATAGACGCTGCTCCCTCTGGTGGCAGCAGTGGGAGTTACAGGAAGCTCTGACTTTAGACGCTGCTCCCTCTGGTGGCAGCAGAGGGAGTTACAGGAAGCTCTGACTATAGACGCTGCTCCCTCTGGTGGCAGCAGTGGGAGTTACAGGAAGCTCTGACTATAGACGCTGCTCCCTCTGGTGGCAGCAGTGGGAGTTACAGGAAGCTCTGACTTTAGACGCTGCTCCCTCTGGTGGCAGCAGTGGGAGTTACAGGAAGCTCTGACTATAGACGCTGCTCCCTCTGGTGGCAGCAGAGGGAGTTACAGGAAGCTCTGACTATAGACGCTGCTCCCTCTGGTGGCAGCAGTGGGAGTTACAGGAAGCTCTGACTATAGACGCTGCTCCCTCTGGTGGCAGCAGTGGGAGTTACAGGAAGCTCTGACTATAGACGCTGCTCCCTCTGGTGGCAGCAGAGGGAGTTACAGGAAGCTCTGACTATAGACGCTGCTCCCTCTGGTGGCAGCAGAGGGAGTTACAGGAAGCTCTGACTATAGACGCTGCTCCCTCTGGTGGCAGCAGAGGGAGTTACAGGAAGCTCTGACTATAGACGCTGCTCCCTCTGGTGGCAGCAGAGGGAGTTACAGGAAGCTCTGACTATAGACGCTGCTCCCTCTGGTGGCAGCAGAGGGAGTTACAGGAAGCTCTGACTATAGACGCTGCTCCCTCTGGTGGCAGCAGAGGGAGTTACAGGAAGCTCTGACTATAGACGCTGCTCCCTCTGGTGGCAGCAGAGGGAGTTACAGGAAGCTCTGACTATAGACGCTGCTCCCTCTGGTGGCAGCAGTGGGAGTTACAGGAAGCTCTGACTATAGACGCTGCTCCCTCTGGTGGCAGCAGAGGGAGTTACAGGAAGCTCTGACTATAGACGCTGCTCCCTCTGGTGGCAGCAGAGGGAGTTACAGGAAGCTCTGACTATAGACGCTGCTCCCTCTGGTGGCAGCAGAGGGAGTTACAGGAAGCTCTGACTATAGACGCTGCTCCCTCTGGTGGCAGCAGTGGGAGTTACAGGAAGCTCTGACTATAGACGCTGCTCCCTCTGGTGGCAGCAGAGGGAGTTACAGGAAGCTCTGACTATAGACGCTGCTCCCTCTGGTGGCAGCAGAGGGAGTTACAGGAAGCTCTGACTATAGACGCTGCTCCCTCTGGTGGCAGCAGAGGGAGTTACAGGAAGCTCTGACTATAGACGCTGCTCCCTCTGGTGGCAGCAGAGGGAGTTACAGGAAGCTCTGACTATAGACGCTGCTCCCTCTGGTGGCAGCAGAGGGAGTTACAGGAAGCTCTGACTATAGACGCTGCTCCCTCTGGTGGCAGCAGAGGGAGTTACAGGAAGCTCTGACTATAGACGCTGCTCCCTCTGGTGGCAGCAGAGGGAGTTACAGGAAGCTCTGACTATAGACGCTGCTCCCTCTGGTGGCAGCAGAGGGAGTTACAGGAAGCTCTGACTATAGACGCTGCTCCCTCTGGTGGCAGCAGAGGGAGTTACAGGAAGCTCTGACTATAGACGCTGCTCCCTCTGGTGGCAGCAGAGGGAGTTACAGGAAGCTCTGACTATAGACGCTGCTCCCTCTGGTGGCAGCAGAGGGAGTTACAGGAAGCTCTGACTATAGACGCTGCTCCCTCTGGTGGCAGCAGAGGGAGTTACAGGAAGCTCTGACTATAGACGCTGCTCCCTCTGGTGGCAGCAGAGGGAGTTACAGGAAGCTCTGACTATAGACGCTGCTCCCTCTGGTGGCAGCAGAGGGAGTTACAGGAAGCTCTGACTATAGACTGCTCCCTCTGGTGGCAGCAGAGGGAGTTACAGGAAGCTCTGACTATAGACGCTGCTCCCTCTGGTGGCAGCAGAGGGAGTTACAGGAAGCTCTGACTATAGACGCTGCTCCCTCTGGTGGCAGCAGAGGGAGTTACAGGAAGCTCTGACTATAGACGCTGCTCCCTCTGGTGGCAGCAGAGGGAGTTACAGGAAGCTCTGACTATAGACGCTGCTCCCTCTGGTGGCAGCAGAGGGAGTTACAGGAAGCTCTGACTATAGACGCTGCTCCCTCTGGTGGCAGCAGAGGGAGTTACAGGAAGCTCTGACTATAGACGCTGCTCCCTCTGGTGGCAGCAGAGGGAGTTACAGGAAGCTCTGACTATAGACGCTGCTCCCTCTGGTGGCAGCAGAGGGAGTTACAGGAAGCTCTGACTATAGACGCTGCTCCCTCTGGTGGCAGCAGAGGGAGTTACAGGAAGCTCTGACTATAGACGCTGCTCCCTCTGGTGGCAGCAGAGGGAGTTACAGGAAGCTCTGACTATAGACGCTGCTCCCTCTGGTGGCAGCAGAGGGAGTTACAGGAAGCTCTGACTATAGACGCTGCTCCCTCTGGTGGCAGCAGAGGGAGTTACAGGAAGCTCTGACTATAGACGCTGCTCCCTCTGGTGGCAGCAGAGGGAGTTACAGGAAGCTCTGACTATAGACGCTGCTCCCTCTGGTGGCAGCAGAGGGAGTTACAGGAAGCTCTGACTATAGACGCTGCTCCCTCTGGTGGCAGCAGAGGGAGTTACAGGAAGCTCTGACTATAGACGCTGCTCCCTCTGGTGGCAGCAGAGGGAGTTACAGGAAGCTCTGACTATAGACGCTGCTCCCTCTGGTGGCAGCAGAGGGAGTTACAGGAAGCTCTGACTATAGACGCTGCTCCCTCTGGTGGCAGCAGAGGGAGTTACAGGAAGCTCTGACTATAGACGCTGCTCCCTCTGGTGGCAGCAGAGGGAGTTACAGGAAGCTCTGACTATAGACGCTGCTCCCTCTGGTGGCAGCAGAGGGAGTTACAGGAAGCTCTGACTATAGACGCTGCTCCCTCTGGTGGCAGCAGAGGGAGTTACAGGCAGCTCTGACTATAGACGCTGCTCCCTCTGGTGGCAGCAGAGGGAGTTACAGGAAGCTCTGACTATAGACGCTGCTCCCTCTGGTGGCAGCAGAGGGAGTTACAGGAAGCTCTGACTATAGACGCTGCTCCCTCTGGTGGCAGCAGAGGGAGTTACAGGAAGCTCTGACTATAGACGCTGCTCCCTCTGGTGGCAGCAGAGGGAGTTACAGGAAGCTCTGACTATAGACGCTGCTCCCTCTGGTGGCAGCAGAGGGAGTTACAGGAAGCTCTGACTATAGACGCTGCTCCCTCTGGTGGCAGCAGAGGGAGTTACAGGAAGCTCTGACTATAGACGCTGCTCCCTCTGGTGGCAGCAGAGGGAGTTACAGGAAGCTCTGACTATAGACGCTGCTCCCTCTGGTGGCAGCAGAGGGAGTTACAGGAAGCTCTGACTATAGACGCTGCTCCCTCTGGTGGCAGCAGAGGGAGTTACAGGAAGCTCTGACTATAGACGCTGCTCCCTCTGGTGGCAGCAGAGGGAGTTACAGGAAGCTCTGACTATAGACGCTGCTCCCTCTGGTGGCAGCAGAGGGAGTTACAGGAAGCTCTGACTATAGACGCTGCTCCCTCTGGTGGCAGCAGAGGGAGTTACAGGAAGCTCTGACTATAGACGCTGCTCCCTCTGGTGGCAGCAGAGGGAGTTACAGGAAGCTCTGACTATAGACGCTGCTCCCTCTGGTGGCAGCAGAGGGAGTTACAGGAAGCTCTGACTATAGACGCTGCTCCCTCTGGTGGCAGCAGAGGGAGTTACAGGAAGCTCTGACTATAGACGCTGCTCCCTCTGGTGGCAGCAGAGGGAGTTACAGGAAGCTCTGACTATAGACGCTGCTCCCTCTGGTGGCAGCAGAGGGAGTTACAGGAAGCTCTGACTATAGACGCTGCTCCCTCTGGTGGCAGCAGAGGGAGTTACAGGAAGCTCTGACTATAGACGCTGCTCCCTCTGGTGGCAGCAGAGGGAGTTACAGGAAGCTCTGACTATAGACGCTGCTCCCTCTGGTGGCAGCAGAGGGAGTTACAGGAAGCTCTGACTATAGACGCTGCTCCCTCTGGTGGCAGCAGAGGGAGTTACAGGAAGCTCTGACTATAGACGCTGCTCCCTCTGGTGGCAGCAGAGGGAGTTACAGGAAGCGCTGACTATAGACGCTGCTCCCTCTGGTGGCAGCAGAGGGAGTTACAGGAAGCTCTGACTATAGACGCTGCTCCCTCTGGTGGCAGCAGAGGGAGTTACAGGAAGCTCTGACTATAGACGCTGCTCCCTCTGGTGGCAGCAGAGGGAGTTACAGGAAGCTCTGACTATAGACGCTGCTCCCTCTGGTGGCAGCAGAGGGAGTTACAGGAAGCTCTGACTATAGACGCTGCTCCCTCTGGTGGCAGCAGAGGGAGTTACAGGAAGCTCTGACTATAGACGCTGCTCCCTCTGGTGGCAGCAGAGGGAGTTACAGGAAGCTCTGACTATAGACGCTGCTCCCTCTGGTGGCAGCAGAGGGAGTTACAGGCAGTTTCTCTGAAGACAATATTGTAAAACATGAAATGACAAAGTAAAGAGTCTCGTGGCCAAAAATATCCATCCACATATTTTCTTCCGCTTCATCCGTTACCGGGTTAGAGAGGCTCCTCCCCCTCCTCCTGGGATGAGCAGGAGGACACCTCCACCTGCTCATCCAAACAATTATGTGATATTTGTTCTGACTTCGAAGTCTGTGGATGGACCAGTGTTTAATGAGTTTGAGAGGAGAAGATTCAGGAAGAAGGGGCGGGGGGCGTCTTTGCTGCTCAAAGGGATCTGATTATTATGTTTCTCCTGACATATCCAAGCCACTTCAATGCTATCACCAATCTACTTTTCACCGCACCCTTGAAATATGCAGAGTAAAACACTTCTTACTAAATATGACTTTGAATGCGTTTATCTTTAATCTCCGATTTAATAATTGCAATGGTATCTTACAGGGCCAACTAGGTTAGGGTTTTTTAATTATCGTTATTTGGAAGGACAAGTACAGCGACATTAAAGGAAGCTATACCCGATTGTTTTTTTCTAAGTAGTTCATAGAAAAGGATTTTTTACTACAGACAAGTTGTATCATAATAAACCTAATAATAACATACTTGAAAACTTTGAGGGTCATTTGATAGATTGTCACACTAATACTGATCAACACCCCGGCACCACGGACACTTTTTACCTTCCAGGCCTGTGCAGCTCCTGGTTCGCCATCTACACCATCTGGTCAGTCTTTAGGCCGGAAGTCCAGATCACATCCTTTTAGAGGACCTTAAACTCTTGTACATTTGTCAGGTTTACAACCATAAACAAGTTGAACCCAAGTTGAACAGCTCATGGAGGCACTGTTCATCTATCCAATTGTGGCAAGTTGAGCAGCCGGCTACGCGCTCCTAAAATAATAACAATAAATAATCAGAAAAAACAAACAAGCCAGGCAGAGTGCCCAAAATAAAATAAAAACGGCGCTTCCAAGGCGCACAAGGTTTGTTGAATCAAAATGAGGCAATGGCAAATAACAAGTTACTTTGATTTATTACAGTAAGCTGGAGAGTTGATCTCAGGTTTCACAATTCCACACAGTTTCCTGTCGCGAGTGGACATCAGAGCAACACAGGGATGATGTGACAAGAAACGCAAGGAGAAACAGGAAAATAACGGGAGAATCATCGGAGAAACACGGTGGTGTGCTGTGCGCCCGGGTTCACTCAGGAGGCAGTTTCACTTCAGGTAGGACGATCTTCTCAGGAGGTTCTCTCACTGGGGCTTTGACTCCCCACTTCAGAGGACCACCGAGGGATCACACACACCCAGTGGGAAGTGCCACCACCAGGGCTGCGCGTTGAAAAAGCACCTCCAGAGCCATCAGCTACCCTGCTACAAAACGGTGTAAACCAACACCCCACACACCCACCCGACCAGCACCCCGGAAGTAACAGACGGCCAAGCGGGGGCCACACGTCAACTATTTGCAGGGTTTTTATAGTGTTGGGGCGTCTGGCCCCCCCCCAGCTGGTGGGCGGATAAACTCTGAACTGTCCCAACACTACTACATTCACCCCCCCCAAAAAGGAAACGACGTACCGCGCGGCGCTTATCGTGAGAAAACCAGGGCTCACACAGGGCTGGCGGCTAAGTGGTATGAAGGGGGTTTTTTGAATTATTGGAGGTAAGGAAAACGATTGAGTGTGGACCGAATTAAAACAGTATGGCAGAGCAGTGGTGTGAACCAAAAGATGACAGAGCAAACGGTTTAAAAACAAAATAGTTTATACAATAAAATTAAAACAGGATAAAAAGTCTTTAACAAAATGTGATAAAAAGGTCCCAGCGCAGGGGGGCCCTCTTCAGGGAGACCTGTGCACAAAAACAAAAAGCCGGCAGAACAATCCTAAACACGTGTTGAATTTAACGGGGACAACGGGCGGGCACTACCACACAACGGCAGGGGATCCACCCGGCCGCTGCGTCCCTCGAGAGTCAGGCAACCGTCTCCTGCTTGCGGTCCAGCTCCGCCCCTGGGCACAAGGACGAAACGCAGCACCACACAGCCGAAACACCCACACAAGAGACCCCACAAAATTCTCTGAGTAGGCAGACACCCGCTGACAACGACTAGAGGTACTTACAGCAACGGCAGGGATTCACCCTGCCGCTGCGTGTAGTCAACGTCACGTGCTCTTTTGTCCCCCCGGGTCCGTGCCTCCCACCCCTCAGGACCGCCGCTTTCCCCCTCTCCAACACGCTCTAATCGCACACAAGAGCAAGAGTCCCCCAGTACCCAGTACAAACAAGCTTCGCCAGCTGCTGGGGCCTGAAGGCTCTCCTGGTTGCACCAGCGTATCCACAAGAGCGTTACTCACAGCAAGGCAGAGCTTTCTTTCGCCGTCTGCCGCTGCGTGGATAGGCTCGCGATGGGGGGGGGGTGGGGGGGTGGGGGGGGGGGGGCATGCCTGGTCACTGCTCGGAGCCGGTCTTGTAAGCCGTGGTCTCCCACGCGTTGTCCTCCATGGATCGTGTTTACGTTTCCGTTTTTCCCGGTTTCCGTTCCGTTCCGTTGCCCTGCCGCTCTCTCTGTCCGTTTCACCTGCCTGAAGTCCCTGCTCCCTCTCAAGCGCAGGTGCTCTAATTGTGTGGCGCACGAGATTGGGCAACAGCGTCATGGGGCTCTGCGGATGTCGCCCAGCTGGAGCAGGACTAAATGTTAAAAAACCCAATGCATATAAAAACACACTTGCAAACCTAAAACAAAACATCGTCCTCTCGCTCCCACATGCGGAGCACACCCCCCCACACTTGGTCGTTGGCAGTCCTGCAACTGCACACAACCTAGTCTCTAAAGCGGCAGGTGGTTGTCCAAAGTGTTAAACAAACGCACCAGAATGGCTGGGGTACATTTTCAGGGTCCACGGGGGGCGGCTCAGGTGGCTCGCAGGTGGAAAACCATAAACAATGGCAGATTCGAATTCTTGTGCTGGGAGGGATGGTTCCAGTGTGCACCGGGGTTTTGGTTCCGATGCGAGTGGCATGGGCCGTGCATACCTTTCAGCGTCATTTCCGGTGTAACAGTCTGTTCTCTCGACCACGCCTTCTCGGGACGCACTCAATACAACAAACGTCCGCCGTATCCCCCACACAGTCCAAAAATGACCATGGGTGTAGGATCCCCACCAAGTCCCAAGCTTACCCCCCGACCCTCCCTGCCGTCTGATTTCGCAGCCAGACACGTGTTCACAGGTACCAGCGACAAAGCTTAGCCTTATTACCTGAACTTGCTGTTTGTAATGGAGGCGAATTAGCTGCTGCTTTGACGCGCAACGGTTGTAAGCGAAAGTAAATCTGTAGACGGTGGTGGCCGTACCCCAGCCCGCGGGGTCAAAATGAGCCGCTGGAGCTCTAACCCAAGCTGACGTCCACAGAAGTACGAAGGTGCCTACCAAACATAAGAATGAGGGGGCATAGCCAATGCACTGTGCATTTTGGTGTTTTTATCGGTGGATCAACCAGGCAGATAGTGCCTGCAAACAGCGTTTGCTTTTTCCTCTTGCCAGGGAACGAAGCAGGGCATCAGCGTTATGGTTACCGTTCGACGACTACCATTACCAGCGGGATGAAGCGGTTGGTGGGCGGCTTTGGCTATGCAGTACATGTCGCAGCATTGCTGCTGCATTAGGGCAGAACGTCAAAAATATGGGACCCACGGTCAGAATGAAAGCCGCTGGACAGCCAAACTTGCTGTATAATAATGCTTCCAAAGCATCTTTTCCAGTGGTTGTCGACTGATCGGTGGTAGCTATGCCCCGCCAAACCGGGTGAACAGGTCAGGTAGCAACGAGGATTTCTGTATGTATCGGTGGCTCGACTAAAGTCAAAAAGGTCTAACTCCAATAACTTCAGCGGCATAGTAGCTGCTAGTGGGGTGAAGGGCGCTCTACGGGCTCAATTGCCGTGCTTTTCTGCAGGCAACACCCCACACAATTTCTTCCCCTGTACTCTCTGCGTACCTCCCCCTCCATGCCAGGCCAGTAAAACGGCTGGCCGAATCCGGGCCAGGGTCTCGGCAGCTCCCTAGCATGTACACCACCTCGTGAGGTCCGTCTCCAGACCTCGTTATTCACCTGGAACGCGGACACAGGCAACCGGATGGTGGCTCCTCGTGAGTTTAGGCCGATCGACAAAACGGCGATACATACATTGTCCTTTAACCAACAACCTTTTCCCCACTGCTTCAGGAGCTATTTGACTTGTAATGTGAGTGCCAGGCGATCTGAGCAATTAGGGAAGTTTCCCCCTGGCGACGAGCTCCGTACCAGCCCGGATATCGGGGTCAGAGCTTGGTCCGGTCTTCACTCGACCTCGGTTATACCTCGACATCGCCTGTAGTTTGGTCCAGGCACGTGCCTCACAAGGGACAGGGAATCGGGACAGTGCTATCAGCATTGGCGATACTTTTACCTGATCGATACTTTTCCAGTGTAGATTACAATGAAGCAAGCCGTGCCCACCCCAATCGTTGCTCCACTGCGCGAGGTGGCGCTGTTTGTAGTTGGCCAAAGGTTATTGTCGCGTGTAATGATGACCTCCTGCTCCTGTAAGAAATCTTTAAATGTTTTCAGTCACCGGGCCCACTTAAGGGCTAGGAGTTTCAGATTTTAAAGGAGCTAATAGTTAGCATCATGCTGTGCAGTGGGGTGTAGGCTTCTCTAGCGTATGCAATCACACTTCAATGTCCATTTTGCAGCTGTGATAACACTGCGCCAAGTCCGGGGTGCTTGCCGTCTGGTGTATAAACGATCAAAGGATATCGTATTGCCAAGCAAGGACTGGGGCCTGTGTGAGGGCAGCTTTCAGGGCATCAAAGGAGGTCTGACACTCTGGGGTCCATAACCCCTTTCTAGAGTGTGACCTTTTATCAGCTGGGAATCGCCCGGGAGGAGCCTGTTAAGGGTCGTGCAATTTTTGCCAATTCCAGCACAACCAAAACGACGGTAGTACCCGGCGGCTAGACCGAGGAACGCTCAACCTGTGTTAATAGTTGTTTGAACTGGGCCACATCCATCACTGCTGCCTCAAATCGTCCAAGGTCGAGGTCGCACACCATGCTTGCCACCACCTGCCAACGAATGTCACCTCCCTCTGTAGAAGCTTACATTATCTGGACGCAGTTCACCCATGCGCCACAGTCTCTCGTACACCTATCGAGATGCTGAGGTGGAAGAAAAGTTTGGAGAGTAAATTAGGATGGCGTCCAAAATACAAACACCAGTAGCGACTTGCCGCTTTTGGCCATTTAGACACTGCTGGCTTTAGAGTCCGCTGGAACGGTGCTGGGGCCTTGCAAAGTCCAAAACGCATACGCACAAATTCGTATAGTCCCCAGTGCGTGGTATAAGCAGTCTTTTCTTGGTCATCCGGGGTGCCTTCACTTGCCAGGAAAAAAAGCCACTGGCAGGTCTAAAGGAGAGAACCATCCGACAGGGCTAAACTGGTCATGGTTTTCCTCTAGTCTTGGGCAGTTGGAAAAAGCGTTCCCCCCTTGAGGGGTTACCAATGTTTCGCTTCCCGATAGTCACACAAAAGCGCCAGCTGTCGTCGTTTTTTTACGCACGCAATAACTAAATTCGAGCCGCCCCAAGGGCTAACAACTCGCTTAACAACCAACCTTGTCTCTAACATACCACGAGAGGAGGGTCTTCACCTCTTTGTACAGCATGGGTGGGATTGGCCGGCATACCTATTTCCCCGAATGGGGGCACTCGCCTGTAAAATCTATGCTGGCACTAGGTTAGTCCGTCCAAAATCCGCCTCGTGCTGTGAAAAAACTTGGTCCCAACTCTGCACAGGGCCTTAGCTCCCTCTGCGTTGGTCAGCAAGGTCAGGGTCTGTTTATCTCAACATGCTTGTCCCTTCAGATTGTCCTGGGGGCGGCTAGGGAAAGCTGCCACCATCCGCCTTACTCTGGGACTACTACAACCACCTCGTGACTCCAGGAGAGGGACAAACTATGGGGGGCCCAGCACATCCGCATCCCTCACTGTGATAAGTTCGGCCTAAATTCCTGAACCGCCCTAGGGTAATGTTATAGGGGGGTGGATTACAAACAAACGGTCACTGGCACTCTACCCTTGGTTTAAAACATCAACTAGAGCCTCTTGCAACCCCAGACATCACTGGCGCCCAAATCAAGCAGCGGCTTCCACAAGGGCACAATGTCCTATTCCGACTGGATTCCTCTTGGGGTGCGGCCCCACACCACCTGCTCACTCTCTGGAGGGACAACAACTTTTGTTGCCTTTGCAGCCATCTAACAAAACCAACGCAGCCCGTCTTTCTGCAGGGGAAACTTCAATATGCGGCAAGTGCAAATGCATCTCTCCTCACTTTCTGGGTTTTAACTGGGGAACAATCGAGACACACGTGGCAGGGCATTTCAATAGTGTGTCCCAACAGGCCAATGATCAACAGCATGCCTAACAATGAATGGGTGCTGCACTTTCACAGTCCTCGTACAATCACCACCCCCCTCGACAGGGACTCATTGACCCCTCAACTCAAACCCTCTAGGTCAAGGCACTGCCAACCAGTGTATGGTATCATCTAGCCCATGTGCCGCTCTAAGGCCTAGGCACCAACGTAGGGGCCTTTCCCAGCTTAGCTTGGGTGAAGTGCTCATTAAAAATGCTTTCCCGCCATCATGTTACCTAGACCCATGTCTAACCAGCCCCTCCCATCTGTACACCCCCTCAGACTCTTAACTGTACCTTAGACACTGACCAACTAACGTCTCCGTGGCCCTGGGTTGGCAAAAACGTGGCCATCTAAACCTGCGCGCGCGAAGACCTCAGCGCAGGAGTCGCTATTTTTAAAAGAACAGCTGGTTTGCAGAGGGGTTACAACGCCGCTAACAGTACCGAGCTATATGGCCTGCTTTCTACACCGGTTGCAAATGCCCTACCTTGGGTGCATAGTCGGGTCGTTGTACCGAGATGTCCGAGGGTGTGGTGACGTGCCTAGTTCCTGGTTGGATTAGGTGGGGCTGGTTGTGGAGAAGCAGTCTGCCAGTCGAGCGGCTTGAGCTCTGCCACTATTTCTTGTGTTAATTTCCCTGATTTGCATTTTAGACGTCCTCCAGGGATCGCACGCTTCAATTGCTCCCTTCCAATGGGGTTCCTGGGGCAGTCTAGGAGAAGTGGTATTGTTAGATATACGGGAGGCATGTTACCTCCTGGTTCAGCTCGGCCATACTCGCGACGCCAACGAGCACAGCCTCTGGGCGAAGGTCTGAAAATTCCAACTCCGGGTTCCGACGAGCAAAAACTTTAAGAGCTTGGGAAAGGGGGCCCATCACGAGCCCCCGCAGGCAGCTGGTCTCGCAAGCACTTTCAGATGGAGTCTTCGCGAACAAAGCCGTTTGCGCCTACAATACAAGTCACACCGGGGCAGATCCGCAAGATAAAACTCTGAACAGGGTTTTCTTCGGCCTTCTGAGTACAGCTTAAAAAATTGTGCCCTCAAAACCGGTATTGGAGTTCGGTGTCACCATATCAAGAATCCAAGTAGACAAATATTTTTTGCCACCCTGGTCCTTTTTTACCGTCCGCATCAAAACTGCAACTTGTCGCTTGTGCCTCCTCTGCGAGTGCTTCCCCCAATAAAATACCAACTTTCCGTTCTCTTCTGGTAAGTCCTGGGAACCAAAAGTCCTTTTGATTTGTCGTTCCAATCCCCTATATTTTAAATCAACCAACTGGCCCTTTAAATTTTGGGGAGCCATGGAGACACCAGGGTATACAGCATCATCATGTTTGCTCTTTTTTTTTGGACAGCACCACTATTTAGGAAATGGATCCTCTCAGCAACCCAATTATGTAATGAGGGGGGTATTGTGATTATTGGAGGTAAGGAAACGATTGAGTGGTGGTACCGCATTAAAACAATAGGCAGAGCAGTGGGTGGGACCAAAAGAGGACAGAGCAAACTGTAAAAACAAAATATTTATGGCAATAAATTAAAACAGGATAAAAAGTCCTTTAAAATTGGATAGAAAGAGGACCCGAGCGCACGGGGGCCCTCTTCAGGGGAGACCTGTGCATCAAAAACAAACAGACAGCCGGCAGGAACAATCCTCCACGTTTTGAATTTAACGAGGGGACAACGGGCGGGCACTTACATAACACAACACCGGCAGGGATCCACCCTGCCGCTGCGTCCCTCGAGAGTCAGGCAACCGTCTCCTGCTTTGCGGTCCAGCTCCGCCCACCTGGCACAAGGAAACGAAACGCGCACCCACACAGAGCCCAAAGAACACGACAAGCCGAGACCCACAGAAATGATCTTATAAGCACCGCACACACGACTAGAGGGACTTACAGGCACGGCAGGGATTCCACCCTGGCCGCTGCGGTAGTCAACGTCACGGTGCTCTTCCTCCCCGGGTCAGGGTTATGCCGTCCTCGGACCGCCGCTTCCCTTCTCCACCACGCTCTAGACAAAGAGCAGAGCCAGTACACAGTAACAAACAAGCTGTCGCCAGCTGCTGGGGCCTGAGGCTCTCCTGGTTGACCAGCTTATCCACAGAGCGTTACTCACAGAGACCCAGGCAGACGCTTTCTCGCTCTGCGCTGCGTGGATAGGGCTCGCTGGCAGCCTGGGTCCCTGCTCGGCTCCGTCTTTGTAGACCGTGGTCTTCCTCCACGCGTTGTCCTCAGGACTCTTTGTTTTACCGGTGGCCTTTCACGTTCCGTTCCGGTGCCCCTGGCGCTCTCTTCATCGGGCCGTTTTCACCTGCCCTTATAGTTCCCTGCTCCCTTCATCAAGCGCCAGGTGCGCTACATTGTGTCGCAACAGATTGGGCAACAGCGTCACGGGGCCTGGCGCATGTCTCCACACTGGAGCAGGACTAAAATGTTAAAACAACACCCATGCATATAAAAAACACCACTCAAACTAAAAACAAAACATGTCCTCACTCCCCATTGGCCGATGCACACTAGTATATACACAGCAAAGGTAACAGGAAGGCATATTAATGTTAAAAGGAGGGCGCGGGCAACTTTAACAGCGTAATTACGATTAATTAACGGCACAAAATTAGTGCGTTAAAAAAAATAAGCGCATTTTAATTGCATGTGTTTTAGTCCCACCGCGGGAACGTTCCTCACTGGAGGATATGTTTCAGGACGGAGACCGATTATACTGGCGCAACCCCACTGAGCTCCGTTGACTTTTCTTGTACAAAAGTACTTTATACCAAGCATAGACCAATTTTAGCATCTGAGTAAGTGAATGAGTGAGTTAGAGACGGGAAAAGCGCTGTCAATACTTGGTCTGTACCATGGATCTATTTATGGTCTGTGCAGACAGGCTAGCCCGAGGCGTAGCTCCGTAGCCCCGCTAGCCCGACGTAACCATTCCACATGAAACGGACGATTGTAAGGACACATTTTAAAGAGGATCTGATTATGGGAAGATAGGGGTGTAGATAAATGGTAACTCCCTGCTGAGTGGGTCAAGAATTATTTTGTTGTTTCGTTGCATGGAAGTTCCAGAAGAGTTTTTTTGAACTAGCATAGCTTAGCTGATACGCGCCTAGCACAATCAAGCCGCCGGCGATCCAAGATGGCGCCCTATTCAAATAATGTTGGCTTAGTGGGCGCTTTTGTGACGGCATGGGGGCTGTAAAAAAAGCTTAGCGAAGTCGCCTGGGGGGGGGAACACGCTGAAGTTTCTACAGCTTTAATAAAGGTCGCGCGGACAGAGTGAAGGAGACCACGGGCAAGGCCAGAGGCGGAGGTGTGTGCTTTTTAATTAATCAGCGGCTGGTGCACGGACACTCGAATCGTGAACGCAAAACATATACTACGCCAATCTGGAAATGCCGGGTCCTTGAGCTGCCCGCCCCGCCCCGTTGTTTAATCTCACGGGGAAGATAAAACGGGGCGGCTAGCTCAAGACCAGGCCTTCCATAATGGCAAGTATATTTTGGTTCACGATTTCGAGTGCCGTGCATCCAGCGCTGATTAATTAAAAAGCACACCACCTCCGCCTCTGGCCCTTGCCCGTGGTCTCCTTCACTCTGTCCCAGACCTGTATTAAAGCGTAGAAACTACAGCGAGTTCCAGGCGACTTCCCGCTAATCTTTCAGCCCCCATGCCGGTCACAAAGCGGCCACTAAAGCACAACCATTCATTTGAATAGGGCGCCATCCTTGGATCGCCGGGCTTGATTGTGCTAGGCAGGTAACACTAAGCTAGCTAGTTCAAAAACTCTCTGGAACTACATGAACAACGAAACATATAATTTCGACCATCAGCAGGGAGTTATCTCATTTATCTACACAACCTATATCCATAATCAGAATCCTCTTAAAAGTGTCCTAAAATGTCCGGTTCATGTGAATGGTTACTTCGGGCTGCGGGGCGACCGGAGCTAGCCACGGCCTAGCCTGTCTGCACAGACCTAATAATCCATGTAACATACACTAATATTGACAGCGCTCTTTCCCCGGTCTCTAACTCACTCACTCCACGACTCAGACTGCTAAAATTGGTCTATTGCATGTTATAAATGGACTTTTTGAACAAGAAAAGTCACGGAGCTCTAGTTGGTGCGGCCAGTATAATCGTCCCGTCGAGAACAATATCCTCCCTTGAGGAACGGTTCCGCGGTGGACAAAACACATGCAATAAAATGCGTTAATTTTTTTTAAAACGCACTAATTTATTGTGGCCGTTAATTGAACGTAATTACGCGTTAAAGTGCCGGCCCTACTTTTAAACATTTAATATGCCTTCCTGTTACCTGTTGTAATAACTAGTGTGATCCGGCATGTAGGAGAGGACATGTATTTGTTTTAGTTTGCATGGTGTTTTTATATGCATGGGTGTTTATAACATTTAGTCCTGCTCCAGCTGGAGAAACATGCCGGCAGAGCCCTCATGGAACGCTGTTGACCCAATCCTGTGCGCCACACAATTAGAGCACCTGCGCTTGATAGGGAGCAGGGATATAAGGGCAGGTGAAACGGACAGAGAGAGCGCAGGGCAACTGGGGGGGGGGGGGCGACAAGAGGGGGGGGAGGGGGCCAAAAGGGAAAAAAAAGGGGGAACGGAACGGATAAACGGCACCGTACACCCAAGAGGCCACTAGAGGACCACCGCGTGGAGACCACGGCTCTACAAGCCCGGACCGAGCATCCCCCAGGCTGCACCAGCGAGCCTATCCACGCAGCGGCAGAGCGAGAAAGCACTGCCTTGTCATGTGAGTAACGCTCTGTGGATAAAGCTGTGCAAGCAGGAGAGCCATCAGGCCCCAGCAGGCTGGCGAAGCTAGTTTGTACTGTGTACTGTCTGCTCTGTGTCTACGCGTGGTGGAGAGGAAGCCGGCGGTCCGAGGAGCACCTGCCCCGGGCAGAGCACCGTGACGTTGACTACACGCAGCGGCAGGGTAGAATCCCTGCCGTGCCCTGTAAGTTACCGCGAGTCGTTGTCGCGGTGCTATAAGATCATTTTGTGGGGTCTCTTGCTTGTGTGTTCGCTGTGTGGTAGCGGCCGTTTCGTCCTTGTGCCCAGGGCTGAGCTGGACCCGCAAGCAGGAGACGGTGCCTGCCTCTCGCGGGACTCAGCGCAGGGTGGATCCCTGCCGTGTGTGTAAGTGCCCGCCCGTTGTTCCCTCGGTAAATTCAAAACGTGGAGGATTAGTTCCTGCCGGCTTTTGTTTTTGTGCACAGTCTCCCTGAAGAGGGCCCCCCCTGCGCTCGGGACCTATTTATCACATTTTAAAGACTTTTTATCCCTGTTTTTAATTTATTGCAATAAACTATTTTGTTTTTTAACAGTTTGCTCTGTCTCTTTTTTGGTCACACCCCTACACTGCCATAACTGTTTTTAATTCGAACTCCAGCCCCCCCCCGGGGGGGGGGGGGGGGGGGCGGGGGGGGGGGGGGGGGTGTGTGGGTTGCCCCCACTATCTATCTCTACCCCCCCCCAGGGGGGGGGGCGGCGCCCACTCAATCGTTCCAACCCCAATAAGCAAACCCCCCCTCATTAATAATCTGCGTTGCTGACAGGATCCATTCCGAAAGAGCTGTGTGTCCCAAAAAAGAGCAAACATGATGATGCCGGTATAACCCTGGAGCGCCATGGCTCCCAAAATTAAAGGGCCAGACTGTGATTTAAAATATGGGTGAATTGGAAAAGAGCAAATCAAAGGACTTTTGGGTTTCCAGACTTTCCAAGGCAAGGAAAGTTGGTATTTTATTGGGAGCACTAGCAGAGGAGGCAAAGCGACAAGTTGCAGTTTTAGATGCGGGACGAAAGGACCAGGTGGCAAAAATAGTTGTCTACTTGATTCTTTATAGGTGACCGAACTCGGGGGGGCTATACCGGTTTTGAGGGCACAATTTTTTTAGCTGTACCAGAAGGCCCTAAGGAAAAAAGCGACACGAAACACCCACAAGCGCGCCGAAACGTTCCGCGTTTTTACATCTTGCGACTGCGTGAATGATATTGTAGGCACAAACGCTTAGATCCGAAGACTCCCCCTCTGAAGTGCCTTGCGAAGACCGCTGCTGCTGGGCCCGTGATGGCCCCCTTTCTCCCAAGCTCTTAAAGTTATTTGCTCGGTCGGAACCCGGTAGTTGGAATTTTCAACCTTCGCCAAGAGGCGTGCTGTTGGCGTCGGAGTATGGCCGAGCTGAACCAGGGTTAACATGCTCCGTAAATACTAAACAATACACTTCTCCTAGACTGCCCCAGAACCCCATTGGAAGGAGCAATTGAAGCGTGAGATCATGGAGACGTCAAAATGCAAATCAAGGGGAATAACACAAGAAATAGTGGCAGAGCTCAAGCCGCTGCTGCAGACTGCTTCGCCACAACCCAGCCCACCTAATCCCAACAGGACTAGGCGTCCACACCCTCGGACCTCTCGGTACAACGACCGAATGCCCAGGTAGGCCCATTTGCAACCGGTGTAAGAAAGGCAGGCCATATCAGCTCGGTACTTGTAGAGGCGTTGTAACCCCTGAACCAGCTTTAAACTAGAGACTCCTGCCGCTGCGTCGCGCAGCATGTTTCAGATGGCCAGTTTATATGCCAACCAGGGCCCGGAGACGTTTGTTGGTCAGTGTCCTAAGGTACAGTTAAGAGTCGAGGGTGTACTGTTGGAGGGGGCTGTTAGACACTGGTCTCAGGTAACACCGGATGAGGCGGAAAGCATTTTAATGAGCACGTCACCCAAGCTAAGCTGGGAAAGGCCCCTACGTTGTTTAGGCTTCAGAGCCAAATGGGCTAGAGATACCAGTCTACTGGCTATGCAGTGCTTGACCTAGAGTTGAGGCGGGTCAAATCCCTGTCGAGGGTGGTGATTGTAGAGGCGGTGAAGTGCACCACCCATCATTGTAGGCATGAATGTTAGCATGGCCTGTTTTGGACACAAAACTTAAAAGTTAACTGCCCTGCCACGTCGTCTCCGACTGCCCAGTTTAAAACCCAGAAAAGTGTGGAGAGATCATTTGCCCTTGCCGCCATATGAATTTTCCCTGCAAAGACGGGCTGGTTGGATTTTGTTAGATTGGCGGCAAAGCAAAGTTGTTGCCCTCAAAGAGTGAGATGGGTGGTGGGCCCGCACAAAGAGGAATCCATCGAATAGGACATGTGCCCTGGTGAAAAAAAAAAACAGAAAGGATAAGAAAAAAGGGAGCCGCGGCTTGAGTGGGCGCCAGTGATTGTTGGGTTTGCAAGGCTCTAGTTGAGTTAAACAAGGGAGGTGCAGTGCGATGTTTTTAATGCCACACCCCCTATAACATACCCTAGGGCGTTCAGTAAATAGGCCGACTGTTCAAATTGATGAAGCGGATGTGCAGGGCCCCCATAGTTTTTGTCCCTCTCCCTGGAGACGACGGGTTTGGAGTAGTCACCAGAGTAAGGTTGTGCAGCGTCCCCTAGCCGCCCAGGACAATCTGAAGGTACTAGCATGTTTGAGAAACAGACCTGACCTTTCTGACCAACAGCAGAGGGAGCTAAAGGCCCTGCTGCAGAAGTGGAACAAGTTTTTTCACAGCACGAGAGGATTTGGTCCGGACAACCGATGCAGCAGCAGAATTCTTACAGGCGATGCTGCCCCCATTCGGGAAGGGACCGGCCAATCCCTCCCATGCTGTACTAAGAGGTGAAGACCCTCCTCTCGGGTATGTTAGAGAAAGGTGTTGTTAAAGAGGAGTTGTTAGCCCTTGGCGGCTCCGAAAGTATTGGGGCGTAAAAAAACGACACTGGCGCTTTTGTGTTGACTATCGGAAGCTGAAACGCTGTAACCCACAAGGGAGCTTTCCACTGCCCAGAAAGAGGAAACACTGACCAGTCTAGCCAGTCGAATGGTTCTCTACTTTAACCTTGCAGGGGCTACTGGCAAGTCGAAATGCACCCGGATGACCAAGAAAAGCTGGCTTTTACACGCCACTGGGACTATACTAATTGTGCGTATTGCCGTTTGGACTTTTGCAATGCACCAGCCACGTTCCAGCGACTAAGGCAGCAGTGTCTAAATGCCAAATAGCGAGTCGCTACTGGTGTATTTGGACGACATCATCATTTACTCTCCAAACTTTTCTTCCCACCTCCAGCATCTCGATCAGGTGTTCGAGAGACGTGGCGCCATGGGCTAAACTGCGTCCAGATAAATGTAAGCTTCTAACAAGAGGGAGGTGACATTTCTTTGGACATGTGGTGGACAAGCATGGTGTGCGACCCGACCCTGGAAAGATTGAGGCAGTGATGGAGTGGCCCAGTTCCAACAACTATTCAAACAGGTTAGAAGCGTCCCTCGGTCTAGCAGGGTACACAGACGATTTGTAGCGGATTTGCAAAATTGCACGACCCCTTAACAGCTCCTCACGGGGATTCCAGCTGATAAAAGGTCACAATCTAGAAAGGTGGTATGACCCCAGAGTGTCAGACTCCTTTGATGCCCTGAAAAGCGGCCCCTACACAGGCCCCAGTCCTTAGCCTATGCGCGAATACGATAACCTATTATCGTATACCAAACGCAAGCAACCAGGACTTGGCGCAGTGTTATCACAGCTGCAAAATGGACATGAACGTGGTGATGCATTCGCTAGCAGAAGCCTACACCCCACAGAACAGAATGATGCTAAGCTATAGCTCCTTAAAATCGAACTCCTAGCCCTTAATGGGCCGGGGACTGAAAAAGTTAAAGACTTTCTTACAGGGAGCGGAGGTCATGGATATACCCCGACAATTAACCCTTGGCCCACCTACAAACAGCGCACCGTCGGGCAGTGGAGCAACGCTGGGTGGGCACGGCTTGCTTCAGTTAACTACACTGTACAGTAATCGCTCAGGTAAAAGTAACGCCCAATGCTGGATGCAACTGATCCCAGATTCCCCTGTCCTGTGAAGGCACGTGCCTGACCAACACAGGCGATGTCGAGGTCATACCCTATGTCTCGAGTGGAAAGACGGACCAACTCTCTGACCCAACTATCCGCTGGTCAAGGAGGCTAGTCGCCAGGGGAAACTTCCCTAATTGCTCAGATCAGCCTGGCACTCCCATAAAAGTCCAAGAAGCTCCTGAAGCAGTGGAAAAGGTTGTTGGTAAATGACAATGTACTGTATCGCAGTTATTGTCGATGGCCTAAACTCACTAGGAGGCAACCAATCAGGTTTGTGTGTCCGAGTTCCAGGTGGAACGAGTCCTGAGAAGGACTTACACGAGGCTGGGGCACATGTCTGGAGCTGACGAGACCCGGGCCCGGATTCGGCAGCAGTTTTACTGGCCTGGCATGGAGGGGGGAGGTACCAAGCTACAGAAAGAAGTGTTGGTGTTTCCTGCATGAAAAGCCGCATTGAGCCGTAAGCGCCCCTTCACCCAATGCACTACCTATCCGCTTGAAGTTATTGGGTGTAGACTTTTTACTTTAGGTCGGACCACGATACCATACCAGAACATCTCGTTGCTACTGACCTGTTTCACCCCGTTTTTGCGTGGGCCATAGCTAACCACCGATCAGTCCGCACAAACCACTGGTAAGATGCTTTGGAAGCATTATACAGCAGGTTGGCTGTCCATCGCGCTTCATTCTGACCGTGGTCCCTATTTTGAGTCTGCCCTAATGCAGCATACTCTGCGACATGTACGCATAGCCAAAAGGCCGCACAAACGCGAGATCATCCCGCCTGTAATGGTAGTGTCGACACGTTCAAACAAACGCTGTTGCCACATGCTTCGTTCCCGAAGAGGAAAAAGCGACGCTGTTTGCAGCACTATACTGCCTGAGTTGATCCACGCCTATAATAACACAATGCACAGTGCCACTGGCTATGGCCCCCTCCTTCTTATGTTTGGTAGGCACCTTCGACTTCCTGTGACGTCCGCTTGAGGGTAAGCCTCCAGACGCCTCATTTGGACCCCGAGGATGGTAAAGGACCACCGTCACAGACTTAACTTTCGCTTACAACCTGCGCGGTCAAAGAGCAGCTAATTCGGCCTCCCAATACAAACAGCAGTTGGATAAAAGGGCTTAAACGTTGCTCTGGTACCTGGTGAACGTGTATGGCTGCGAAATAGAGCCGGGAGGGTAGGGGTAAGCTTGGGACTTGGTGGGGGGGGGGTGGGGGGGGGGGGGGGGGGGGGATTCCACATCCCCATGTCATTTTGAGCTGTGTGGGGGATACGGGAAAGTTGTGTATAGAGTGCGGCCCGAGAAGGGTGGTCGCGAACAGACTGTAACACCGGAATGCGCTGAAGGTATGCACGCCCCTCCACTCGCATCGGAACCAACCCCGGTGCACAATGAACAATCCCCTCCAGCACAAGAATTCGATCTCCAATTGTTTATGGATTTCCACCGGCAGCACCTGAGCCGCCACCCGTGGACCCTGAAAATGTACCCCGCCATTCTGTGCGTGTAAACTTAGACAACACCTGCCCGCTTTAGAGACTAGTTGTGTGCAGTTGCAGGACTGCCAACGACAAAGTGTGGGGGGGAGTGATCCGCATGTGGGAGAGGACTGTTTTGTTTTAGTTTGCCAGGTGGTGTTTTTATATGCATGGTGATTTAACATTTATCCTGCGCCACTGGAGACATGCCGCAGAGCCTCATGGACGGCTGTTGCCCAATCCTTTGCGCCACACAATTAGAGCACTCTGCCGCTTGATGAGGGAGCAGGGAATAAAAGCGGCAGTGAAACGGACAGAGCAGCGCGGGCAACGGAACGGAACGGAACGAAAGAACGGAACCTAAACAAGAGCCACATGCGGACAACGCGTGGACCACGGCTCTAACAAGACCGGACCGAGCATGCCCCAGGCCTGCCCCAGCGGCCCTATCCACGCCAGCGGCAGAGCGAGAAAGCTCTGCCTTTGTCTGTGAGGTAACGCTCTGTGGATAAGCTGGGCAGACCATGAGAGCCTCAGGCCCAGCAGCTGGCGAAGCTGATTGTACGGTGTACAGGCTCGGCTCTTGTTGTCTCAAGCGGGTGGAGAGGGAAGCGGCGGTCCGAGGAGCACCTGGACCCGGGGAACGAGCACCGTGACGTTGACTACACGCAGGCAGGGTGGAATCCCTGCCGTGCCTGTAAGTACCTCTAAGTCGTTGTAGCGGGTTGCGATAAGATCATTTTGTGGGTCCTCTTGCGTCTGTGTGTTCGGCTGGTGGGCTGCCGTTTCGTCCTTTGGCCCAGGGGCGGAGCTGGACCCAAGCAGAGACGGTGCCTGACTCCTTGAGGGACGCAGCGGCAGGGTGGAATCCTGCCCGTGTGTGTAAGTGCAACCAGAACCACAACCTGTGACCAAATGCAATATACATACATCCGATCGCTCCTTTTTTGGGGGGTGAATGTAGTAGTGTGGGAACAGTTTATCCGCCCACCAGTTAAGTATTCAGACATCTGACAGACAAAAACTTTTAAAATGATAAAGTATTAGTATTGTAGCGTTTTTAGTAGTAGTAAAAAAGTAGAATTGTCCTTCCTTTGTTGTTAATAAACATTTCCACATAAGAGTTAGAGTAGAAATATGCCTTGACTCAAGCTGCAACCAAGCTTTAGAGCCACAATAGTGTAGAAATAGAGACATCAACCATAGATGCTTTCAAAAATAGAGATTATTTCTAGCCAGTGCTAATATCAAATGGTAAAGGGACCATTTCACAAGCATTTACTTCAAAAGTAGATAAAGTTAATTACAGTTTATGTACAGTTTTATTAGATACTTGCCAAATTCACTTGTGTTCAAACATGAGTGAATGTTGACTATGCAAAAAGTCCATATGAGTGTAGCCTAGATTAATGAGATAGATTAGCACCAACAGAGATTCAAAAGCATTTAAAAGCATTTTGATGTATTTGTGTATAGCACAAAAACACAATAGTAGATATTTAGATATTGAGAAGTTTCCAGCACAAACACCATTGTAGAATAACTGACCCCAACCCCAAACCTGCTAAAATAGATTAGCTCTTGTAAGGATAATACTAATTTGATTAATGATGTACATTCATCCCAAACTGCCTGACAATAATATCTTTAGATAATAAAAAGTAATAAATCACTGACCACTATAGAAGTGTAAATGTTGACCATTTGCCTTACTGTGTTCACAGTTTTATTCCTGAGAATGTAGAAGAGAGATAGAACCAAATCCCACTAACAATAAGCCACTGATAATGAGAGTATAAAACCACAGAGAGATTTGTTAGATTAAAATGTATGTTTAAGAATATGGCTCAATAGAATCAAATATGCAAACATATTTGTAAATAGATTAGAATAGTTTTAAACTATAGTGAATAGAGAGTAAAGTACACAGTCTAAGATTGAAAAGTGAAAATAATACAGTGAAATAAGTGAAGTGTAGTGTAAACAATCAGCATTAGAATAAAAGTATAGAGTAATAAAAGTGAAATTAGCTTCAAAATTGAGACTCAGCTCGTTTTTGTCTGTGTTTTGACTGAATCTGCTGAGTTCTTGTGTGTCCAATAGTGTTTGTTTGTTTTTATTTTTTTGATTTGTTTTTGTTTGTTGTTTATTTTTTCCCAGGATGGAGGATAAAATCCACTGATATTGATTTGATGATTATGAGTTTAATGCATACATTTTCTTTGTTTTTAATAATTTTTTGAAGTTTTTTTTTGGATTTTATTTTTTTTTATTTTTTATTTTTCCACTTTATTGATTGATCGATTTGAGTGATCACATGTGATTATGTGATCAAAGGGGAGGGTATTAGTATTAGATAGCAATATGGCCTACGTGCAGGACTGTACAAGGACTCTACAAGGACTCCATGTTATGACTATGATGTGACTGTCTCTTTGTGACACGTATGTCTTTCGATGTGTGACGTGACAATGACTATATAAACTGTGTACTGCCTTTATTCTGTCTGAGAGAAAGAAACAGAGTAAACCAGTGGAACTTGAGAGAAACGTAAATAAACTTCCAGAGTTTGGCACACCACGATCCGTCTCTGTCTGCTAAATCCTGACAAGGCTTCAGATCGCGTCACAGCACGGAGTCAGCTCTTCTTAGAGTGCACAACGACATTCTGCTGTCTTTGGATTCGAAGCAGCCAGTGCTTTTGATGATGCTGGACCTGACTGCGGCGTTTGACACCGTGGACCACTCAGTTCTCCTCTCCCGGCTGGCAGAGCATGTTGGTGTTCAGGTCACGGTCCTGCAGTGGTTCAGGTCCTACCTGACTGACCGGAGCTTTGTTGTGATGGTCGATGACTATTCCTCCTCCTCCACCCCGCTGTCATCTGGGGTGCCACAGGGTTCCATCCTTGGCCCGGTCCTGTTCTCACTTTAAATGCTGCCGCTCGGGTCCATCATTGCCAGACATAATTTATCATTCCATCTTTATGCTGACGATGTCCAGGTTTATTTACCAGTGCTCCCTAACACTGCCACTGCCCTTGACTCCCTCCACCACTGCCTTTCGGACATTAAACAATGGCTCACGCAGAATTTCCTCCACCTCAATGAAACAAAATCCGAATTCATTATTTTTGGCTCCGGGGATGTTCCTCAGTTTCAGTCCAGGGTCGTGGGTCCAGTCCGTGATGCCGTCAGGAACCTGGGAGTTGTTTTTGACCGGGAACTGAACTTTAAACAACAAATACATGCTGTTGTCAAAGCCAGCTTTTTCCAGCTGCGCCTTTTGACCAAGGTGAAGCCCTTTCTCTCACGCCAAGACCTCGAGAAGGCAACGCACGCATTTATCAGTTCTCGGTTGGACTATTGCAACGCTCTCTACTCTGGCCTCCCACAGTCGTCACTCAACCGGTTACAGTTGGTGCAGAATGCAGCAGCCCGTCTTCTCACCGGTTCATCTAGATCAGGGGTCGGCAACCCGCGGCTCCGGAGCCGCATGCGGCTCTTGAGTGCTCCTGGAGTGGCTCCTGGAGCCTTTTCAAAAATGTCTGAAAATGAAGTGTGAGGGCTATATTTTATTTCTAGTTTGAATGTGGTTTCTGTAGAAGGAAAAACAATCTTTACGTTTTTAAATGCTGTAAAAATGTGTATAAGTAATATTTAATTTCAACATTTCTGTCAACGTAGTGCGTCATATCCTATGACGCGCCGTCACGCGGCCCCGCCCCATGCGGCCGCTGCTGTAAACAAACCGGCGTGTGAGCATCATAGACTAGTGCACATGGATCCCAAAGCTAAAACGAGAAAGATTCGATAACAAGACTGGACTAAGAATGAGAATGAACATTTTCTTTCAGTCAATGAGGAAGGACTGCTTCATGTTTGTAATGAAAAGTTTTGTTGCAACACGAGGAACAATGACGCGCAAAACGACGTAAACGGTGATTACGTGAAGGATTCATTCATCAAAAATTCAGAGCCCCTATTTTCAGACTTCAAAACCTTCTCAAAGACTGTGAAAGAAAAGGCCATTAAGGATTTTAATTCAGCTCCAGCAAACTTCAGCCTGTGACGTGATGGATATGAACAGACAGTGATGCAGGTATGTGACCTCTGACCCCAAAGCAGATTTATTTACTGTATTTCTACAATTGCATGAAGGCAAAAAAATGTAAGTTAAACTAAAGCAGAGTTGTCCCGTGTTGCGTCATTCAGGACACGCGTGGTGCGACACGCTGCAGTGAAAATACACATTTGATAATCATGAATGATTATTATGTATTTGTAGCCTTTACTTTGTCATTTAGATATTAGGCTAATATAGCTAATACATCTTGCAGCCTGTGTTAACTTGTAAAGCCTTATACAAGGATGTTATTTTTTTGCGGCTCCAGACAGATGTTGTTTTTAGTTTTTGTGTCAATTATGGCTTTTTGAACATTTTGGGTTCCCGACCCCTGTGCTAGATACAGCCACATCACTCCTGTCCTCTCCTCCCTGCACTGGCTCCCGGTCCGTTTTCGGATTGATTTTAAAATGTTAATGCTTGTTTTTAAAGCTCTTCATGGTCTCGCTCCGTTATATTTAACTGAGTTGTTGACCGTACATTGCCCCAGCAGAGCTCTCCGGTCTGCCAATCAAATGGTTCTGGATGTGCCCAGGTCCCACTACAAACAGTGGGGCGAACGTTCCTTCAGGGTTGCAGCGCCTAAACTGTGGAACAGCTTGCCACTCAGTCTGCGTGTTCTCACGGAACTGTCCCTTTTTAAGTCCAGATTAAAGACTCATCTTTTTAAACTTGCTTTTAATACTTAGGGCACACTGAATTGTGTCTTGGTTGTTTTCATTCTGTGAAGCACTTTGGTCCTCCTGGTGTTGTTGTAAAGTGCTATACAAATAAACTTTGATTGATTGGCCCTCCACCACATCCTACAGCACCTGGACTCCCCGGGGACCTACGCCAGGGTCCTGTTCGTGGACTTCAGCTCTGCCTTCAACACAATCCTGCCATCCCTGCTCCAGGACAAGCTCTCCCAGCTCCACCCGCTCCACCCGCTCCTCCTGCTGTACTTCCTGCGGCAGCTCAGGAAAGCCAAGCTGCAGTTCTACACGGCCATCATCGAGTCCATCCTCACCTCCTCCATCACCTCCACCATCACCTCCTCCATCAGCTCCTCATCACCTCCTCCATCACCTCCTCCATCACCTCCTCATCACCTCCTCATCACCTCCTCCATCACCTCCTCCATCACCTCCTCATCACCTCCTCCATCACCTCCTCCATCACCTCCTCATCACCTCCTCCATCACCTCCTCCATCACCTCCTCATCACCTCCTCCATCACCTCCGCCATCACCTCCTCCAGCACCTCCTCCATCACCTCCTCCATCACCTCCTCATCACCTCCTCCATCACCTCCTCCATCACCTCCTCCATCACCTCCTCATCACCTCCTCCATCACCTCCTCCATCACCTCCTCCATCACCTCCTCCAGCACCTCCTCCATCACCTCCTCCATCACCTCCTCATCGCCTCCTCCATCACCTCCTCATCACCTCCTCCATCACCTCCTCATCACCTCCTCCATCACCTCCTCATCACCTCCTCCATCACCTCCTCATCACCTCCTCATCACCTCCTCCATCACCTCCTCCATCACCTCCTCCATCACCTCCGCCATCACCTCCTCCAGCACCTCCTCCATCACCTCCTCCATCACCTCCTCCATCACCTCCTCCATCACCTCCTCCATCACCTCCTTATCACCTCCTCCATCACCTCCTCCATCACCTTCTCATCACCTCCTCATCACCTCCTCCATCACCTCCTCCATCACCTCCGCCATCACCTCCTCCAGCACCTCCTCCATCACCTCCTCCATCACCTCCTCATCACCTCCTCCATCACCTCCTCCATCACCTCCTCATCACCTCCTCCATCACCTCCTCCATCACCTCCTCCAGCACCTCCTCCATCACCTCCTCCATCACCTCCTCCATCACCTCCTCATCGCCTCCTCCATCACCTCCTCATCACCTCCTCCATCACCTCCTCATCACCTCCTCCATCACCTCCTCATCACCTCCTCCATCACCTCCTCCATCACCTCCGCCATCACCTCCTCCAGCACCTCCTCCATCACCTCCTCCATCACCTCCTCCATCACCTCCTCCATCACCTCCTTATCACCTCCTCCCCTCCTCCATCACCTCCTCCATCACCTCCACCATCACCTCCATCACCTCCTCATCACCTCCTCCCTCACCTCCTCATCACCTCCTCCATCACCCCCTCCATCACCTCCGCCATCACCACCTCCATCACCTCCTCATCACCTCCTCCATCACCTCCTCATCACCTCCTCCATCACCTCCTCCATCACCTCCTCATCACCTCCTCCATCACCTCCTCCATCGCCTCCTCCACCACCTCCTCCAGCACCTCCTCCATCACCTCCTCATCACCTCCTCCATCACCTCCTCCATCACCTCCGCCATCACCACCTCCATCACCTCCTCATCACCTCCTCCATCACCTCCTCATCACCTCCTCCATCACCTCCTCATCACCTCCTCCATCACCTCCTCATCACCTCCTCCATCACCTCCTCCATCACCTCCTCCATCACCTCCTCATCACCTCCTCCATCACCTCCTCATCACCTCCTCCATCACCTCCGCCATCACCTCCTCCAGCACCTCCTCCATCACCTCCTCCATCACCTCCTTATCACCTCCTCCATCACCTCCATCACCTCCTCATCACCTCCTCCATCACCTCCGCCATCACCTCCTCCAGCACCTCCTCCATCACCTCCTCCATCACCTCCTCATCACCTCCTCCATCACCTCCTTCATCACCTCCTCCATCACCTCCTCATCACCTCCTCCATCACCTCCTCCATCACCTCCTCCATCACCTCCTCCAGCACCTCCTCCATCACCTCCTCCATCACCTCCTCCATCACCTCCTCATCGCCTCCTCCATCACCTCCTCATCACCTCCTCATCACCTCCTCATCACCTCCTCCATCACCTCCGCCATCACCTCCTCCAGCACCTCCTCCATCACCTCCTCCATCACCTCCTTATCACCTCCTCCATCACCTCCTCCATCACCTCCTCCATCACCTCCTTATCACCTCCTCCCCTCCTCCATCACCTCCACCATCACCTCCATCACCTCCTCCATCACCTCCTCATCACCTCCTCCATCACCCCCTCCATCACCTCCGCCATCACCACCTCCATCACCTCCTCATCACCTCCTCCATCACCTCCTCATCACCTCCTCCATCACCTCCTCATCACCTCCTCCATCACCTCCTCATCACCTCCTCCATCACCTCCTCCATCGCCTCCTCCACCACCTCCTCCAGCCCCTCCTCCATCACCTCCTCCATCACCTCCTCATCACCTCCTCCATCACCTCCTCCATCACCTCCGCCATCACCACCTCCATCACCTCCTCATCACCTCCTCCATCACCTCCTCATCACCTCCTCCATCACACCTCCTCATCACCTCCTCCATCACCTCCTCATCACCTCCTCCATCACCTCCTCCATCACCTCCTCCATCACCTCCTCCATCACCTCCTTATCACCTCCTCCTTCACCTCCTCCATCACCTCCTCATCACCTCCTCCATCACCTCCTCCATCACCTCCTCATCACCTCCTCCATCACCTCCTCCATCACCTCCTCCATCACCTCCGCCATCACCTCCTCCAGCACCTCCTCCATCACCTCCTCCATCACCTCCTTATCACCTCCTCCCCTCCTCCATCGCCTCCTCCATCGCCTCCTCCACCACCTCCTCCATCATCTCCTCATCACCTCCTCCATCACCTCCTTATCACCTCCTCCTTCAACTCCTCATCACCTCCTCCATCACCTCCTTATCATCACCTCCTTATCACCTCCTCCATCACCTCCTCATCACCTCCTCCATCACCTCCTCCATCAGCTCCTCATCACCTCCTCCATCACCTCCTCCATCACCTCCTCATCACCTCCTCCATCACCTCCTCCATCCCTCCTCATCACCTCCTCCATCACCTCCTCCATCACCTCCTCATCACCTCCTCCATCACCTCCTCCATCACCTCCCCATCACCTCCTCATCACCTCCTCCATCACCTCCGCCATCACCTCCTCCATCACCTCCTCCATCACCTCCTCCAGCACCTCCTCCATCACCTCCTCCATCACCTCCTCATCGCCTCCTCCATCACCTCCTCATCACCTCCTCCATCACCTCCTCATCACCTCCTCCATCACCTCCTCATCACCTCCTCCATCACCTCCTCATCACCTCCTCATCACCTCCTCCATCACCTCCTCCATCACCTCCGCCATCACCTCCTCCAGCACCTCCTCCATCACCTCCTCCATCACCTCCTCCATCACCTCCTCCATCACCTCCTCCATCACCTCCTTATCACCTCCTCCATCACCTCCTCCATCACCTTCTCATCACCTCCTCATCACCTCCTGCATCACCTCCTCCATCACCTCCGCCATCACCTCCTCCAGCACCTCCTCCATCACCTCCTCATCACCTCCTCCATCACCTCCTCCATCACCTCCTCATCACCTCCTCCATCACCTCCATCACCTCCTCCATCACCTCCTCCAGCACCTCCTCCATCACCTCCTCCATCACCTCCTCCATCACCTCCTCATCGCCTCCTCCATCACCTCCTCATCACCTCCTCCATCACCCTCCTCCATCACCTCCTCATCACCTCCTCCATCACCTCCTCATCACCTCCTCCATCACCTCCTCCATCACCTCCGCCATCACCTCCTCCAGCACCTCCTCCATCACCTCCTCCATCACCTCCTTATCACCTCCTCCATCACCTCCTCCATCACCTCCTTATCACCTCCTCCCCTCCTCCATCACCTCCTCCATCACCTCCACCATCACCTCCATCACCTCCTCATCACCTCCTCCATCACCTCCTCATCACCTCCTCCATCACCCCCTCCATCACCTCCGCCATCACCACCTCCATCACCATCCTCATCACCTCCTCCATCACCTCCTCATCACCTCCTCCATCACCTCCTCCATCACCTCCTCATCACCTCCTCCATCACCTCCTCCATCACCTCCTCCATCGCCTCCTCCACCACCTCCTCCAGCACCTCCTCCATCACCTCCTCATCACCTCCTCCATCACCTCCTCCATCACCTCCGCCATCACCACCTCCATCACCTCCTCCATCACCTCCTCATCACCTCCTCCATCACCTCCTCATCACCTCCTCCATCACCTCCTCATCACCTCCTCCATCACCTCCTTATCGCCTCCTCCATCACCTCCTCATCACCTCCTCCATCACCTCCTCCATCACCTCCTCATCACCTCCTCCATCACCTCCTCCATCACCTCCGCCATCACCTCCTCCAGCACCTCCTCCATCACCTCCTCCATCACCTCCTTATCACCTCCTCCATCACCTCCTCCATCACCTCCTCATCACCTCCTCCATCACCTCCGCCATCACCTCCTCCAGCACCTCCTCCATCACCTCCTCCATCACCTCCTCATCACCTCCTCCATCACCTCCTCTCACCTCCTCATCACCTCCTCCATCACCTCCTCATCACCTCCTCCATCACCTCCTCCATCACCTCCTCCACCTCCATCACCTCCTCCATCACCTCCCCATCACCTCCTCCATCACCTCCTCATCGCCTCCTCCATCACCTCCTCATCACCTCCTCCATCACCTCCTCATCACCTCCTCATCACCTCCTCCATCACCTCCGCCATCACCTCCTCCATCACCTCCTCCATCACCTCCGCCATCACCTCCATCACCTCCATCACCTCCTCCATCACCTCCTCCATCACCTCCTCCCCTCCTCCATCACCTCCACCATCACCTCCATCACCTCCTCATCACCTCCTCCATCACCCCCTCCATCACCTCCGCCATCACCACCTCCATCACCTCCTCATCACCTCCTCCATCACCTCCTCATCACCTCCTCCATCACCTCCTCATCACCTCCTCCATCACCTCCTCATCACCTCCTCCATCACCTCCTCCATCGCCTCCTCCACCACCTCCTCCAGCACCTCCTCCATCACCTCCTCCATCACCTCCTCATCACCTCCTCCATCACCTCCTCCATCACCTCCGCCATCACCACCTCCATCACCTCCTCATCACCTCCTCCATCACCTCCTCATCACCTCCTCCATCACCTCCTCATCACCTCCTCCATCACCTCCTCATCACCTCCTCCATCACCTCCTCCATCACCTCCTCCATCACCTCCTTATCACCTCCTCCTTCACCTCCTCCATCACCTCCTCATCACCTCCTCCATCACCTCCTCCATCACCTCCTCATCACCTCCTCCATCACCTCCTCCATCACCTCCTCCATCACCTCCGCCATCACCTCCTCCAGCAACCTCCTCCATCACCTCCTCCATCACCTCCTCCATCACCTCCTTATCACCTCCTCCATCACCTCCTCCATCACCTCCTTATCACCTCCTCCCCTCCTCCATCGCCTCCTCCATCGCCTCCTCCACCACCTCCTCCATCACCTCCTCATCACCTCCTCCATCACCTCCTTATCACCTCCTCCTTCAACTCCTCATCACCTCCTCCATCACCTCCTTATCATCAC
The DNA here is from genome assembly GCA_964034765.1 of Knipowitschia caucasica. Classification (NCBI taxonomy): domain Eukaryota; kingdom Metazoa; phylum Chordata; class Actinopteri; order Gobiiformes; family Gobiidae; genus Knipowitschia; species Knipowitschia caucasica. The sequence goes on along the minus strand of OZ035827.1, from coordinate 1,210,215 downwards.
CTCCTTATCACCTCCTCCATCACCTCCTCATCACCTCCTCCATCACCTCCTCCATCACTCCTCCATCACCTCCTCCATCACCTCCTTATCACCTCCTCCCCTCCTCCATCACCTCCGCCATCACCACCTCCATCACCTCCTCATCACCTCCTCCATCACCTCCCCATCACCTGCTCCATCACCTCCTCCACCACCTCCTCCATCACCTCCTCCATCACCTCCTCATCACCTCCTCCATCACCTCCTCCATCACCTCCTCAATCACCTGCTCCATCACCTCCTCATCACCTCCTCCATCACCTGCTCCATCACCTCCTTATCACCTCCTCCATCACCTCCTCATCACCTCCTCCATCACCTCCTCCATCACCTCCTCCATCACCTCCTTATCACCTCCTCCCCTCCTCCATCACCTCCGCCATCACCACCTCCATCACCTCCTCATCACCTCCTCCATCACCTCCCCATCACCTGCTCCATCACCTGCTCCATCACCTCCTCCATCACCTCCTCATCACCTCCTCCATCACCACCTCCATCACCTCCTCAATCACCTCCTCCATCACCTGCTCCATCACCTTCCCATCACCTCCTCCATCACCTCCTCCATCACCTCCTCAATCACCTCCTCCACCGCCTCCTCCATCGCCTCCTCCATCACCTCCTCCAGCACCTCCTCCATCACCTCCTTATCACCTCCTCCATCACCTTATCACCTCCTCCTTCACCTCCTCATCACCTCCTCCATCACCTCCTCCATCACCTCCTCCATCACCTCCTTATCACCTCCTCCCCTCCTCCATCGCCTCCTCCATCGCCTCCTCCACCACCTCCTCCATCACCTCCTCCATCACCTCCTTATCACCTCCTCCCCTCCTCCATCGCCTCCTCCATCGCCTCCTCCACCACCTCCTCCATCACCTCCTCATCACCTCCTCCATCACCTCCTTATCACCTCCTCCTTCAACTCCTCATCACCTCCTCCATCACCTCCTTATCACCTCCTTATCACCTCCTCCATCACCTCCTCATCACCTCCTCCATCACCTCCTCCATCACCTCCTCCATCACCTCCTTATCACCTCCTCCCCTCCTCCATCACCTCCGCCATCACCACCTCCATCACCTCCTCATCACCTCCTCCATCACCTCCCCATCACCTGCTCCATCACCTGCTCCATCACCTCCTCCACCACCTCCTCCATCACCTCCTCCATCACCTCCTCATCACCTCCTCCATCACCTCCTCAATCACCTGCTCCATCACCTCCTCATCACCTCCTCCATCACCTGCTCCATCACCTCCTTATCACCTCCTCCATCACCTCCTCATCACCTCCTCCATCACCTCCTCCATCACCTCCTCCATCACCTCCTTATCACCTCCTCCCCTCCTCCATCACCTCCGCCATCACCACCTCCATCACCTCCTCATCACCTCCTCCATCACCTCCCCATCACCTGCTCCATCACCTGCTCCATCACCTCCTCCACCACCTCCTCCATCACCTCCTCCATCACCTCCTCCATCACCTCCTTATCACCTCCTCCATCACCACCTCCATCACCTCCTCCATCACCTGCTCCATCACCTCCTCATCACCTCCTCCATCACCTCCTCCATCACCTCCTCAATCACCTCCTCCACCACCTCCTCCATCACCTCCTCCATCACCTCCTCCATCACCTCCTCATCACCTCCTCCATCACCACCTCCATCACCTCCTCAATCACCTCCTCCATCACCTGCTCCATCACCTCCTCATCACCTCCTCCATCACCTCCTCCATCACCTCCTCATCACCTCCTCCACCACCTCCTCCACCGCCTCCTCCATCGCCTCCTCCATCACCTCCTCCAGCACCTCCTCCATCACCTCCTTATCACCTCCTCCTTCACCTCCTCCATCACCTTATCACCTCCTCCTTCACCTCCTCATCACCTCCTCCATCACCTCCTCCATCACCTCCTCATCACCTCCTCCATCACCTCCTTATCACCTCCTCCTTCACCTCCTTATCACCTCCTCCATCACCTCCTCATCACCTCCTCCATCACCTCCTCCATCACCTCCTCCATCACCTCCTCCATCACCTCCTCCATCACTTCCTCCATCACCTCCTCCATCACCTCCTCATCACCTCCTCATCACCTCCTCCAGCACCTCCTCCATCACCGTGTGGTTCGCTGGAGCCACAGTCAGGGACAAACAGAGACTACAGTGCATTGTGCGCTCTGCAGAGGAAGTGATCGGCCGCAGCCTTCCATCGCTGCAGGACCTGTACGTCGCCCGAGCTCGAGGCCGGGCTGGTCGTATCACAGCCGACCCCTCTCACCTGCACATGGACTATTCCAACCACTCCCCTCTCACCTGCACATGGACTATTCCAACCACTCCCCTTTAACCTGCACATGGACTATTCCAACCACTCCCCTCTCACCTGCACATGGACTATTCCAACCACTCCCCTCTCACCTGCACATGGACTATTCCAACCACTCCCCTCTCACCTGCACATGGACTATTCCAACCACTCCCCTCTCACCTGCACATGGACTATTCCAACCACTCCCCTCTCACCTGCACATGGACTATTCCAACCACTCCCCTCTCACCTGCACATGGACTATTCCAACCACTCCCCTCTCACCTGCACATGGACTATTCCATCCACTCCCCTCTCACCCTGCACATGGACTATTCCATCCACTCCCCTCTCACCTGCACATGGACTATTCCAACCACTCCCCTCTCACCCTGCACATGGACTATTCCAACCACTCCCCTCTCACCTGCACATGGACTATTCCAACCACTCCCCTCTCACCTGCTCTATTCCAACCACTCCCCTCTCACCTGCACATGGACTATTCCAACCACTCCCCTCAGGCAGGAGGCTGCGGTCCATCAGGACTAGAACCTCCCGCCACAAGAACAGTTTCTTCCCCTCTGCTGTTGGACTCTTGAACACTTCTTAACCTGTCCCCCCGCCCTTTATAAAGTCACTTTACTGCCCATCATACGTCACTTTACTTCACTGTACTGCTGTCACCTTACATTGTGTGCACCATGTGCACTTGGATATTGTAAATAGTAATTTTAATAATTCTATTTTAAATGTTATACCTTAGAAGTGTTGCTGATTTTTATTATGCCTTACTCTATTCTCTATTCTTTACCTCTCTTTTCTGACTGTTGCACTGAGCCAAAGCAATTTCATGTCTGCCCCTGGTCTCTCCAATCTGACGCCACCATGGATCTATTATAATAACGCCACAGGTGAAGAACATCCATTTGTAATGAGCAGCAGTCACCACCAGAGAGCGCTGTTGTCTGAGTGCGGATCCATGGGACCCCGATACCAGGTATTGACCAGGTAACGTTGTGTGTGTGTGTGTGTGTGTGTGTGTGTGTGTGTGTGTGTGTGTGTGTGTGTGTGTGTGTGTGTGTGTGTGTGTGTGTGTGTGTGGTGTGTGTGTGTGTACCTGGGTGTGTGTGTGTGTACCTGGGTGGGTGCACTTGTTTTCAACTCCTGGTGGGTTCCATAACCTGAGATTCCACTCACGTCATGGGGACTGGTTTTACGTGGTGGGGCCCGAACACCGGACCCCACTGGTCCAAGCTTAATAATCAATGGGTAATGCTTTTCTAACGGTCCTTATGCAGTCTCTGTAAAAATATGGAAAGGACCCCTGGAGGTTTACTTTCCTGAAAAAAGTGTGTTATGTGTCGGAACCCTGGTGGTGGGTTGCGGGATATCAAGGAGGGGCACACTGGGGCAATTTCAGTCCAGCAGGCTGGAGCCAATCATGGAGCAGCACAACAGAGGCTGGAGCCAATCATGGAGCAGCACAACAGAGGCTGGAGCCAATCATGGAGCAGCACAACAGAGGCTGGAGCCAATCATGGAGCAGCACAACAGAGGAAATCAGGTGTCAGGCTAGAAAAGGTGCAAGTGTGTGGTTCATTAGGCTGCAGCCAATCACAGAGCAGCACACTGAAGCGCACGCTTACAAACCACTGGTAAGTGCTGACTACAAGTCATGACTTCAAATTGTTATATAGAACTAGAAACCGTTGCAATGGCTGAAGCCATTGCGATTGACTGCGGAACAGATCTAATGTGGAATTTAGCTGAAAAATCCTTGAAATCCTTGAAACTGTTAAAATACTTTAAACATCTTTGAAACTCCTGAAGTATTTGAAGCTCCTGATATCCTTTAAACTGTTATCCTTTATACTGGTTTACATGTAAAAACCCCTATTAAGTTGCATTATACTGGTTTACATGGAAAAAACCCTATTAAGTTGCATTATACTGGTTTACATGGAAAAATCCCTATTAAGTTGCATTATACTGGTTTACATGTAAAAATCCCTATTAAGTTGCATTATACTGGTTTACATGGAAAAAACCCCTATTAAGTTGCATTATACTGGTTTACATGTAAAAAACCCCTATTAAGTTGCATTATACTGGTTTACATGTAAAAAAAACCCCTATTAAGTTGCATTATACTGGTTTACATGTAAAAAAAACCCCTATTAAGTTGCATTATACTGGTTTACATGTAAAAACCCCTATTAAGTTGCATTATACTGGTTTACATGTAAAAAAAACCCCTATTAAGTTGCATTATACTGGTTTACATGGAAAAATCCCTATTAGGTTGCATGATTACACTGAAGTCCTTGAAACTGCTGAAGTCCTTGAAACTGCTGAAGTCCTTGAAACTGCTGAAGTCCTTGAAACTGCTGAAGTCCTTGAAACTGCTGAAGTCCTTGAAACTGCTGAAGTCCTTGAAACTGCTGAAGTCCTTGAAACTGCTGAAGTCCTTGAAACTGCTGAAGTCCTTGAAACTGCTGAAGTCCTTGAAACTGCTGAAGTCCTTGAAACTGCTGAAGTCCTTGAAACTGTTGAAGTCCTTGAAACTGTTGAATCATTGAAACTGTAGAAATGTCTGAAAGAGCTGAAGTCCTATTAAAATGCATGGGCCTATTAAAATGCATTGCAGAATTCTCAATGCAAATTAATGGCAGAATTCCCAAGCCCGTAGAAAAAAACTGGAAAACTGCAGAACTCTAATTTTTTCTGAAAACTCACAAGTTGTGGAAGCTGAACATGCACAAACTGCAGAAAATGCTGAAAATGTTGAAGAAAATTCTGAAAACTATATGAATTTGTGGAAGCCCCATTATAAGTCAATGGGAAAAATCGACCGATTTTTGTCCGATTGCGGAAAAACCGGAAATCGCTGAAGTCCCAAAAGTAATAGCAATAATCTCCCAAACATGTGGAACGTTTTGATGTATAACTTGTGGAAATTGTTGAAAATGTGAAAGCTGTGAAACGTGTCAAAAATCAGGAAAAAGACGGAATAAAGAACACCAAAACCAATGGTTGACTGCGGAAGGTTCCGCAGTCAATCAATTATTACAAATTATTTGTTGTTTGTGCAGCTTAGTCAAGAGTCCCTAATTGATGAAGTCGACTCAGATTCTGACGATTTAACTGTCAAGAAGAAACCTGTAAAAAAGTATGGAAAAAGAAAAATCAAAAACACTTTTCTTCAAGACTCGGAAAGTGACGAACCAAAGGCAAATAAGATTGTTATCATGCAGCTGCAAAAGAAGAAAAATGGGGGGCGAGTTTACAGCAAGAGACACTTCTGCCTCTACTGTTCAATGTCCTGCCACAAAATGTCCCGTCATTTGACTAGAAAACATGGAAATGAAAGTGACGTAGCCAGAGCATTGGCTCTACCTGTGAAATCTAAAGCACGTAAACTTCACTTTGATTTGATCAGGAATAGTGGAAACCGTGAGCACAATTTTGAGGTTTTAAAGGCCGGCATTGGAACTTTAGTCCCAGCTAAACAGCCAAATTGCCCAGTTAAATCCAGTGAGTTTTTGCACTGTATAGACTGTGGGGCATTGCTTAAGCGAAAGTCGCTGTGGAGGCATGTGGCCAGGTGCCGGCTTTCACAGAAAGATGCCCAGGCTAAACCAGGCTAAACCATGTTCCAGCTTCTTCCCTCTGGCAGAAGATATCGCTCTCTGAGATGCAGGACATCTCGTTACGCTAACAGTTTTTATCCACAGGCTGTTATCAGTGTGAACAGAGCACTTTAATGATTTGCACTTGTTTTGAAACTGTTTTAGTCGATCGATTACACAGTGACATTTGTTTACTGTTTTATTTGTTTTATTTCTGTCTTTTAATGTTGTTTTATGTCTGTATTTGTCTGTGCACACTGGAGACTTTTGCTAATGTATTTCAATGTGGTTTTACTGCAAATGGCAAATAAACTGAATCTGAAGACTGGGATCCATTCTGACATTGCTCTGGGACTGTCCCAACTTGAGAAAAAGCTGTGTCAGCATTTTCAACGCATTGAAATTAAAGGGAAAAGAAGTGGGAAAGTGCCGGTTCTTTTGACTCCTGAAATGATTGCTTGGATGGAGGTGCTGGTGGAGAACAGAAGGGCCTGTTCCATCTCTGACCATAACCCATACTTCTTTTCCCGCCCGGGCGCAGACACCCACATCAGGGGATCAGACTCCCTACGCCAGGTAGCCAAAGAATGTGGTGCGGTGCATCCAGAGATGCTATCCTCAACCAAACTTAGAAAGCACATAGCTACTATGTCTACAGTTCTCAATATGAAAGAGAATGAGATGGACATACTTGCCAACTTCCTCGGCCATGACATTCGCATCCACAGGCAATATTACAGACTACCAGAGGGGACACTGGAGCTGGCCAAAATCAGCAAAGTGTTGATGGCCATGGAGCAGGGAAGAGTGACGGAATTCGAAGGAAAGAGCCTCGACCAGATACAAATTGAGCCTGAAGGTAATTCTTGATATTATTAAAATATGTATGATTTTTTTCCCCTAAAGGCCACTTGTATTTTTATTTTCTGTGCGACAGGGAGAGCAGTAGAGATCCTCTCACAAACGGACGGGCTAAAAGAAACTTCAAGCGGAGAACCTTCAACCATTCATCCAGATGCACCCCATGGTAGTGGCAGTGCCCCTTCTGGTAAGTGTACCAGGTGGGGGATTACAGCCAGGCTGCTTGGTCCTCACCCTGGGAGTGTATATTGCTAATATATTTTTATTTCTCTCCCTAGAACGTGTAAGAAAGCCATGGTCTGCATCTGAGGTGAAGGCTGTGGAGAAGACCATGACACCTTTCATACAGACTGGAAAGGTCCCTGGGAAGTCTCACTGCCTGGCCTGGCCTGGCCTGGCCTGGCCTGGCCTGGCCTGCATTAATGCCTCACCAGATGACCTTAGACATCGGACATGGAGTGGCATTAAATTCTATGTCAAAAATAGAATCACTGCAATTCAAAAAAAAAATATATATATACAATTCCTTTAAAATAGTTGTTTGGTTTCTATTGACTGTTTTGTATTACTTAAAGTAGTCCCAGTAAAAAAAGATTATGTCTATGGGTCCCATTCTGAACGGCCCTGTCAAAGGGACCCACCAGGTAACAAAAACGTGTATGTGTGTGTGTGTGAGAGAGTGTGTGTGTCTGGACCTTTGCTCACACTGAACTTTCACACACTTCTGACAAACTGCAGCAAAAAAATGGTAAATATCTGAAATTTGTAAAACTCTGAATCTTTCTGAAAACAGAATCTGGTTTAACGTCTGAATGTGAGCAGAACGATTCAGATCTAACACTGGATTTGACATAGATTAATAAAGCTCTGTCTCCATCTGTCCAGTTTCTTCCGCATTATCCGATGCCGGGTCGTTGGGGCGGCCTCCTCTCCACACACACCTCCTGCTCATCTGGGGGAATCCTGCCGCGTTCAGGTCAGAGACGGCTCTGTCCTGGTCTCCTCCTGTGGTCCCAGTACCAGTCCGAGTCCCAGTCCCAGTCCCTATGGCCTCCTGCCCTTTCAGGTCGGTCTCTGGTTTCACTGCTGCTTTGGCACGAGCAGAGTTTAAATTTGGAAACAGATGAAACTGATACTGAGAGAGACCACAGAGAGAGAGACCACAGAGAGACCACAGAGAGACCAGAGAGAGAGACCAGAGAGAGAGACCAGAGAGAGAGACCAGAGAGAGAGACCAGAGAGAGACCAGAGAGAGAGACCAGAGAGACCACATGATGAATGAAAGTGTATTCTCCGGAGCAGAGACTGAGTGACAGAGCAGCGCTGGGACAGAAGGGTTGGGGGAACACTCTGGGGTCTTCAGTTGTGACGACACAAGGTGGATCCAGGTCACAGTCGTTATGTCAGGATTTACAGACCCCTGTTTTACTCACAGCAGAAGAACTACTGTTTCTTCTTCTGTGATGTGTACAACTGATGGATCAATAAAGGATTTCTCTTTCTAATCTCTCTCTCTGGCCCCTCTCTGGTCTCTCTCTGGTCTCTCTCTCTGGTCTCTCTCTCTCTCTGGTCTCTCTCTGGTCTCTCTCTCTCTCTGGTCTCTCTCTCTGGTCTCTCTCTGGTCTCTCTCTGGTCTCTCTCTCTGGTCTCTCTCTGTTCTCTCTCTCTGGTCTCTCTCTGGTCTCTCTCTGGTCTCTCTCTCTGGTCTCTCTCTGGTCTCTCTCTCTGGTCTCTCTGGTCTCTCTCTGGTCTCTCTCTCTGGTGCGTGGTGGCGGCGGGTGCGTGGTGGCGGCGGGTGCGTGGAGGCGGCGGGTGCGTGGTGGCGGCGGGTGCGTGGTGGCGGCGGGTGCGTGGTGGCGGCGGGTGCGTGGTGGCGGCGGGTGCGTGGAGGCGGCGGGTGCGTGGTGGCGGCGGGTGCGTGGTGGCGGCGGGTGCGTGGTGGCGGCGGGTGCGTGGTGGCGGCGGGTGCGTGGTGGCGGCGGGTGCGTGGAGGCGGCGGGTGCGTGGTGGCGGCGGGTGCGTGGTGGCGGCGGGTGCGTGGAGGCGGCGGGTGCGTGGTGGCGGCGGGTGCGTGGTGGCGGCGGGTGCGTGGTGGCGGCGGGTGCGTGGTGGCGGCGGGTGCGTGGTGGCGGCGGGTGCGTGATGACGCTAATGAACGCGTTCACAGATCTGAGACTAGAAGTTACAAATCAAATCTCAGCGGCTGCTCTCGAGTCTACAAACCAGCTAAGCGTCTTCACAAAAACTCTCAATGGGACATTGATTGAAATGAAAGACAAGTTGGAAATGATGAACCATCAAGTTACTGAAGTACAACAGCGGGTTAGCCGCAATGAAGACAACATTGAGGAAATGAAAATTCTACTCAACAACCAGGAAAAAGCCCAAACTCACCTGAAGCAGAAGCTGGAGGCTCTGGAGAACTACAGTCGGCGCACTAATGTGCGCATTGTTCGAGTCCCAGAGAAGGCGGAAGGACAGGATACCATTGGTTTTGTGCAAAAGCTTCTTCTACATTTGTTTGGACCGGCGAACTTCCCCGCGCCTCCACCGATAGAGAGCGCGCACCGGGTTCCAGCTCACAGAGGCGGCGATGGGCCCACATTACATCCAAGACCGATAGTTGTGAAGTTTCTGCGGCTCCCGGACAAAATAAAAACGCTTCAGCTCTCCAGAGCCAAAGGTGCCCTCAAGATTGATGACACCAGGATCCACTTCTATCCGGACTTCAGCGCGGAGGTACTGAAACAGCGGCGGGCGTTTGATCCTATAAAGAAGAAACTCCGGGAGATCAACGTGGAATACGCTCTGCAGTTCCCCGCTGTCCTCCGAGTCAAGTGTGGAGACGTCACTCGGCTGTTCCATAGCCACAACCAAGTGGATCACTTTGAGAGACATGCCACAACTGTCGCCAAAGTGACTTGATCACTCAAGACGGAATTAAGTAATCTGTACACTCACATGACTCTTTCTCCTCCTTCTTTTGTTATAGTGCATGTGTGTATATATGTACAGTGCCTTGCGAAAGTATTCGGCCCCCTTGAACCTTTCAACATTTCGCCACATTTCAGTCTTCAAACATAAAGATATAACATTTTAATTTTTTGTCATGAATCAACAACAAGTGGGACACAATCGTGAAGTGGAACGAAATTTATTGGATAATTTAAACTTTTTTAACAAATAAAAAACTGAAAAGTAGGGCGTGCAATATTATTGGGCCCCTTTACTTTCAGTGCAGCAAACTCAGTCCAGAAGTTCAGTGAGGATCTTTGAATGATCCAATGTTGTCCTAAATGACTGATGATGATAAATAGAATGCACCTGTGTGTAATCAAGTCTCCGTATAAATGCACCTGCTCTTTGATAGTCTCAGGGTTCTGTTTAAAGCACAGAGAGAACCATGAAGACAAAGGAACACACCAGGCAGGTCCGAGATACTGTTGTGGAGAAGTTTAAAGCCGGATTTGGATACAAAAAGATTTCCCAAGCTTTAAACATCTCAAGGAGCACTGTGCAAGCAATTATATTGAAATGGAAGGAGTATCAGACCACTGCAAATCTACCAAGACCCGGCCGTCCCTCCAAACTTTCATCTCAAACAAGAAGACTGATCAGAGATGCAGCCAAGAGGCCCATGATCACTCTGGATGAACTGCAGATAACTACAGCTGAGGTGGGAGAGTCTGTCCATAGGACAACAATCAGTCGTGCACTGCACAAATCTGGCCTTTATGGAAGAGTGGCAAGAAGACAGCCATTTCTCAAAGATATCCATAAAAGTCTGGTTTAAAGTTTGCCACAAGCCACCTGGGAGACACACCAAACATGTGGAAGAAGGTGCTCTGGTCAGATGAAACCAAAATCAAACTTTTTGGCCACAATGCAAAACGATATGTTTGGCGTAAAAGCAACACAGCTCATCACCCTGAACACACCATCCCCACTGTCAAACATGGTGGTGGCAGCATCATGCTTTGGGCCTGCTTTTCTTCAGCAGGGACAGTATGGCGTCAAAATAGGGTCAGCTTAAACGTAACCGTAAAGCAGGAATTGTAATCGTAGGTTGTAAGTATTGTAAACATTAAAAATATATTGTAAATGAAAAAAATTAAAACTTACATTTACGTTTCTGATTTTTCATGTTTCGCTTCAAAAGTTACGTTTACGATTCACAAGCTACGCTTACGGGTCAAAACTTACGGTTACGATACATTTTTCATCTGAGCCCTTTTTGGAGGGGCGGGCTCAGCGCTCCCATTGGCTGGAGAGACCGGATGTTACGTCATCACAAAAGCAAAACACACACCATTCAAAATTCAAGTGTCGTTCGAACTCTCTACATCGTATGATTGATCACATTTTTTCAACTGGGCTGGCTATTGTAGGCTTTGACGTGGTATGTGCACTCTTGTGGACACCCTAATTACACCAGGTCATGTTTAGATCGTGTGAAATATGCTCTCGTAATAACGTCATATGCCTATGTTGCCCCCAGGCTAGCCAGCTAAGCTACACCTCGGGACCTTCATCACCGCTGTACGTTGTTCACACTGAATGCTTTGTCATGTCAGGATTATCTACTGCTATCAAAGGTGAATAAAACTATGTCTTTGATTTTTTGTTTGCTTATTATTTACATAATTATAGCGGCTTACCTAATGAGCCTATGCTAGCTAGCAATGAATCTGTCAGTCCATAACCTGTACATAAAGTTTTGAAACAAATGAGGTAACTAGCTGAATGATTAAACAAATCTGTGAAACTTGCTAAATAGTACGTTTCATTGGCTTCATGATATCTTATCAAAATTAACTTAAAGTTAAGTAGCTCGTCGGGGCTAACCTGTTAAGGCCATTAATTTTACGATATTTGGCTACTGTACCTGTACTGTGTTTGCTAATTTAGGATGGCTAACATCCCTAAAATCACACAGAAACTCTGTATCGTTCTGATCTTGCAGGTTATCTCTGCGATGGGCACCAGCACCACACATTGCAGACCAGCAAGATGTAAAACTGTGGTTTTATAATAATCTATGTACATGTGATGTATTTTCATGTCTTAGGGACCAGGTCTGCAAATGAAGTGCTAGCTATACAGCCTATGAACATGGTATCGGCCACCTGTATCAATACTTTTAGTTCTGTGCCTATCAAATAAACATATAATAGCACTTATTCTCACAGAACAGTGGGTTGTAGATAGGAGTAAATGGCCGTCTGTTACCTGGCCTAATATCTATAACTTCCTCATCCAGACGTACAGTGTTTATACCTGACTGACCTCCTCCAGATCTCCACACCTGCCCGCTCCCTCCGCTCCTCCTCTCTCCAGCTCTTGGTCCCTCCTGCCCCTCTGCTCCTCCTATCCTCTCCAGCTCTTGGTCCCTCCTGCCCCTCTGCTCCTCCTCCTCCTCTCCAGCTCTTGGTCCCTCCTGCCCCTCTGCTCCTCCTATCCTCTCCAGCTCTTGGTCCCTCCTGCCCCTCTGCTCCTCCTCCTCCTCTCCAGCTCTTGGTCCCTCCTGCCCCTCTGCTCCTCCTCCTCCTCTCCAGCTCTTGGTCCCTCCTGCCCCTCTGCTCCTCCTCCTCCTCTCCAGCTCTTGGTCCCTCCTGCCCCTCTGCTCCTCCTCCTCCTCTCCAGCTCTTGGTCCCTCCTGCCCGCCTTGTCACCATGTTGAATAGAGCCTCTCCAAATCCACCCTCAAAACTCATCTGTTCAGACAAGCCCACTCACTAACATCATAACCACACTCTCCTCTCTCCATGATGCTTTTAACTGTTTATAAAATACACTTTTTTTTACTTGGTTGTAAGGCAACCATGAGTGTCAAGAAAACAAATTATTAAAAGAAAATCCAAAAGCATATAAATCTATAAATACATACAATTATGTGTTATGTGAAGAATGTGAAATACTTCCACTCTGGGACTGAGTTCTATGTTTTGAGGCTGATGTGCTCCACAGTCAGAGAGTGGGCATTAAGTCAAAGCCTTATGAGTCCTGGGTGTACGTCTACAAAGACTTGGTACATCCTTACCCTGAACTGTTCCTGTATGGCAGGGTATGGACATGTAACTTGCTTTTAATGTTCAATTACAGTCTTAACCTGGTGCACACCCATTAACCCCTGTATTAGTGTAATCTGCGTTTTGTTTTATGTTCTGCGCTGTCTGAAGAAGGAGCAGGACACAAGGAGGACCACTGAATGACATTTACTAGTAGCTCTGCACAAAATAAAAGACAAATCCACTTCACGTCTCTCCGTCACTCAGCTCAGCAGTCCCCTCCTCAGATGCAAGACGCAGTTCTCCTGATAAAGGAAAAAAGCCACATTAATAAGTAGTTACTACATTTTGAGTGGTATACGGGTTGATCACTTTTGTTCTCCAGTTATCTTTGTATCAATGGTAAAAAGACAAGTTTGTGATTTTAGCTCTAAAATATTGGTGTGCTCTTCATCCACTCACAGTATCAGTATTGTTGTGACTAGAAGGCTACGCAGGCTCACTTATGAACAACTGTTTAGTTAGTTATTTGAAGACTGTTTCTCCTCAGACTAAAACGAAGGAGCCTCCCTAGCTACTTATTTAGCAAAACAGCTAATGTTAGCATTTTAGAAACGTCAGCTGTTTGTTATAGCGGCGCTAAAAGTGAGCTGACTTTAACTTGACTGATCATGATTACATCAGGTCACAGCGGGTTATCTTCTTATAGCGACATGATGTGACCAAGTGATCACTTATGGATTGGAGTTGGACTCTTTCATTATTAGCTTCTGTAGGACACAGACACTTACCAGATATGAAGTTTGCTCTTAGTATTTGTATACGCAGGTCTCCGTAGATGGCCTGAAGCCTGTTCTTCGTCTTCTGTAGTAAGTAAGTAAGTAATCTTTATTTATATACCGCCTTTCACAGACCAGAGTCACAAAGCGGTTTACAATTGTTAATTTTTGGCACTTGTCTCTCACTCCACACAGAGATGGGAGCGGGGCCAGTGCAGGAGGCGCATGCCAGAACTATTGTACATATTTTTAGTAGTAGGGGAAACCGGAGTACCCGGAGGAAACCTACGCAGACACGGGGAGAACATGCAAACTCCACTCAGAAAGGCCCTGGTCCGACCGGGATTCAAACCCAGGACCTTCTTGCTGAGAGGCGAGAGTGCTATCCACTCAGCCACCGTGCCAGTGGCCGTACAGTAACCAGACTGTAAAGATTGTAGCAACGTGCGTGTGTTTTGCTTTTGTGATGACGTAACATCCGGTCTCTCCAGCCAATGGGAGCGCTGAGCCCGCCCCTCCAAGAAGGGGTCAGATGAAAAATGTATCGTAACCGTAAGTTTTGACCCGTAAGCGTAGCTTGTGAATCGTAAACGTAACTTTTGAAGCGAAACATGAAAAATCAGAACCGTAAATGTAAGTTTTAATTTTTTTCATTTACAACATATTTTTAATGTTTACAATACTTACAACCTACGATTACAATTCCTGCTTTACGGTTACGCCACAGTTTTGTCGTTTACAATATTTTTAATGTTTACAATACTTAGAACCTACGTTTACAATTCCTGCTTTACGGTTACGTTTAAGCTGACCCTATTTTGACGCCATAGGACAGGGAAGATGGCTAAAATTGATGGGAAGATGGATGGAGCCAAATACAGGACCATTCTGGAAGAAAACCTGTTGGAGTCTGCAAAAGACCTGAGACTGGGACGGAGATTCATCTTCCAACAGGACAATGATCCAAAACATAAAGCCAAATCTACAATGGAATGGTTCACAAATAGACGTATCCAGGTGTTAGAATGGCCAAGTCAAAGTCCAGACCTGAATCCAATCGAGAATCTGTGGAAAGAGCTGAAGACTGCTGTTCACAAACGCTCTCCATCCAACCTCACTGAGCTCCAGCTGTTTTGCAAGGAAGAATGGGAAAGAATTCCAGTCTCTCGATGTGCAAAACTGATCGAGACATACCCCAAGCGACTTGCAGCTGTAATTGCAGCAAAAGGTGGCGCTACAAAGTATTAGCGCAAGGGGCCGAATAATATTGCACGCCCCACTTTTCAGTTTTATATTTGTTAAAAAAGTTTAAATTATCCAATAAATTTCGTTCCACTTCACGATTGTGTCCCACTTGTTGTTGATTCTTGACGAAAAATGTAATTTTTATATCTTTATGTTTGAAGCCTGAAATGTGGCGAAATGTTGAAAGGTTCAAGGGGGCCGAATACTTTCGCAAGCCACTGTACATGTACATGTGTGTATGTGTGTAAATGTGTGTATATACATGTATGTGTGTGTGTGTGTATGTACATGTACATGCGTGTGTGTGGGGGCAGAATGCGTGTGTGCGGGGGCAGAATGCGTGTGCACAGGTACTTCACGAGGATCTGAATATTTATTTTATTATAACTTAAATGGTGAGGCATAGCTTAACAATGATCACCTGGAACGTACAAGGATCAATCACCCAATAAAAAGGAAAAAAATATTAAACTTTCTCAAAAAGGAAAAAACTGGGGCGACAGTAGCTCAGTCGGTAGAGCATTGGCCTTCAGGCCTGAAGGTCGTGGGTTCATTTCCCACCTCTGCACCTTCTCCACCGACTCCCACTGATGACTGCTGTCGTTGTGTCCTTGGGCAAGACACTTAACCCCACTTTGCCCAAAGCCCCCACTGAAAGATCAAGGCTATGCTCACAGTCAGAGAGCAGCCGTCCTCCTGTGGACTCACCACCTGCAGAGGGTCAGTGAGGGGCTGGTGCATCTCTGACTGCCACCCCCCTGACCCAGAAATGGATTAAAGGGAAGAAAATGGATGGATGGAAAAAGGAAAAAACTGATATTGCTCTGCTTCAAGAGACTCATTTAAATAAATTAAAACACTCAAAGCTACAAAAAGACTGGGTGGGTCAACTCCTCATCATTCTCCTCTAAAAGAAGAGGTGTGGCAATTCTTATTCATAAAAACGTTCCTTACAGTTGAATCCACTCAGTCTGATCCAAATGGCTGTTATATACTGAGCTTTATGCCCCACCTACATCTCCACCTGGGTTCTTTACCATGCTTTCTCAGTTGGTATCAGAGTTCGCAATCCCAAATGTCATTGTCGGAGGGGATTGGAATTGTATATGGATAGATCTTCACTAAATAGACATATTAATCAAAGCTCAAAATGTCTTAATCAGTTCATTAATGAATCGGGCTGGGTGGATATTTGGCGCCTCCAAAATCCTGATGCCAAAGATTATACTTTTTATTCAAACCCGCACAATTCGTATTCTCGTTTAGATTATTTTCTAATCCCACGTGTCCTGGTATCCTCAATAGTTGATTGTAAAATAGGATCAATACATATTTCAGATCATGCTCCTGTTGCACTGAACATAATTATAAAAAACCCAGTTCGTAAGTAACAGAAGTGTTCTGTCTGAACCCACATTGTGTGAGCATCTAAGAAAGGAGCTGTCAAAGTTCCTAGATATAAACAACTGTGCAGTCAGTCCTACAGTACTCTGGGACACCACAAAAGCATACTTGAGAGGACTGATTATATCCTACTGTAGTGACTATAGTAGAACAAACAAACCTTGAGAAAAAGCTTAAAGTGTGTGAACTACGACATAAACAGCATCCATCACAAGAAAATTATAATCAAGTCATAATTGCAAAAACTGCTCTTGACACCCTTTTTTCCCAGCAAGCTGAAAAAAGCTTATTAACACAGAAACAAAAAATATATGAATATGGCAATAAACCTGGGTCTCTCCTTTCTAAGCTTCTTAAAAACCACAAAGGGCATAACACTATTTCCTGCCGTAGAGACTCCAGTGCTAAGAGGCAATTTACATTTTCTATAATTACTATCAATCATTATACAAATCAGACGTTGAGGTAGAAAACACTGAGATTGACTCATACTTGAATAGTTTAAATCTATCAATTGTAATTTGAATGCACCTGTCTTAATTTTGGAGATCACAGAGGCCATAGAAAATCTGGTCTATACAAACGGCCGCAATAACACTCATTCAAAAACAGGACAAGGACCCAGAAGATCCAGCTTCCTATAGACCAATAAGTCTGCAAAGTATAGAAAACAAAATATTAGCTAAAGTATTAGCCAACAGATTAAAGCCAATCTTTAACACGATCGTTAAAACAGACCAAACAGGATTTGTACAAGGCCGCTACTCGCATACAAATGTAAACGCCTCTTAGGAGTCTTACGCTATGCTAAGAATAAACAGTGGAACGCCATGATCCTCTCATTGGATGCGGAGAAGGCGTTCGACCGCCTCGAGTAGAAATTCATGTTCAAAGTAATGGAACGCTTTGGACTCTGTGGTTCTTTCCTTCAGTGGGTAAAGCTACTTTACACTTGTCCGAAAGCAGTCGTCAAATGACATAATATCTAATCCCTTCACTTTAGAAAGGGGCACTCGCCAGGGCTGCCCTCTGTCTCCACTGTTATTCATAATGACCTTTGAACCTCTGGCACAGGCTCATCCCCAAATATCTGGTATCAACAGTGGGACATTTAAACCTGTTATTTCTTTATATGCAGATGATGTTTTACTTTTTGTTGAAAATGCTAAGATATCCTTACCGAATGTTATGAAAACCATTCATGCATTTGGGGAACAATCAGGATATAAAGTCATCAGTGCTACCGCTCGGTGACAGCCGAAGCTCGCACGACTCAAATCTCAATCAGTTCAAACTCACTGCAAACGGTTTTAAATATCTTGGCATCAAAGTCCCTTATAACTGGGAAGAGCTCAGCCAAATGAACCTGTTATCAGTCTTTAAGTTAGACCTTCTGAGATGGACAGCAGGACCTTCATCTCTTTTGGGGCGTATAGCTGTCATCCAAATGAAAATGATTCCTCATGCCCTACCAACAACGGTATTTAAAGATCTACATAAACAAGTTTCTAAGTTCATTTGGAAAGGCCGTCGTCCTAAAGTGAAACTGGAAAACTACAGTTGTCTTTGAAAGAGGGAGGCCTTGCTGTGCCCAGTCTCCTGTACTATCCTGTTCAATACAACTGAAGAACCTATCTGAGTGGGAAGGACAGGAAGCTGGAAACTGATATTTACAATTAGAATCTTTAGGACACAAACTGCCACTTCTATCAAAGCACCCTTTCTTCAAAGTAAACAACTGGAGAAAAATAACTATATAGCCTCCAATATTTGAATGACCTGGAATACGATCAAAAAGGAGTTTTCAGTTGACCAAAACTATTCCTTTCTAGCTGCGATGGCAGATTATCCTCATTTTATTCCTTCTTGTTTAGATAAAGGCTACAGAGAATGGGAAAAACTTGGAATTAAAGTAATATATGATCTATACGATGGTGTCATAAAAGCATGTAGTGAAAAGGCGGTATATAAATAAAAAAAACTTACTAAACTTACTAAACTTACATTCAGTCAGTTCCAGGAATCATTTCACCTACAAAGAATTCTTTAGGTACTTGCAAATTAGGCATTTTCTAAACTCAATTCCACAATATAAACAAGGACTCGGTCCTCACTGCTTGGAAAAAATGCTTTTTAAAATCAGTTTACAAAAAAGTAAAAAAAAATGTCATACATTTATAGCCGTCTGGGGACTTTAATGAGTGTGACCACAGTAAAAGGTCTTGGGAGCGTGATCTTGATACGACTATAAGAACCCAACAATGGAGCACTATCATGCTCATAGTCACAAGAAATTCAATTTAAAATAATAAACAAATTACAAACTACTCCATATCAACGGAATAAATATGATAAGAACTGTTCATCACTATGTAAACAATGCAAACACCATGTGGGAAACTATGGACATTTAATATGTGCCCAATGACAAAACAATACTGGTTAGAAGTATGTGAAGATATTTCATTAACAATTATGCAGCACTGGTCAGAGGATGCAGGACCACGAATCTCTGATTGGTTTAAGAATATCTTAAACCTTTTCCCATTGGAAAGACTAACTTATCTTCTCAAATCACCGGATACAAGGACAAAAGACTGGACACCGACACCTTCAAATCTGGAATCCTGAGAATCACATCGAAGGAGATGCAGCGAGAATATTAAAGAAGCTATCTCTGTCATATAGCTGTGTGTGTGTGTGTGTGTGTGTGTGTGCACTTGTTTTCAACTCCTGGTGGGTTCCATAACCTGAGATTCCACTCACGTCATGGGGACTGGTTTTACGTGGTGGGGCCCGAACACCGGACCCCACTGGTCCAAGCTTAATAATCAATGGGTAATGCTTTTCTAACGGTCCTTATGCAGTCTCTGTAAAAATATGGAAAGGACCCCTGGAGGTTTACTTTCCTGAAAAAAGTGTGTTATGTGTCGGAACCCTGGTGGTGGGTTGCGGGATATCAAGGAGGGGCACACTGGGGCAATTTCAGTCCAGCAGGCTGGAGCCAATCATGGAGCAGCACAACAGAGGAAATCAGGTGTCAGGCTAGAAAAAGGTGCAAGTGTGTGGTTCATTAGGCTGCAAGAAATCATGGAGGAGCACACTGAAGCGCACGCTTACAAACCACTGGTAAGTGCTGACTACAAGTCATGACTTCAAATTGTTATATAGAATGATTACAAATTATTTGTTGTTTGTGCAGCTTAGTCAAGAGTCCCTAATTGATGAAGTCGACTCAGATTCTGACGATTTAACTGTCAAGAAGAAACCTGTAAAAAAGTATGGAAAAAGAAAAATCAAAAACACTTTTCTTCAAGACTCGGAAAGTGACGAACCAAAGGCAAATAAGATTGTTATCATGCAGCTGCAAAAGAAGAAAAATGGGGGGCGAGTATACAGCAAGAGACACTTCTGCCTCTACTGTTCAATGTCCTGCCACAAAATGTCCCGTCATTTGACTAGAAAACATGGAAATGAAAGTGACGTAGCCAGAGCATTGGCTCTACCTGTGAAATCTAAAGCACGTAAACTTCAGTTTGATTTGATCAGGAATAGTGGAAACCGTGAGCACAATTTTGAGGTTTTAAAGGCCGGCATTGGAACTTTAGTCCCAGCTAAACAGCCAAATTGCCCAGTTAAATCCAGTGAGTTTTTGCACTGTATAGACTGTGGGGCATTGCTTAAGCGAAAGTCGCTGTGGAGGCATGTGGCCAGGTGCCGGCTTTCACAGAAAGATGCCCAGGCTAAACCAGGTAGAAGTAGGGTCCAGTCCCTCTGCTCCCTAGCCCAGCCTGTACCGGAGGGCATCAGCAAAAAGCTGTGGTCTTTAATTTCGGCAATGCATCAGGATGAGGTCACGGGTGTTGTCAAAGCAGAAAAGGGGATTCTGAGACTCGGAGAGCACCTGTACTTAAAACACGGGCATGATAAGACAAAGCATGATTACATTAGGCAGAAAATGAGAGAAGTCGGTAGGTTAATTAACGAAGCAAAAACCGCAGGGAAACTGAAAACAATTAAGGATTTCTTTATTCCTTCCAACTTTAACCATGTGATTGATGCAGTCAGGTCTGTGGCTGGATATGATGAGGAAACAAATCAATACAAGACTCCATCCTTGGCCCTCAAACTCGGCCATAGCCTCAGAAAGCTAGCAGATATTCTTGAATGTGACTCAAAAATGGAGCATTGTGTTGATGAACTATTTATTAAAAACCTCCAACGAAGCCGGCTGCTTTTTGAGAAGAGGTGGGACGTCTGTGTTTCTTCTGCTGCCCTACAGACCCTCCGGCAAGCCAAGTGGAACACTCCGGACCTGCTCCCTCTGACTGAGGACGTTAGAGCCATGCATGCACATATTGAGGTATGTCGACCTGAATATGTGCAAACCCTAATAAGTGAGCCAACGTCTAAGCATTGGTCTAAACTGGCAGTTTTGACTCTTTGTGAGGTCATCATTTTCAATCGAAGAAGGGAAGGTGAGGTTTCAAAGATGCCACTGACAGCCTTTACCTTAAGAAGTAAGACTGGGATCCATTCTGACATTGCTCTGGGACTGTCCCAACTTGAGAAAAAGCTGTGTCAGCATTTTCAACGCATTGAAATTAAAGGGAAAAGAAGTCGGAAAGTGCCGGTTCTTTTGACTCCTGAAATGATTGCTTCGATGGAGGTGCTGGTGGAGAACAGAAGGGCCTGTTCCATCTCTGACCATAACCCATACTTCTTTTCCCGCCGGGCGCAGACACCCACATCAGGGGATCAGACTCCCTACGCCAGGTAGCCAAAGAATGTGGTGCGGTGCATCCAGAGATGCTATCCTCAACCAAACTTAGAAAGCACATAGCTACTATGTCTACAGTTCTCAATATGAAAGAGAATGAGATGGACATACTTGCCAACTTCCTCGGCCATGACATTCGCATCCACAGGCAATATTACAGACTACCAGAGGGGACACTGGAGCTGGCCAAAATCAGCAAAGTGTTGATGGCCATGGAGCAGGGAAGAGTGACGGAATTCGAAGGAAAGAGCCTCGACCAGATACAAATTGAGCCTGAAGGTAATTCTTGATATTATTAAAATATGTATGATTTTTTTCCCCTAAAGGCCACTTGTATTTTTATTTTCTGTGCGACAGGGAGAGCAGTAGAGATCCTCTCACAAACGGACGGGCTAAAAGAAACTTCAAGCGGAGAACCTTCAACCATTCATCCAGATGCACCCCATGGTAGTGGCAGTGCCCCTTCTGGTAAGTGTACCAGGTGGGGGATTACAGCCAGGCTGCTTGGTCCTCACCCTGGGAGTGTATATTGCTAATATATTTTTATTTCTCTCCCTAGAACGTGTAAGAAAGCCATGGTCTGCATCTGAGGTGAAGGCTGTGGAGAAGACCATGACACCTTTCATACAGACTGGAAAGGTCCCTGGGAAGTCTCACTGCCTGGCCTGCATTAATGCCTCACCAGATGACCTTAGACATCGGACATGGAGTGGCATTAAATTCTATGTCAAAAATAGAATCACTGCAATTCGAAAACAAAATCTAAAATAAAATTCCTTTAAAATAGTTGTTTGGTTTCTATTGACTGTTTTGTATTACTTAAAGTCTTGGTAAAAAAAGATTATGTCTATGGGGCCCATTCTGAACGGCCCTGTCAAAGGGACCCACCAGGTAACAAAAACGTGTATGTGTGTGTAGCGTCTGTCCACGGCATTCACACGTTCATGATCAGTTGTTATTGAATGGAAAGGATGAGGTTTAATTGAATTCAAGAAATCAAGAGTAAGAGATAATGAGTAGTAAAAAAGTAAAAGTAAACACATGTATTGAAGTCCATTCCAAAAAAAGGACACCCCTGACATCCCTCAACCCTGCTCTACCACCCACGCACCCTCCGATGTTGCTAACGACACAGCCGGCGCCACAGAGAAGCTCCACTGTGATTGGCCGGAAATAGTTTGGCGTCAGATTTTTATCACTTATTGTTTCACTGTTTGTGTTGAATACATTTGAACAATAACCATCTGTTTCCAATAAGAACCGTGTCTTTATTCACAGCATCACAGTTAAAATCTGTAATGAAAAAATGAGTCTAAAAACTTACGCCGAGAAACACCTTTAATGAGATTCGAATCAATCTCAAAGAGCTCGCTTCGCCATTGTTTTTGTTCTGAAGAGGAGAAAGTAGCATCGGGGGGACAGGTTAAGAAGTGTTCAAGAGTCCAACAGTCAGAGGGGAAGAAACTGACTGTTCTTGTGGCGGGAGGTTCTAGTCCTGAGTGGACCGCAGCCTCCTGCCTGAGGGGAGTGGTTGGAATAGTCCATGTGCAGGTGAGAGGGGAGTGGTTGGAATAGTCCATGTGCAGGTGAGAGGGGAGTGGTTGGAATAGTCCATGTGCAGGTGAGAGGGGAGTGGTTGGAATAGTCCATGTGCAGGGTGAGAGGGGAGTGGTTGGAATAGTCCATGTGCAGGTGAGAGGGGAGTGGTTGGAATAGTCCATGTGCAGGGTGAGAGGGGAGTGGTTGGAATAGTCCATGTGCAGGTGAGAGGGGAGTGGTTGGAATAGTCCATGTGCAGGTGAGAGGGGAGTGGTTGGAATAGTCCATGTGCAGGTGAGAGGGGTCGGCTGTGATACGACCAGCCCGGCCTCGAGCTCGGGCGACGTACAGGTCCTGCAGAGCGATGGAAGGCTGCGGCCGATCACTTCCTCTGCAGAGAACCACAATGCACTGTAGTCTCTGTTTGTCCCTGACTGTGGCTCCAGCGAACCACACAGGTGATGGAGGAGGTGATGGGAGGTGATGAGGGAGGACCACACGGTGATGGAGGAGGTGATGGAGGAGGTGATGGAGGAGGTGATGGAGGAGGTGATGAGCAGGTGATGGAGGAGGTGATGGAGGAGGTGATGGAGGAGGTGATGGAGGAGGTGATGGAGGAGGTGATGGAGGAGGTGATGAGGAGGTGATGGAGGGTGATGGAGGAGGTGATGGAGGAGGTGATGGAGGAGGTGATGGAGGAGGTGATGGAGGAGGTGATGGAGGAGGTGATGGAGGAGGTGATGGAGGAGGTGATGGAGGAGGTGATGAGGAGGTGATGGAGGAGGTGATGAGGAGGTGATGAGGAGGTGATGGAGGAGGTGATGGAGGAGGTGATGGAGGAGGTGGTGGAGGAGGTGATGGAGGAGGTGATGGAGGAGGTGAGGATGGACTCGATGATGGCCGTGTAGAACTGCAGCTTGGCTTTCCTGAGCTGCCGCAGGAAGTACATCCTCTGCTGGGCCTTCTTGATGAGGAGCTGATGGTCGGCTCCCACTTGAGGTCCTGGGTGATGGTGGTGCCCAGGAAACGGAAGGACTCCACAGAGGTGATGGGGGAGTCCATCACGGAGGGTGGGGGTGGGGGGACAGTGCTCTTCCTGAAGTCCACAATCATCTCCACTGTCTTCTGGGCGTTCAGCTCCAGGTTGTTACCACTGCACCAGGACACCAGCCGGTCCACCTCCCTCCTGTAGGAGACACCAGGACACCAGCCGGTCCACCTCCCTCCTGTAGGAGACACCAGGACACCAGCCGGTCCACCTCCCTCCTGTAGGAGACACCAGGACACCAGCCGGTCCACCTCCCTCCTGTAGGAGACACCAGGACACCAGCCGGTCCACCTTCCTCCTGTAGGAGACACCAGGACACCAGCCGGTCCACCTCCCTCCTGTAGGAGACACCAGGACACCAGCCGGTCCACCTCCCTCCTGTAGGAGACACCAGGACACCAGCCGGTCCACCTCCCTCCTGTAGGAGACACCAGGACACCAGCCGGTCCACCTCCTCCTGTAGGAGACACCAGGACACCAGCCGGTCCACCTCCCTCCTGTAGGAGACACCAGGACACCAGCCGGTCCACCTCCCTCCTGTAGGAGACACCAGGACACCAGCCGGTCCACCTCCCTCCTGTAGGAGACACCAGGACACCAGCCGGTCCACCTCCCTCCTGTAGGAGACACCAGCCGGTCCACCTCCTCCTGTAGGAGACACCAGGACACCAGCCGGTCCACCTCCCTCCTGTAGGAGACACCAGGACACCAGCCGGTCCACCTCCCTCCTGTAGGAGACACCAGGACACCAGCCGGTCCACCTCCCTCCTGTAGGAGACACCAGGACACCAGCCGGTCCACCTCCCTCCTGTAGGAGACACCAGGACACCAGCCGGTCCACCTCCCTCCTGTAGGAGACACCAGGACACCAGCCGGTCCACCTCCCTCCTGTAGGAGACACCAGGACACCAGCCGGTCCACCTCCCTCCTGTAGGAGACACCAGCCGGTCCACCTCCCTCCTGTAGGAGACACCAGGACACCAGCCGGTCCACCTCCTCCTGTAGGAGACACCAGGACACCAGCCGGTCCACCTCCCTCCTGTAGGAGACACCAGGACACCAGCCGGTCCACCTCCCTCCTGTAGGAGACACCAGGACACCAGCCGGTCCACCTCCCTCCTGTAGGAGACACCAGGACACCAGCCGGTCCACCTCCCTCCTGTAGGAGACACCAGGACACCAGCCGGTCCACCTCCCTCCTGTAGGAGACACCAGGACACCAGCCGGTCCACCTCCCTCCTGTAGGAGACACCAGGACACCAGCCGGTCCACCTCCCTCCTGTAGGAGACACCAGGACACCAGCCGGTCCACCTCCCTCCTGTAGGAGACACCAGGACACCAGCCGGTCCACCTCCCTCCTGTAGGAGACACCAGCCGGTCCACCTCCTCCTGTAGGAGACACCAGGACACCAGCCGGTCCACCTCCCTCCTGTAGGAGACACCAGGACACCAGCCGGTCCACCTCCCTCCTGTAGGCGACACCAGGACACCAGCCGGTCCACCTCCCTCCTGTAGGCGACACCAGGACACCAGCCGGTCCACCTCCCTCCTGTAGGAGACACCAGGACACCAGCCGGTCCACCTCCCTCCTGTAGGAGACACCAGGACACCAGCCGGTCCACCTCCCTCCTGTAGGCGACACCAGGACACCAGCCGGTCCACCTCCCTCCTGTAGGCGACACCAGGACACCAGCCGGTCCACCTCCCTCCTGTAGGCGACACCAGGACACCAGCCGGTCCACCTCCCTCCTGTAGGAGACACCAGGACACCAGCCGGTCCACCTCCCTCCTGTAGGAGACACCAGGACACCAGCCGGTCCACCTCCCTCCTGTAGGCGGACTCATCGTTGTTGGAGATGAGTCCAATGAGGGTGGTGTCGTCCGTGAACTTGATCAGCTTCACGGAGTCGTGGCTGGAGGTGCAGTGGGAGGAGGTGCAGTGGGAGGAGGTGCAGTGGGAGGAGGTGCAGTGGTTGGTGTACAGGGAGAAGAGCAGGGGAGAAAGAACACAGCCCTGTGGGGCTCCTGTATTTATAATCCGAGAGTCCGAGACATTCTTCCCCAGACGCACTCGCTGCTTCCTGTCCGTCAGGAAGTCAGGGATCCACCTGCAGGTGGAATCGGGCACGTTGAGCTGGGAGAGCTTGTCCTGGAGCAGGGATGGCAGGATTGTGTTGAAGGCAGAGCTGAAGTCCACGAACAGGACCCTGGCGTAGGTCCCCGGGGAGTCCAGGTGCTGTAGGATGTGGTGGAGGGCCAGGTTAATGGCGTCGTCTACAGATCTGTTGGCTCTGTAGGCGAACTGCAGGGGGTCCAGGAGGGGGGAGGTGAACTGCAGGGGGTCCAGGAGGGGGAGGTGAGGGACTTGAGATGGGAGAGGACCAGGCGTTCAAATGACTTCATGACGACAGACGTAAGTGCTACAGGTCTGTAGTCATTGAGTCCTGTGATCCTGGGCTTCTTCGGGACGGGGACAATGATGGAGGATTTGAAGCAGGCCGGGACATGGCAGGACTGCAGAGAGGTGTTGAAAATGTCAGTGAACACAGGAGTAAGCTCACTGGGGCAGTGTCTCAGAGTGGCCGGAGACACGTGGTCCGGGCCAGGAGCTTTGCGGGGGTGCAGCCTCAGGAAGAGTTGTTTAATCTCTTTAGAGGCTATTGTTAGGCTGGGGGCAGGGCTGATGGGTGGGTCGTTAGAGTAGTGGGGGGTGGGGGAGGGAGAGGTGTCAGGGGCAGCATCAAAGCGACTGAAAAATAAGTTCAGTTCGTCAGCTAGCTTGTGGTCGTCAGCACAGGGGGGGGCTTTGGGTTTGTAGTTGGTGATCTCCCGTAGGCCCCTCCAGACAGAAGCAGTATCGTTGTTACCAAACTGCTCCTGTAGTCGTTCTCTGTGCCGGGACTTGGCTGCTTTCAGTTCTTTCCTGAACTGATATTTAGCTGCTTTGTAGCCGCTGCGGTCCCCCTCCCTGAAAGCAGACTCCTTTGCTTTCCTGAGCTGCCGGAGTTTAGCAGTGAACCAGGGTTTGTCGTTGTTATAGATGACCCTGGTCCTTGTTGGAATGATGCTATCCTCACAGAAGTGAATGTATGACGTCACAGTGTCCGTGTATTCATCCAAACTATCTGTGGCAGCTCTGAAAAAGTCCCAGTCTGTAGATTCCATGCGCGCAGCTCTTCCACAGCTTCATCAGACCACACTTTGGAGCTCCTCACTGCAGGTTTCGAGAGCTTTAGTCTCTGTCTGTAAGCAGGAACCAGATGTATCATGGAGTGATCTGAGAAGCCGAGGGCTGCCTTGGGAACAGCACGAAAAGCTCCGCGCACGGTGGTGTAACAGTGATTCAGAGTGTTCTCCTCTCTGGTCGGGCATTTGATAAACTGTCTGTATTTGGGTAATTCCTGGCTCAAGTTTCCCTTATTAAAATCCCCCAGGATAATAATCAGAGAGTCCGGGTATAAGCGTTCCATACACAGTACTTGCTCTGCGTCCGCGCATGGCGGTATGTAAACAGAGGCAAGAATGAATTAAACGAGCTCGCGAGGAGAGTAATATGGTTTACAATGAATGAAAAGATATTCCAGAGCAGGAGAGCAGTGCTTGGAGATCACTGTCACATCGTTAGTCAGTGAAGCAGAGGACACAGAGGACACCAGGTCTCAGTGAAGCAGAGGACACAGAGGACACCAGGTCTCAGTGAAGCAGAGGACACAGAGGACACCAGGTCTCAGTGAAGCAGAGGACACAGAGGACACCAGGTCTCAGTGAAGCAGAGGACACAGAGGACACCAGGTCTCAGTGAAGCAGAGGACACAGAGGACACCAGGTCTCAGTGAAGCAGAGGACACAGAGGACACCAGGTCTCAGTGAAGCAGAGGACACAGAGGACACCAGGTCTCAGTGAAGCAGAGGACACAGAGGACACCAGGTCTCAGTGAAGCAGAGGACACAGAGGACACCAGGTCTCAGTGAAGCAGAGGACACAGAGGACACCAGGTCTCAGTGAAGCAGAGGACACAGAGGACACCAGGTCTCAGTGAAGCAGAGGACACAGAGGACACCAGGTCTCAGTGAAGCAGAGGACACAGAGGACACCAGGTCTCAGTGAAGCAGAGGACACAGAGGACACCAGGTCTCAGTGAAGCAGAGGACACAGAGGACACCAGGTCTCAGTGAAGCAGAGGACACAGAGGACACCAGGTCTCAGTGAAGCAGAGGACACAGAGGACACCAGGTCTCAGTGAAGCAGAGGACACAGAGGACACCAGGTCTCAGTGAAGCAGAGGACACAGAGGACACCAGGTCTCAGTGAAGCAGAGGACACAGAGGACACCAGGTCTCAGTGAAGCAGAGGACACAGAGGACACCAGGTCTCAGTGAAGCAGAGGACACAGAGGACACCAGGTCTCAGTGAAGCAGAGGACACAGAGGACACCAGGTCTCAGTGAAGCAGAGGACACAGAGGACACCAGGTCTCAGTGAAGCAGAGGACACAGAGGACACCAGGTCTCAGTGAAGCAGAGGACACAGAGGACACCAGGTCTCAGTGAAGCAGAGGACACAGAGGACACCAGGTCTCAGTGAAGCAGAGGACACAGAGGACACCAGGTCTCAGTGAAGCAGAGGACACAGAGGACACCAGGTCTCAGTGAAGCAGAGGACACAGAGGACACCAGGTCTCAGTGAAGCAGAGGACACAGAGGACACCAGGTCTCAGTGAAGCAGAGGACACAGAGGACACCAGGTCTCAGTGAAGCAGAGGACACAGAGGACACCAGGTCTCAGTGAAGCAGAGGACACAGAGGACACCAGGTCTCAGTGAAGCAGAGGACACAGAGGACACCAGGTCTCAGTGAAGCAGAGGACACAGAGGACACCAGGTCTCAGTGAAGCAGAGGACACAGAGGACACCAGGTCTCAGTGAAGCAGAGGACACAGAGGACACCAGGTCTCAGTGAAGCAGAGGACACAGAGGACACCAGGTCTCAGTGAAGCAGAGGACACAGAGGACACCAGGTCTCAGTGAAGCAGAGGACACAGAGGACACCAGGTCTCAGTGAAGCAGAGGACACAGAGGACACCAGGTCTCAGTGAAGCAGAGGACACAGAGGACACCAGGTCTCAGTGAAGCAGAGGACACAGAGGACACCAGGTCTCAGTGAAGCAGAGGACACAGGATGAAGTCCTTGTTTCTTCTCATGAGCAGGCTGAGTTCGTCTTATTGCCCAGTGAGCGTACGTTGGACAGAAAAATGCCGGGGAGAGGCTCCTCTCCTCCTCAGACGCACGAGCAGCCTCCGCGCTTTCCCCTTTTACGGGCCCACACTTTTTTGGCTAGAACATGGACTAAATCAGCCGCAGATGCCAAGAAAACAGGCAATAGGTCCATGGGGACGGTGGGTCGGACCAGACCAGAGAGAGACCAGAGAGAGACCAGAGAGAGACCAGAGAAAGAGACCAGAGAGAGACCAGAGAGAGACCAGAGAAAGAGACCAGAGAAAGAGACCAGAGAGAGACCAGAGAGAGACCAGAGAAAGAGACCAGAGAGAGAGACCAGAGAGAGACCAGAGAGAGACCAGAGAGAGACCAGAGAGAGACCAGAGAGAGACCAGAGAGAGACCAGAGAGAGACCAGAGGGAGACCAGAGAGAGAGACCAGAGGGAGACCAAGAGAGAGACCAGAGAGAGACCAGAGAGAGACCAGAGAGAGACCAGAGAGAGACCAGAGAGAGACCAGAGGGAGACCAGAGAGAGAGACCAGAGGGAGACCAGAGAGAGAGACCAGAGAGAGACCAGAGAGAGACCAGAGAGAGACCAGAGGGAGACCAGAGAGAGAGACCAGAGAGAGACCAGAGAGAGACCAGAGAGAGACCAGAGAGAGACCAGAGAGAGACCAGAGGGAGACCAGAGAGAGAGACCAGAGGTTAGAATCCTCTCATGTTTACTTCTCAAACCTGTTCAAAGCTTTTATCTCAGAGTTTAAACTAAATCGTGTTTACGCTTCAGTGTCAGTTTTTGGTTTCCTGGACCACTTGTCCAGCCTCAGCCCGTGCGGACCGCCCTGTGTGGTACCGTGGTACCGTGGTCAGTGGAGTCCCCCAGGGCTCCGTCCTGTTCACTCGGAGGTTCTCTGATGACTTGTAAATGCACATCTTCACAGATGTGTTTATTCCACCTTTATCCAGATTATTCTATTCTCACAATATTATATTATTATAATTCTTATTTTCAGATTTAAACGTTCTTATTTGAAATATATATATGTTGTGACATACTATGCAAGCGACTGTGACAAGGCCTTTCCCGGTGGATCAGTAAAGTCTGAGTCGATATAAGGCCCTGTCCACACGAAGTCAAGCTCAGGCCTAAACACAAAAATACTTTATCAATCCAGTGTATCGTCCATACGAGGCCGGCGTTTTGGGGGGGTGTAAACGAACATTTTTGAAAGTAGGTCCCAGAGTGGAAAGATTTCAAAACTCCGTATATGCCGCTCCGTGGTTACTGCCTCTCCGCAATGTATCTGAGACGCTTGCGTCATCGCCCCGCCTCTTGTTAAAGCAGCATGCGCCGCACTCAGAAAATAATGACAACAACAATGTAGCTTGTTGGTTTTGTAATCCAGTGCGACCCGAAGCAACAGTTCAACCTCATCGTCCGTCCATACTAATGTAGTACCAGCTCGCCCACTCGCCATGTTGTCTGTTTACAAAATTCTGCGCATGCCCAGTTCCCGTCACGGAAGTTTGGGCTTGATCCCGTCATTGCGTCACAGCGCCACCAACAGGTCTGGCATAGTTTCACAGCGTTTTCAGGCGTATTGACTACATTCATATGGACGCACACATTTACTGAGCTAACTCCGTGTTTACAGAAAAAGTTTCTGAAATTATAAGCGTTTTGTCTTCGTGTGGATATAGCCTACGTTTTTTAAATGGACTCAGTGACGATCCACGACATGTCGATTCTCCAGCACAGATTAGAAAATCAATCACATCATGAGGAGCAGAGGAACTCCTGTGATCTGTGTGATTTTCTGATCTGTTGTTGGAGAATCGACATCTTTGTAAAGTCCTCAGAAAACAGCTGTTGTGGTTTAAAGCCCTCATTTACCCACCTCCACTGGTCTGGTCTGGTCTGGTCTGGTCTGGTCTAGTTTAGTTTAGTTTAGTTTAGTTTAGTTTAGTTTAGTTTAGTTTAGTCTAGTTTCCACCTGCTGCTATGAGAAACGAACATCACATTCATATTTTATAAAGTTTTAATGTTATAATCTTAGACCTTCACTCATTTGGTTTCTATGTATTTGTTTTGGTATTGTTTTGTACGTCACATTTGTTCATATAATAATATAAGTAACATTAAATATGACAGAGTAAAGGAAAGTGATTTTTATTACACTTTCGCGTCATTTTGTTATCGCGAGACTTGGTGAGACCTAGAAGAGGCCCTCAGAGGCCATTAGGGGCCCCTCAGATCCACGGCCTCCTGCTCACAGACCTCCGCGCGGGAGTCTCTGGTCTCTGTGGACGGTATGTATTTGTAAATGTGTGAATATTGTGTTTATGTGGTTTTATTGTGTGTCATGTTGTGAGCAGCTGAGGTCACGTGTTTCTGCAACGTGACAGGGCACGAGGCCAAGCTAATGTTATGGGGTTTTTTGTACAGAAACAACAAATGTGTTTAAATATATATTCTGAACTGTTAACCCCCTACGAGCCCCCCCGCAGCCTTAGATCCTCGGGCAGGTCCCTGTGGCTGTTCCAAGGTCGAGGCTCCGGACGAAAGGACCGAGCCTTCTCTGTCCGGGCTCCTCGGCTTTGGAACCACCCGAGGAGATAAGGCTCCATCAGTATCCTCTTTTAAACCTCTTCTTAAAACCCACTTTTATCAAACAGCTTTTAACTGTTAGTTTTAAACACATGCTGTATTTTAATGTCTGCTTTGTCTTTGTTGTGTCTCTTTTGTGTTTTGCTCTGTTTGTGTTTCTGTATCTAATTATGACTGTTTTTATTGTTTATCATGCTGACTGTGCAGCGCTTTGTAAACATTGTTTTTAAAAGTGCTATACAAATAAAGATTATTATAAAAAATAAAGATTATTATATATTTTATTCGTCCTGTAGTTTTCACGGCGATAAAGAGACATTTATGACGGAGGTCAATAATGCACCGCACTCTAGAACCGTGCGGATCCACAGACTGTGGCGCCCTCTGCTGGAGAAGTGTGTGAACCACAACATCCTTTACCTTTTGTTTTAGTTTGATACTGAATTTCCGGATGTTTTTGGATGTTTTTAACTCTGTGGATATTTTCAGTTAATTCTCAGAATCTAGAGTCAGTTCCATAAAGTCTGTGAGTCCTGAGGAGCTCAGAGTGAAGGTAGAAAAAAGAAAACGATTCGTTGTCGGCAGGATTCGAACCTGCGCGGGGAGACCCCAATGGATTTCTAGTCCATCGCCTTAACCACTCGGCCACGACAACTGTGGAGAACTTCTGTGCAGTTTTACCCGTTTTATAGAACACAGGTCCTTCACTGCGACGTAAACGTGCCCCGGATGTTACGGTTAGAGTTTTATGGAACTTTGATGTTGTCGAAACAGACTTTTATTCTAAACTTCAGCAGAAATACCATTATTTCAGTTTCCAGTTGTTTAAGTTCTTTCAGACAGAAAGAAGCATTTTATTTGACAAAATATACCAATCCACAGGTGTCAATCCACAGGCGTCAATCCACAGGCGTCAATCCACAGGTGTTAATCCACAGGCGTCGTTAGTGTGAGTAAACTAAATGGACCTGATTCTCCCTCGTTCACGTTTTTAATAACACAGTTTGCATGTTCTCCCCATTCCCTGGTGGTCTAGTGGTTAGGATTCGGCGCTCTCACCGCCGCGGCCCGGGTTCGATTCCCGGTCAGGGAACTTTCTTTTTCCTCTTTCACCAAAGCAGGAGCCAGAAAGATTCAAAGAGACACATTTAACACAAAACTTTGACCAAAGAACAAAAACGAATCTGTGTAAGGTCCACATGAAAGCAGCGCAGGCTGTAGGTTTATTTTAAATTTATTAAGTTTATATTACACATGTAAAGCCTAATGTCAAAACAGTCCAATTCATAAAATACATTGATGAGGAGTAGAAAGTGACTCCTATGTTTATAGTTATATCTTTAATGACGGATGAGGACGGTCTTTAATAAACAGAAACATAAACAACAGAGAACATGAGTAAAAACATGTGACTTACATCAAACAGCTCAGAGGAGCGGACTCTGGACTCACTGCTCTCGCCACGTGCCGCTGGCGCCCCCTGGTGGTAAACTTCACAATATTTGGTTAAATCATAGAAATAGAGTTAACTGACTTTGACCAGTTTGTTTGTTCTGCTGCTGGATGTGAAGAAGTGTTTTAACTTCAATAAACTCTGGATACATCAATTTTAATTCTCCGACACGTAAAAGTTTTTCAAAAGACGGTTTGCGTAGTCTTCTCGTTCCCTGGTGGTCTAGTGGTTAGGATTCGGCGCTCTCACCGCCGCGGCCCGGGTTCGATTCCCGGTCAGGGAACTACTCTTTTGAGGATCATGTGTGTTCATCTTTCAACCTGACCTACACTTTTACAGAACTGTAGAGAACGAGCTGGACTCGGAGCTGGACTCGGAGCTGGACTCGGAGCTGGACTCGGAGCTGGACTCGGAGCTGGACTCGGAGCTGGACTCGGAGCTGGACTCGGAGCGCTCCAACTTGATCCCAATTATCAAAGACATTTTAAAACTGAATTAAAATACATTGTATTTTAAAAACTCTTCAGTCTTTGATCTCGCTTCGATGAAAGTGTGAAATCAACTGGAAACTTCTAACTTTTGTTTATTTTCAGATCCACCTCAGGCGCAGTCTGAGGCGCAGTCGCTGTGAAAACTGTTTGATAAAAATGAAAAGACATTTAAAGGAATGCGTTTTTATTGATATTCAAACATTTACAACAAAACCAAAGATTCTTTTCTAATTATTTCCACATCTCGTCCCTTTGTCTACTTTAAGCTGAAGGCCCTAAATATATTAAAAAGCATTTATTCTTCCGTCGCCTTCAGACGCTTTGAGCTGAAACTGAAACTTTACAGAAAAAACAGAAGAAAAACACGACACGAGGCTGAAACAGACTTTCATGGTTTAACGACAAACTACTCAGAAAACGTTAAACTGAAGAAGTTTTATGGCAAAAAATACATCATAAATGTCAACAGGTGTTAACAGGTGTGACCAGGTGTGACCAGGAGCAAGAGGCTGTTTTTACTGGATTCTATTTAAGAATTTGACAAACGACACATGTGTGAGGCTTAAAGGAAACACAAACATTGGCTTTAACTTTTGTTAAATGAGTTAAAAATAAAATTAAAAAAGAAAGATTTGGCGAAACACGGTTTTGAACCGTCTGAGTTTTTGGCTGAGTTTAATCCTTTTCTAACTTTATCTGCCGTAAATGTTCTTTCAGTCCTTGATAAAAGCAGACTGTAATTCACCACTTCACCACACGGGGGCGTTTGGCATATTTCTGATCCTGTTGAAGATGAAACGCAGCCTCAGACCTTTTGGCACCGAACACATTAAAGCTGAGGTCCTTGTTTAGTCCCGTGTGACATCATCCTCTGCATCTTTAACATCCTCTGCATCTTTAACATCCTCCTCTGCATCTTTAACATAAACTGTCTGAAAAAGTGGATTTACAGAAAAACATGAAACAGTGAAGAAAAAAACTTAAAACCTTCAAATTCACCCGGAGCTAAAGTGACATCTCTAACATCTGACCTTTGACCTTTGACCTCAGACACGGGTCTTCAGACGAGCAGCTGCGGGTTTCCATTCCAACCAAACAGCAGCAGTTAAAGTGACTGCTCTGGGAGTGTGGTTAACTGCTGTTAGTGTCATTTCTCTAAACTTCGGAACCATTTTCTACGCGTGGATTATTTCTGTCATTATTTTATTTTAAATGTGAGAAGTTTGTTTTGAATGGGAGCAGTCAAACTGACGGCTCTGGGAGTTTTAGTAGTTTCGAAATCGTGGAGTGTTGAGTGGTGTGTCGCGCTCGGTTGGAATGAAAACCTGCAGCTTTGAAGTCTCCGACGTGACGTTTATTCAAGTTTTAATTAAAGGTTGAATCTTTAACTTTTCTCAAACAAAAGATTCAAAGTGAACTTTCCTCTTTGTTCCACTGAAACTGAAGGTTATTGGGTCGTTTCTCAGATTATTAGATTAAAACTAAAGCGTTTAAAACTTTTCCGTTTTCATTGGGGCTTTAAAAAACCAATGAAAGTCTGTTGCCTGTGAATCTACTCAAAGAACAAAAATCCGCTGATCGTCAACTTGGGAGTCGATCACATTTACGATGACTAAAGGGGCAGAGAGCAGAGGGATACGGCCGGACTGAACATAAACTAAATCCACAGAATGCCTCGAATGGAAAACCTTCAGGACCACAGAAAGGGCCGCGGCCCACAGGTTGAAAAACCTGGTGTAAAAACATTGTGCAAAGCAGTGTAAAATAGTTTATAGAAAACGGGGGTTTTTACATCCGGCCGATTCTGAAAAGAGCCGTTTGGGTAAAGCTGACGTGACATATGTACATGCGAGTGCGGCAGTACTATACACGAGTGTTGTAGCAGTACTTGTAGTAGTACTTGTAGTAGTACTTGTAGTAGTACTTGTAGTAGTACTTGTAGTAGTACTTGTAGTAGTACTTGTAGTAGTACTTGTAGTAGTACTTGTAGTGCTCAGTGCGGATGAGTCAAAACTAAACAGACGTGAGTTTGAAGTTTGCATAAAGAGCTTTAACGAATCCATCGGACTCTTTACACTTTTGGCAAATGTGGCAATAGTTTAGTCCTAGTTGGATTAGTGTGGGTTCAGCAGAAGGGAGCGGCCCTCAGATAGTTTAGTCCTAGTTGGATTAGCGTGGGTTCAGCAGAAGGGAGCTGCCCTCAGATAGTTTAGTCCTAGTTGGATTAGCGTGGGTTCAGCAGAAGGGAGACAGGGACCTGTGGTAAAGCTTTATCTTTTTAAAGGACATAAACATCTGAGTCAGAGCAGTCTGAGAACTCAGGCTGATGTTTTAACATGGATCTGGGAACCAATCAGAGGCAGCCGTTCAGATTCAGAAGCTCTGGACCTTTGTATAAACCTTTGTCCAATGGTATCCAAAATAAAAACTTCTCGTTCACTTCTTTCCCAAAGTTTCCGTGATTCAGACAAAGTTTGACTTCAGTTTGTTTTTTCATCTTTGATTAGATTTTTAGATTTAAACGTTTGTTTTGAAACATGAAGCATAAATAAAACAGGAGCTGAGATGTGTCTGTGAAGCAGGGCGCCCTCTGCTGGTGGGACGCCACGGTGCAGAGGAGAGAACAGTCCAAAGGGGGCGGGGCTTAGAAGGGGGGGTTTTCCTGAGTGGGCGTGGTCTCGGTTTCGCTCGTGGCTTCGCCGTTTCCTTTGGCGCCGACGACTTTGTACTGGGACGAGAGGCAGATGTCAATCACTGTGATCATGGAGGAGGCGGGGTCAAAACACGGGACATTTCAGAACAGGACCAGGTCTGGACCTGGTCCGGACCACAGGTCAGAGGGGGGAGGGGCTAAAGCTGGTCCTCAGGGCAGGACACCTGCCCCGAGGACCAGCTATAGAGTGACTTAAAACCAGTCCCAGGTCCTTCTTTAGTCCCTCTTGGTCCTGGTTCTATCCAGGCCGAGCTGGAACTAAATGTTGCAGTTATTCAAATGTGGTTTTACTGCAATTGGCCAGAGGGCTGCTGAAGCCATGGTTACCAAGGAATTTCTCCATGTACTGGTTTGTTGTGGGTCAGAAAAAAAGTTTTGTTCTGAGGTTTTTCAGTTTCCACAGATTTTAAACAAAACTGGAGAAAATAAAATGAGGATTCGACTGAAAAGATGTGAAGGATAAAGCACCGGTGCGTAACTTCCTGAAGCTGCAGCTGAAGTATTTCACACTCTTTGAACTTCTGCACTTTGTCACATTCAAAGATTTTATTCACAAAAAATGTCTTTATACTTTTCCATAAAAACATCTGTGGCTGAAAAGTT
This sequence comes from Knipowitschia caucasica, assembly GCA_964034765.1. Lineage (NCBI taxonomy): Eukaryota > Metazoa > Chordata > Actinopteri > Gobiiformes > Gobiidae > Knipowitschia > Knipowitschia caucasica. The sequence goes on along the minus strand of OZ035827.1, from coordinate 1,173,467 downwards.
ACGTCCCGTTGCTTTAAAGTGACCCAACACCGATAGACCCTGCTGCTTCCTGATTGGACCAAATGAAAAGCTCTCTCCTCATTGGTGGAGCTACTTTGAACAGACTTACTTCTGTGCAGGGCCCGGCGTTCACTAAAATGAATTCTTCCAAACACAAACAGAAGTTACGGACATGAGCTTTAACGTGTTGAAGGTGCGTTCAGCTGCGAAGGGGCCGCCGCTCGCTTTAACGTTTAAAGTTTAAAGATGGGCCGATGTTAAAGCTGCAGCAGACTCTGAGACCGAGTGTGACATCACAGGGTTAGCTGGAGCTAGTTTCACGTTAGCAACACGTCGGTCCTTCTTACAGAGTTCCCGCACAAATGAAGGCCTCTGATTGGTCAACCCTGATGTGGATCATGAGATAAACAGATTTAAGCCCAAACGGTGATGTCACACCAACATTACTGAGGAGTTTACGTTTACATGGCAGTCATAGGAGCAAAACCTTGTCCATGAGCACTTCCCTGATGGGGCTTCATTAAGCGAGCGGGTTAGCATTGAGCTAGCATACTAGCATTGAGCTAGCGTGTTAGCATGTTCACAGTACAGTCAGTGGGAGTATGTGGTTTTATCCAATAGAAGTGTGGTGTTTTTACAGTAAACTTTTTTCTGAGCTTTGATTGGACACAGAGTGGTCTCCACGGCGACCAGCGAGCGGCGAGCGGCGGCCCCCGTCTCTAACGCTGCACCTTTAACCATCGTCTTCTCTCACCTTCAGGTTTCCCATTTTGTCTTCGAACGACTTGAACGTGGCCGAGTTTCTGTGACACACACACACACAGAGTTAGAACCACACAGACACACACACACACAGAGTTAGAACCACACACACACAGAGTTAGAACCACACACACACAGAGTTAGAACCACACACACACAGAGTTAGAACCACACAGACACACACAGACACACACACAGACAGACACCAGTAGGGGGCAGTAGAGGTCAGTATAAGGCAGTAGAGGGCAGTAGAGGGCAGTAGGGGGCAGTAGAGGACAGTAGGGGGCAGTAGGGGGCAGTAGAGGACAGTAGAGGACAGTAGAGGACAGTAGGGGGCAGTAGAGGGCAGTAGAGGGCAGTAGGGGGCAGTAGAGGACAGTAGAGGACAGTAGGGGGCAGTAGAGGACAGTAGGGGGCAGTAGAGGACAGTAGAGAACAGTAGGGGGCAGTAGAGGACAGTAGAGGGCAGTAGGGGGCAGTAGAGGACAGTAAAGGACAGTAGGGGGCAGTAGGGGGCAGTAGAGGACAGTAAAGGACAGTAGGGGGCAGTAGAGGACAGTAGAGGGCAGTAGGGGACAGTAGGGGGCAGTAGAGGACAGTAGGGGGCAGTAGGGGGCAGTAGAGGACAGTAGAGGACAGTAGGGGGCAGTAGGGGGCAGTAGAGGACAGTAGAGGGCAGTAGGGGGCAGTAGAGGACAGTAGGGGGCAGTAGAGGACAGTAGGGGCCAGTAGAGGCCAGTAGAGGACAGTAGAGGACAGTAGGGGCCAGTAGAGGACAGTAGGGAGCAGTAGGGGGCAGTAGAGGGCAGTAGGGGACAGTAGGGGACTGTAGAGGGCAGTAGAGGGCAGTAGGGGGCAGTAGGGGACAGTAGGGGGCAGTAGAGGACAGTAGAGGACTGTAGAGGACAGTAGACAGTAGGGGACAGTAGAGGGCAGTAGAGGGCAGTAGGGGGCAGTAGAGGACAGTAGAGGACAGTAGAGGACTGTAGAGGACAGTAGACAGTAGGGGACAGTAGAGGGCAGTAGGGGGCAGTAGGGGGCAGTAGAGGACAGTAAAGGACAGTAGGGGGCAGTAGAGGACAGTAGAGGGCAGTAGGGGACAGTAGAGGACAGTAGAGGACAGTAGGGGACAGTAGAGGGCAGTAGGGGGCAGTAGGGGGCAGTAGAGGGGCAATAGGGGACAGTAGAGGGCAGTAGGGGACAGTAGGGGGCAGTAGAGGACAGATGACAGTAGGGTACAGTAGAGGACAGTAGGGGGCAGTAGAGGACAGTAGGGGACAGTAGAGGGCAGTAGGGGACAGTAGGGGGCAGTAGGGGACAGTAGAGGGCAGTAGAGGACAGTAGAGGGCAGTAGGGGACAGTAGGGGGCAGTAGAGGACAGTAGAGGGCAGTAGAGGACAGTAGAGGACTGTAGAGGACAGTAGACAGTAGGGGACAGTAGAGGGCAGTAGAGGGCAGTAGGGGACAGTAGGGGGCAGTAGAGGACAGTAGAGGACAGTAGAGGACTGTAGAGGACAGTAGACAGTAGGGGACAGTAGAGGGCAGTAGGGGGCAGTAGGGGGCAGTAGAGGACAGTAAAGGACAGTAGGGGGCAGTAGAGGACAGTAGAGGGCAGTAGGGGACAGTAGAGGACAGTAGAGGACAGTAGAGGACTGTAGAGGACAGTAGACAGTAGGGGACAGTAGAGGACAGTAGAGGGCAGTAGGGGACAGTAGAGGACAGTAGAGGGCAGTAGGGGACAGTAGAGGACAGTAGAGGACTGTAGAGGACAGTAGACAGTAGGGGGCAGTAGAGGACAGTAGACAGTAGGGGACAGTAGAGGGCAGTAGAGGGCAGTAGGGGACAGTAGGGGGCAGAGGACAGTAGAGGACAGTAGAGGGCAGTAGGGGGCAGTAGAGGACAGTAGGGGGCAGTAGAGGGCAGTAGAGGACAGTAGAGGGCAGTAGGGGACAGTAGAGGACAGTAGAGGACTGTAGAGGACAGTAGACAGTAGGGGGCAGTAGAGGACAGTAGACAGTAGGGGACAGTAGAGGGCAGTAGAGGGCAGTAGGGGACAGTAGGGGGCAGAGGACAGTAGAGGACAGTAGAGGGCAGTAGGGGGCAGTAGAGGACAGTAGGGGGCAGTAGAGGGCAGTAGGGGACAGTAGAGGGCAGTAGAGGGCAGTAGAGGACAGTAGGGGGCAGTAGAGGACAGTAGAGGACAGTAGGGGGCAGTAGGGGGCAGTAGAGGGCAGTAGGGGACAGTAGAGGGCAGTAGAGGACAGTAGGGGGCAGTAGAGGACAGTAGGGGACAGTAGAGGACAGTAGGGGACAGTAGAGGACAGTAGGGGGCAGTAGAGGGCAGTAGGGGACAGTAGGGGGCAGTAGAGGACAGTAGGGGACAGTAGGGGGCAGTAGAGGACAGTAGGGGGCAGTAGAGGACAGTAGGGGGCAGTAGAGGACAGTAGGGGACAGTAGGGGCAGTAGGGGGCAGTAGGGGGCAGTAGGGGGCAGTAGGGGGCATTACCTCATGGCTGGCATACTTATGGAGTGGCGGATGGAATAGTTGCTACTTTGGAAGCGTTAAAGAGACAGAGACAGTGTTAAAGAATCTTTAAGTTACTGATTCCAAACTAACGTAGACTGAAGCAGACTGAAACAGACTGAAACAGACTGAAGCAGACTGAAGCAGACTGAAGCAGACTGAAACAGACTGAAACAGACTGAAACAGACTGAAGCAGACTGAAGCAGACTGAAGCAGACTGAAGCAGACTGAAGCAGACTGAAGCAGACTGAAGCAGACTGAAGCAGACTGAAGCAGACTGAAACAGACTGAAACAGACTGAAGCAGACTGAAGCAGACTGAAGCAGACTGAAGCAGACTGAAACAGACTGAAACAGACTGAAACAGACTGAAACAGACTGAAGCAGACTGAAGCAGACTGAAGCAGACTGAAGCAGGTTAAATGTGTTTCAACTCAGACAGTTCTAAATTTTAAAACGTGTTAATCTTTGTGTATGTGAGATCCCTGTGAGTCACTATTTGACTCTTTGGGCTGAGAGCTGATTGGCTGAAGGAAAAAGCTGAAACTTAATGATCGAAGCATTTGATCTTCTGTTGTGGTTTGAAAGTTACGTACCTCAGCTTTAATGTAATAATGTACCCAGCCCTGCTTCATAACTCTGACAAACAGTAAATCTAAAATTCCACATGTCAGCTCTCGGTGTGATGATGATGCTAAGTCCTGTTAGCTCGTGTTAGCTCCCGTTAGCATGTGTTAGCTCGTGTTAGCTTGTGTTAGCTTCTTACCTAAAGGAGTTAGAGAATGGGAGCGCTCTGCAGACCAATCACCAGCAGCGATTAAGGAGAGAACAGAAGCACATGAGCAAAGCACCAGCACAGACACAGAGAAAGAGACGGACACAGAGAAAGAGACAGACACAGAGGCAGAGGCAGAGGCAGAGGCAGAGACAGAGACAGAGGCAGAGACAGAGGCAGAGACAGAGACAGAGACAGAGACAGAGGCAGAGGCAGAGGCAGAGGCAGAGACAGAGGCAGAGACAGAGACAGAGACAGAGACAGAGAGAGAGACAGAGACAGAGACAGAGGCAGAGACAGAGGCAGAGGCAGAGACAGAGACAGAGACAGAGACAGAGACAGAGACAGAGACAGAGACAGAGGCAGAGGCAGAGACAGAGAGATAGAGACAGAGGCAGAGACAGAGGCAGAGACAGAGGCAGAGACAGAGGCAGAGACAGAGACAGAGACAGAGACAGAGACAGAGGCAGAGGCAGAGGCAGAGACAGAGGCAGAGACAGAGGCAGAGACAGAGACAGAGACAGAGACAGAGACAGAGGCAGAGGCAGAGACAGAGGCAGAGGCAGAGACAGAGACAGAGACAGAGACAGAGACAGAGACAGAGGCAGAGGCAGAGATAGAGACAGAGGCAGAGACAGAGACAGAGACAGAGACAGAGACAGAGACAGAGGCAGAGACAGAGACAGAGACAGAGATAGACACAGACACAGAGACAGAGACAGAGACAGAGGCAGAGACAGAGGCAGAGGCAGAGATAGAGACAGAGGCAGAGACAGAGACAGAGACAGAGACAGAGACAGAGGCAGAGACAGAGAGACAGAGACAGAGAGACAGAGACAGAGACAGAGACAGACACAGAGAATACAGCTGCAGACAGTTTGTGTGGGTTAAACAAAGTAGGAGCATTCGCCTGTAGCACCAGCAGCACCTGTCCCGTCCGGGTCCGGTCCCCCCTGGGTCCGGTCCCCCCCGGGGTTGGGTCTAGTCTTACCTCATGTCTCCGAGTCGGCTCCTGATGGCGGTTCCCACCGTGGACAGAGCTGCGGTGGTTTTCTGTCCTGCCTGGGACAGCGTCTCCTGGGTTTTCTTATATCTGTGGAGTCACAGGAGGAGGAGGTGATACATCAGAGGGGAGGAGGGAGGAGGTACATCAGAGGGGAGGAGGTACATCAGAGGGGAGGAGGGAGGAGGTACATCAGAGGGGAGGAGGTACATCAGAGGGGAAGAGGTACATCAGAGGGGAGGAGGGAGGAGGTACATCAGAGGGGAGGAGGTACATCAGAGGGGAGGAGGGAGGAGGTACATCAGAGGGGAGGAGGGAGGAGGTACATCAGAGGGGAGGAGGTACATCAGAGGGGAGGAGGGAGGAGGTACATCAGAGGGGAGGAGGGAGGAGGTACATCAGAGGGGAGGAGGTACATCAGAGGGGAGGAGGGAGGAGGTACATCAGAGGGGAGGAGGGAGGAGGTACATCAGAGGGGAGGAGGGAGGAGGTACATCAGAGGGGAGGAGGGAGGAGGTACATCAGAGGGGAGGAGGTACATCAGAGGGGAGGAGGGAGGAGGTACATCAGAGGGGAGGAGGTACATCAGAGGGGAGGAGGGAGGAGGTACATCAGAGGGGAGGAGGGAGGAGGTACATCAGAGGGGAGGAGGTACATCAGAGGGGAGGAGGTACATCAGAGGGGAGGAGGGAGGAGGTACATCAGAGGGGAGGAGGTACATCAGAGGGGAGGAGGGAGGAGGTACATCAGAGGGGAGGAGGTACATCAGAGGGGAGGAGGGAGGAGGTACATCAGAGGGGAGGAGGTACATCAGAGGGGAGGAGGGAGGAGGTACATCAGAGGGGAGGAGGGAGGAGGTACATCAGAGGGGAGGAGGTACATCAGAGGGGAGGAGGGAGGAGGTACATCAGAGGGGAGGAGGGAGGAGGTACATCAGAGGGGAGGAGGGAGGAGGTACATCAGAGGGGAGGAGGTACATCAGAGGGGAGGAGGGAGGAGGTACATCAGAGGGGAGGAGGTACATCAGAGGGGAGGAGGGAGGAGGTACATCAGAGGGGAGGAGGTACATCAGAGGGGAGGAGGTACATCAGAGGGGAGGAGGTACATCAGAGGGGAGGAGGGAGGAGGTACATCAGAGGGGAGGAGGGAGGAGGTACATCAGAGGGGAGGAGGTACATCAGAGGGGAGGAGGGAGGAGGTACATCAGAGGGGAGGAGGGAGGAGGTACATCAGAGGGGAAGAGGGAGGAGGTACATCAGAGGGGAGGAGGGAGGAGGTACATCAGAGGGGAGGGGGGAGGAGGTACATCAGAGGGGAGGAGGGAGGAGGTACATCAGAGGGGAGGAGGTACATCAGAGGGGAAGAGGGTGAGGAGACAAAAGGACGGAGGGGATAATCCAGGTTAGACACATGTGATGACAGTGGCAGAGACGCACTGATCCTGATGTATTCTAGATTCAAACCCAAAACCGTCTGATCCTCGAGTCCAGACCTTATCTCAGAGGCTCAAAGTTGTTCTGTCGTTACAACCACATCAGGACCAGCTTTGATGCAGGTGTCAGGTCCAGAACTCAGATTTACGGTCTCTGGATCAGTGCATCCGCCTCAAACGTGTAAACAGTGTTGTTCCACAGGTTTTGTTTGCATCAGCAGGTACAGCACATGAACAGTGTGGGAAAGACCACAGAGGAGTCCCCACATACTCACATACTCACAGCAGATGTTATGTTACTACTACAGAGAATCTATAGTGGGACTTGTGCAGAGGTAATAATGGTCTCCGCCTGCAACTCCCTGTGCTGCCACCAGAGGGAGGAGAATGTTTTCATTATATTTCAAAATGTGGAAAATCCCGGCGCAAACACACGGGGGACTGTAAAGAGTAACTTCACTTGAGGAATGTAACTACAATTAATTATTTATTTATTTATTATACATTTGTTTTTGATCTGTGTCTGTCTCAGTCCTGTGAGGGGCGGAGTCACACGATCAATCAGTGATTGGATCATGTCTTGATTGGGCCATTGTTTAGACTGTACATAGGACAATGCTAACATGATAGACCAGAGAGAGAGACCAGAGAGAGAGAGACCAGAGAGAGAGAGACCAGAGAGAGAGACCAGAGAGAGAGAGACCAGAGAGAGAGACCAGAGAGAGAGACCAGAGAGAGAGACCAGAGAGAGAGAGACCAGAGAGAGAGACCAGAGAGAGAGAGAGAGACCAGAGAGAGAGAGAGAGACCAGAGAGAGAGAGAGAGACCAGAGAGAGAGAGAGAGACCAGAGAGAGAGAGAGAGACCAGAGAGAGAGAGAGAGACCAGAGAGAGAGAGAGAGAGACCAGAGAGAGAGAGAGAGACCAGAGAGAGAGAGAGAGACCAGAGAGAGAGAGAGAGAGACCAGAGAGAGAGAGAGAGACCAGAGAGAGAGAGAGAGACCAGAGAGAGAGAGAGAGACCAGAGAGAGAGAGAGAGACCAGAGAGAGAGAGCAGAGAGAAGAGAGAGACCAGAGAGAGAGAGCAGAGAGAGAGAGAGCAGAGAGAGAGACCAGAGAGAGAGAGAGACCAGAGAGAGACCAGAGAGAGACCAGAGAGAGAGAGACCAGAGAGAGAGAGAGAGAGACCAGAGAGAGAGAGAGAGAGACCAGAGAGAGAGAGAGAGAGAGAGAGAGAGACCAGAGAGAGAGAGAGAGACCAGAGAGAGAGAGAGAGACCAGAGAGAGAGAGAGACCAGAGAGAGAGAGAGACCAGAGAGAGAGAGAGACCCAGAGAGAGAGAGAGACCAGAGAGAGAGAGAGACCAGAGAGAGAGAGAGACCAGAGAGAGAGAGAAACCAGAGAGAGAGAGAGAGACCAGAGAGAGAGAGAGACCAGAGAGAGAGACCAGAGAGAGAGACCAGAGAGAGAGACCAGAGAGAGAGAGACCAGAGAGAGAGAGACCAGAGAGAGAGAGACCAGAGAGAGAGAGACCAGAGAGAGAGAGAGACCAGAGAGAGAGAGATACCAGAGAGAGAGAGAGACCAGAGAGAGAGAGAGACCAGAGAGAGAGAGACCAGAGAGAGAGAGAGACCAGAGAGAGAGAGACCAGAGAGAGAGAGAGCAGAGAGAGAGAGACCAGAGAGAGAGAGAGACCAGAGAGAGAGAGAGACCAGAGAGAGAGAGCCAGAGAGAGAGAGAGAGAGAGAGAGAGCAGAGAGAGAGACCAGAGAGAGAGAGCAGAGAGAGAGAGCAGAGAGAGAGAGACCAGAGAGAGAGAGACCAGAGAGAGAGAGACCAGAGAGAGAGACCAGAGAGAGACCAGAGAGAGAGAGACCAGAGAGAGAGAGAAACCAGAGAGAGAGAGAAACCAGAGAGAGAGAGACCAGAGAGAGAGAGAGACCAGAGAGAGAGAGACCAGAGAGAGAGAGAGACCAGAGAGAGAGAGACCAGAGAGAGAGAGAGAGACCAGAGAGAGAGAGAGAGACCAGAGAGAGAGAGACCAGAGAGAGAGAGACCAGAGAGAGGGACCAGAGAGAGAGAGACCAGAGAGGGGGACCAGAGAGGGACCAGAGAGAGAGGGACCAGAGAGAGGGACCAGAGAGGGACCAGAGAGAGAGGGACCAGAGAGAGGGACCAGAGAGAGAGAGACCAGAGAGAGAGACCCGAGAGAGAGAGACCAGAGAGAGGGACCAGAGAGAGAGAGACCAGAGAGAGAGAGACCAGAGAGAGAGGGACCAGAGAGAGGGACCAGAGAGGGACCAGAGAGAGAGGGACCAGAGAGAGAGAGACCAGAGAGAGAGAGACCAGAGAGAGAGGGACCAGAGAGAGGGACCAGAGAGAGAGGGACCAGAGAGGGACCAGAGAGAGAGGGACCAGAGAGAGAGACCAGAGAGAGAGGGACCAGAGAGAGGGACCAGAGAGAGAGAGACCAGAGAGAGAGAGACCAGAGAGAGAGACCAGAGAGGGACCAGAGAGAGAGACAGAAATGCAAATAAAGTTAAACTTTGTTTTCTACACTTCCAATGATGTGTTGGTGAAACATCTGAGAAAAACGATGATGTATAACATAACATCGATGTTAGCATCTATGTTAGCATCTATGTTAGCCTCTATGTTAGCCTCTATGTTAGCCTCTATGTTAGCCTCTATGTTAGCCTCTATGTTAGCATCGATGCTAACATCGATGTTAGCGCTAGCATCGGTGCTAACATTGATGCTAACACAATCACCGTGTGAGGAATGATTGGAACAATATTTGAACATAGTAAAGCTCTTTGGGTGACCTGAGTCTGCTATGCCATGTTAACCCTTCACCAAAGCACACAGCAGCCACACAAGCACCAGAGTAATCTGAGAGTAACCCTGAGAGTAACCCTGAGAGTAACCCTGAGAGTAATCTGAGAGTAACCCTGAGAGTAACCCTGAGAGTAACCCTGAGAGTAACCCTGAGAGTAACCCTGAGAGTAACCCTGAGAGTAACCCTGAGAGTAATCTGAGAGTAATCTGAGAGTAATCTGAGAGTAATCTGATAGTAACCCTGAGAGTAACCCTGAGAGTAATCTGAGAGTAACCCTGAGAGTAACCCTGAGAGTAACCCTGAGAGTAACCCTGAGAGTAATCTGAGAGTAACCCTGAGAGTAATCTGAGAGTAATCTGAGAGTAATCTGAGAGTAACCCTGAGAGTAATCTGAGAGTAATCTGAGAGTAATCTGAGAGTAATCTGAGAGTAATCTGAGAGTAACCCTGAGAGTAATCTGAGAGTAATCTGAGAGTAACCCTGAGAGTAATCTGAGAGTAATCTGAGAGTAACCCTGAGAGTAATCTGAGAGTAATCTGAGAGTAATCTGAGAGTAATCTGAGAGTAACCCTGAGAGTAATCTGAGAGTAATCTGAGAGTAATCTGAGAGTAATCTGAGAGTAATCTGAGAGTAATCTGAGAGTAATCTGAGAGTAATCTGAGAGTAACCCTGAGAGTAACCCTGAGAGTAACGGAAGGGACTCACGCGTCGGTATGGGTAATGTCGTCCCAAGTGGCAGACGCAGACTGATATCTAGAGACACAAACAGCACATGACAATGGGGAAGGCTAAACACATGTTATTTATGTAGCGCCTTCACAGACACAGCACTTCACACAGAGATGATTCTACATGTTTATAATGGTAGGGAAAACCGCAGCGCTACGTCAGAGCTACGTCAGAGCTACGTCAGAGCTACGTCAGAGCTACGTCAGAGCTACGTCAGCGCTACGTCAGAGCTACGTCAGCGCTACGTCAGCGCTACGTCACTGCTCACCTGGTCCCTAAGAAATCAAAATTCATCCATCCATCAATTTTCTTCCCCTTAATCCATGTCTGGGTGGGGGGTGGCAGTCAGAGCACCAGCCCCTCACTGATCCTCTGCAGGTGCTGAGTCCACAGGAGCTGAGATCTTTCAGTTGGGGCTTCAGGCAAAGTGGGGTTAAGTGTCTTGCCCAAGGACACAACGACAGCAGTCATCAGTGGGAGTCGTGAAGTAGGTCTTATGGTGGACTCGAACCCACAACCTTCAGGCTCAAAGGCCAATGCCTACCAACTGAGCCACTGCGTCAAAATACATCACTACACAAATATATCATTATAATGACAGAAACTCCTGGGCCGCCTTGCATTAACTGCACGTTTGGAGAGTTTTAAATCGCAGCTAAAGACACATTTCTTTGCTTTGGCTTTTTAACACAACATTTATGATAGTGTCCTGTATTTTATTTTTATGCTGAATGTTATTTGTGTGTTGTATTTTTAAAATGTCTGGTAAGCACTTTGTGACAGTCCTGTCTGTTTTAAAAAATGTGCTATATAAATAAACTTGACCTTGACCTTGACCTTGACGTTTGACTTAGATCAAGATGTAGTTTGTGTTTTCAGAGAGTTTGTGTTAAGGACAAAACAGTGACGTTTCTGTGTTGGTCACATGAAAACTGCGGTCGATCATTTCCTGGATCACTTTCCAGGAAATGCTCCTATTGATTAAACTTTCCTCCATTCGAACAAAAGCATCAGACTCATAGTTCACCCTGCTGCAGAGGGGAGGGGCCTGATATCACCCTGCTGCAGAGGGGAGGGGCCTGATGTCACCCTGCGGCAGAGGGGAGGGGCCTGATATCACCCTGCGGCAGAGGGGAGGGGCCTGATATCACCCTGCTGCAGAGGGGAGGGGCCTGATATCACCCTGCTGCAGAGGGGAGGGGCCTGATGTCACCCTGCGGCAGAGGGGAGGGGCCTGATATCACCCTGCGGCAGAGGGGAGGGGCCTGATATCACCCTGCTGCAGAGGGGAGGGGCCTGATATCACCCTGCGGCAGAGGGGAGGGGCCTGATGTCACCCTGCGGCAGAGGGGAGGGGCCTGATGTCACCCTGCTGCAGAGGGGAGGGGCCTGATGTCACCCTGCGGCAGAGGGGAGGGGCCTGATATCACCCTGCGGCAGAGGGGAGGGGCCTGATGTCACCCTGCTGCAGAGGGGAGGGGCCTGATGTCACCCTGCTGCAGAGGGGAGGGGCCTGATGTCACCCTGCGGCAGAGGGGAGGGGCCTGATATCACCCTGCGGCAGAGGGGAGGGGCCTGATGTCACCCTGCTGCAGAGGGGAGGGGCCTGATGTCACCCTGCGGCAGAGGGGAGGGGCCTGATATCACCCTGCGGCAGAGGGGAGGGGCCTGATATCACCCTGCGGCAGAGGGGAGGGGCCTGATATCACCCTGCTGCAGAGGGGAGGGGCCTGATATCACCCTGCTGCAGAGGGGAGGGGCCTGATATCACCCTGCTGCAGAGGGGAGGGGCCTGATATCACCCTGCTGCAGAGGGGAGGGGCCTGATATCACCCTGCGGCAGAGGGGAGGGGCCTGATCTCACCCTGCGGCAGAGGGGAGGGGCCTGATCTCACCCTGCTGCAGAGGGGAGGGGCCTGATCTCACCCTGCTGCAGAGGGGAGGGGCCTGATGTCACCCTGCGGCAGAGGGGAGGGGCCTGATGTCACCCTGCGGCAGAGGGGAGGGGCCTGATATCACCCTGCTGCAGAGGGGAGGGGCCTGATATCACCCTGCTGCAGAGGGGAGGGGCCTGATATCACCCTGCTGCAGAGGGGAGGGGCCTGATATCACCCTGCTGCAGAGGGGAGGGGCCTGATATCACCCTGCTGCAGAGGGGAGGGGCCTGATATCACCCTGCTGCAGAGGGGAGGGGCCTGATATCAGCCTGCTGCAGAGGGGAGGGGCCTGATATCACCCTGCTGCAGAGGGGAGGGGCCTGATATCACCCTGCTGCAGAGGGGAGGGGCCTGATATCACCCTGCGGCAGAGGGGAGGGGCCTGATGTCACCCTGCTGCAGCGGGGAGGGGCCTGATGTCACCCTGCTGCAGCGGGGAGGGGCCTGATGTCACCCTGCTGCAGAGGGGAGGGGCCTGATGTCACCCTGGTGCAGAGGGGAGGGGCCTGATGTCACCCTGGTGCAGAGGGGAGGGGCCTGATGTCACCCTGCTGCAGAGGGGAGGGGCCTGATATCACCCTGCTGCAGAGGGGAGGGGCCTGATATCACCCTGCGGCAGAGGGGAGGGGCCTGATATCACCCTGCGGCAGAGGGGAGGGGCCTGATATCACCCTGCAGCAGAGGGGAGGGGCCTGATATCACCCTGCAGCAGAGGGGAGGGGCCTGATATCACCCTGCTGCAGAGGGGAGGGGCCTGATATCACCCTGCTGCAGAGGGGGAGGGGCCTGATATCACCCTGCGGCAGAGGGGAGGGGCCTGATATCACCCTGCTGCAGAGGGGAGGGGCCTGATATCACCCTGCTGCAGAGGGGAGGGGCCTGATATCACCCTGCTGCAGAGGGGAGGGGCCTGATATCACCCTGCGGCAGAGGGGAGGGGCCTGATCTCACCCTGCGGCAGAGGGGAGGGGCCTGATCTCACCCTGTGGCAGAGGGGAGGGGCCTGATATCACCCTGCTGCAGAGGGGAGGGGCCTGATCTCACCCTGCGGCAGAGGGGAGGGGCCTGATCTCACCCTGCGGCAGAGGGGAGGGGCCTGATCTCACCCTGCGGCAGAGGGGAGGGGCCTGATCTCACCCTGCGGCAGAGGGGAGGGGCCTGATATCACCCTGCAGCAGAGGGGAGGGGCCTGATCTCACCCTGCGGCAGAGGGGAGGGGCCTGATCTCACCCTGCGGCAGAGGGGAGGGGCCTGATATCACCCTGCTGCAGAGGGGAGGGGCCTGATATCACCCTGCGGCAGAGGGGAGGGGCCTGATATCACCCTGCTGCAGAGGGGAGGGGCCTGATATCACCCTGCTGCAGAGGGGAGGGGCCTGATATCACCCTGCTGCAGAGGGGAGGGGCCTGATATCACCCTGCGGCAGAGGGGAGGGGCCTGATCTCACCCTGCGGCAGAGGGGAGGGGCCTGATCTCACCCTGTGGCAGAGGGGAGGGGCCTGATATCACCCTGCTGCAGAGGGGAGGGGCCTGATCTCACCCTGCGGCAGAGGGGAGGGGCCTGATCTCACCCTGCGGCAGAGGGGAGGGGCCTGATCTCACCCTGCGGCAGAGGGGAGGGGCCTGATCTCACCCTGCGGCAGAGGGGAGGGGCCTGATATCACCCTGCAGCAGAGGGGAGGGGCCTGATCTCACCCTGAGGCAGAGGGAAGGTAATACACACCGCAGTAGCAGTACACACCGCAGTAGTAGTACACACCGCAGTAGTAGTACACACCGCAGTAGTAGTACACACCGCAGTAGTAGTACACACCGCAGTAGTAGTACACACCGCAGTAGTAGTACACACCGCAGTAGCAGTACACACCGCAGTAGCAGTACACACGCAGTAGCATTACACACCGCAGTAGCAGTACACACCACAGTATTAGCAAAGTAAAGTTAAAGTGTAAGCATTAGCATTAGCAGTATTTCAGTTATCTCCCACAGGTGTTAAGACGCAGCTGCAAATATCCCATTTGGAGAGAGGGAAGGCTGGGCAAATATAGTGAGGAGGAGGCGTCTGGGGAGGGAGAAGGGTGGGCAAATATAGTGAGGAGCTGCGAGCGGAGGAGGCGTCTGGGGAGATGGAAAGCAAACACGTCCGCAGGCTGACAGATGCAGGACACTCACAGGATGGAGACTGTCACTCTGTCATTCCATTCACTCAGTTTCACACAGGTACGCACGTAACTACAGAGAGGAGGAGACACTGAGGAGGAGACCACAGAGAGGAGGAGACCAGAGAGGAGGAGACTAGAGAGGAGGAGACCACAGAGAGGAGGAGACTAGAGAGAGGAGGAGACCACAGAGAGGAGGAGACACTGAGGAGGAGACACTGAGGAGGAGACCAGAGAGGAGGAGACACTGAGGAGGAGACCACAGAGAGGAGGAGACCACAGAGAGGAGGAGACCACAGAGAGGAGGAGACCACAGAGAGGAGGAGACCAGAGAGAGGAGGAGACCACAGAGAGGAGACCAGAGAGGAGACTAGAGAGAGGAGGAGACCAGAGAGGAGGAGACCAGAGAGGAGGAGACCAGAGAGGAGGAGACCAGAGAGGAGACTAGAGAGAGGAGGAGACCACAGAGAGGAGACCACAGAGAGGAGGAGACACTGAGGAGGAGACCACAGAGAGGAGACCAGAGAGGAGACTAGAGAGAGGAGGAGACCACAGAGAGGAGGAGACCACAGAGAGGAGGAGACCACAGAGAGGAGGAGACTAGAGAGGAGGAGACCAGAGAGGAGGAGACCACAGAGAGGAGGAGACCACAGAGAGGAGGAGACCAGAGAGAGGAGGAGACACTGAGGAGGAGACCAGAGAGAGGAGGAGACTAGAGAGAGGAGGAGACACTGAGGAGGAGACCTCAGAGGAGGAGACACTGAGGAGGAGACACTGAGGAGGAGGAGACACCTCGTCTAATCTCATGTTTTGTGCTGATCTCAGAAACTTGTGCCAGTTGCAGCTTCACTCCTGCTCCTTCTCCTGCTTCAGCTCCTGCTCCTCCTCTTGCTTCAGCTCCTGCTCCTCCTCCTCCAGCTCCTGCTTCAGCTCCTCCTCCTCCTCCAGCTCCTCCTCCTCCTGCTTCAGCTCCTGCTCCAGATCCTCCTCTTGCTTCAGCTCCTGCTCCAGCTCCTCCTCCTGCTTCAGCTCCTCCTCCTGCTCCTCCTGCTCCTCCTCCTCCTGCTCCTCCTGTTCCCGCCCTACCAGCCCAACCTTCATTCCTGTTGATAAACCGTGTAAACCTGTCCTTCACATTTGTGTTCACTTCTTTGATCAAACATATTTACTGCTGATATTATTTTGCTTAAAACCAGTCTACAAAAGATAAAGGCGAAAAAGAGCATAAAACAATCCATCCATCCATCCATTTTCTACCCTTTAATCCATTTCTGGGTCAGGGGCAGTCAGAGATGCCACCCAAGTCTCATAGCACCAGCCCCTCACTGACCCTCTGCAGGTGGTGAGTCCACAGGAGGACGGCTGCTCTCTGACTGTGAGCATAGCCTTGATCTTTCAGTGGGGGCTTTGGGCAAAGTGGGGTTAAGTGTCTTGCCCAAGGACACAATGACAGCAGTCATCAGTGGGAGTCGGTGGAGAAGGTGTAGAGGTGGGAATTGAACCCACGACCTTCTGGCCTTAAGGCCAATGCTCTACCAACTGAGCTACTGTCGCCTTGCTAAAACAAGCTAATGTATCCTTAATCAAACATACAAGAATATTTGTCTTATATCTGACCTTTTTTTGGGAGAAAATTGCTTAAATCAAGAAATTAATTCTTGGTTTTTTTCCCATTAAACATTAGGGAAAAAAACTTAAAACAAGAATTCTAGACAAGGAAAAAAGTCTTTCCCATTGGTTTGTTTCATTGTCTTGTTTCTTTCAAGGGACTTTTTGCAGTGTGATCCCTGTGCTCCCTGATGTGTGGTCCCTGAGGTCCCTGATGCGTGGTCCCTGTGCTCCCTGATGCGTGATCCCTGATGTGCGGTCCCTGTGCTCCCTGATGTGTGGTCCCTGAGGTCCCTGATGCGTGGTCCCTGTGCTCCCTGATGCGTGATCCCTGTGCTCCCTGATGCGTGGTCCCTGTGCTCCCTGACAGTGTGGTCCCTGATGTGCGGTCCCTGTGCTCGCTGATGCGTGGTCCCTGTGCTCCCTGATGCGTGGTCCCTGTGCTCCCTGACAGTGCGGACCCTGTGCTCCCTGTGTTCCCTGTGCTCCCTGACAGTACGGTCCCTGTGCTCCCTGATGTGTGGTCCCTGTGTTCCTGACAGTGCGGTCCCTGTGGTCCCTGTGCTCCCTGATGAGTGGTCCCTGTACTCCCTGACAGTGCGGTCCCTGTGCTCCCTGATGTGTGGTCCCTGTGCTCCCTGACAGTGCGGTCCCTGTACTCCCTGACAGTGCGGTCCCTGTACTCCCTGACAGTGCGGTCCTTGTACTGCCTGACAGTGCGGTCCCTGTGGTCCCTGTGCTCCCTGATGTGTGGTCCCTGTACTCCCTGACAGTGCGGTCCTTGTGCTCCCTGACAGTGCGGTCCCTGTGCTCCCTGACAGTGCGGTCCCTGTGCTCCCTGACAGTGCGGTCCCTGTGCTCCCTGACAGTGCGGTCCCTGTGCTCCCTGACAGTGCGGTCCCTGTACTCCCTGACAGTGCGGTCCTTGTACTGCCTGACAGTGCGGTCCCTGTGGTCCCTGTGCTCCCTGATGTGTGGTCCCTGTGCTCCCTGACAGTGCGGTCCCTGTGCTCCCTGACAGTGCGGTCCCTGTGCTCCCTGACAGTGCGGTCCCTGTGCTCCCTGACAGTGCGGTCCCTGTGCTCCCTGACAGTGCGGTCCCTGTGCTCCCTGACAGTGCGGTCCCTGTGCTCCCTGACAGTGCGGTCCCTGTGCTCCCTGACAGTGCGGTCCCTGTGCTCCCTGACAGTGCGGTCCCTGTGCTCCCTGACAGTGCGGTCCCTGTGCTCCCTGACAGTGCGGTCCCTGTGCTCCCTGACAGTGCGGTCCCTGTGCTCCCTGACAGTGCGGTCCCTGTGGTCCCTGACAGTGCGGTCCCTGTGCTCCCTGTGCTCCCTGATGAGTGGTACCTACGCGTTGGAGGTCTGCACGTCCTGCAGGGTCTTGCTCAGGTTCTGTCTGAGCTCCACCAGAGGACTCAGGCCCAGCTTCCTCTTCAGCTCTGTGGAGTGGCGCTCTTTGGCCGACAACACCTGCCTCAGCGTGGAGATCTCCTCCTCCACCTGAGAGGGGGGGAGAGGGGGAGGGGGGGGTAGAGGGGAGGGGGGAGAGAGAGGAAGGAGGGGAGAGAGAGTGAGAGGGGGGAGAGAGAGGGGGGAGGGACAGGGAGAGGGGAGAGAAGGGGAGAGAGGGAGGGGGAAAACACATTTTAAACATAAATTCAGTTCAGTGTAACTTCAAACAACAAGTTTGATCAAATATGTAAAAGGCTTCCACAGACTAAACACAGGTGTAAACACAGGTGTCAGTGTCTGGCAATAGTGTGTTTATACAGGTGTGAACACAGGTGTTTGACAATAGTGTGTTTATACAGGTGTAAACACAGGTGTTTGACAATAGTGTGTTTATACAGGTGTAAACACAGGTGTCAGTGTCTGGCAATAGTGTGTTTATACTGTCACATACTACTGTTATATAAAGTCACTGTGAACACATACTGCTGTTATATAAAGTCACTGTGAACACATACTGCTGTTATATAAAGTCACTGTGAACACATACTGCTGTTATATAAAGTCACTGTGAACACATACTGCTGTTATATAAAGTCACTGTGAACACATACTACTGTTATATAAAGTCACCTCCGTGAACACATACTGCTGTTATATAAAGTCACTGTGAACACATACTACTGTTATATAAAGTCACTGTGAACACATACTGCTGTTATATAAAGTCACTGTGAACACATACTGCTGTTATATAAAGTCACTGTGAACACATACTGTTGTTATATAAAGTCACTGTGAACACATACTGCTGTTATATAAAGTCACTGTGAACACATACTACTGTTATATAAAGTCACTGTGAACACATACTGTTGTTATATAAAGTCACTGTGAACACATACTGCTGTTATATAAAGTCACCTCCGTGAACACATACTACTGTTATATAAAGTCACCTCCGTGAACACATACTGCTGTTATATAAAGTCACTGTGAACACATACTGCTGTTATATAAAGTCACCTCCGTGAACACATACTACTGTTATATAAAGTCACCTCCGTGAACACATACTGCTGTTATATAAAGTCACTGTGAACACATACTGCTGTTATATAAAGTCACCTCCGTGAACACATACTGCTGTTATATAAAGTCACTGTGAACACATACTGCTGTTATATAAAGTCACCTCCGTGAACACATACTGCTGTTATATAAAGTCACTGTGAACACATACTGCTGTTATATAAAGTGAGGCCAATGAGGCAGAGTTTGAGTCTAACAACATTAAACAGAATCAAAGGCCGCAGCCCACAGGTTGAAAAGCACAGGCGTAGAGCACAATACAGTTTGTAATGTTTGACTCGGACATGAACCACACTGAGAGTTTGTATAAAGTACCTGTGTCTCAGTGTGTGTGTCTCAGTGTGTGTGTGTGTGTGTCGCAGTGTGTGTGTGTGTGTCTCTCAGTGTGTGTGTGTGTCTCAGTGTGTGTGTGTGTGTGTCTCTCAGTGTGTGGGTGTGTCTCTCAGTGTGTGCGTGTCTCTCAGTGTGTGCGTGTCTCTCAGTGTCTGTGTGTGTGTCTCAGTGTGTGCGTGTGTCTCAGTGTGTGCGTGTGTCTCAGTGTGTGCGTGTGTCTCAGTGTGTGCGTGTGTCTCAGTGTGTGCGTGTGTCTCAGTGTGTGCGTGTGTCTCAGTGTGTGCGTGTGCTCAGTGTGCGTGTTCGTGTGGCGTGTGTCTCAGTGTGTGCGTGTGTCTCAGTGTGTGCGTGTGTTGTGCTGTGTCAGTGTGTGCGTGTGTCTCAGTGTGTGGTGTGTCTCAGTGTGGCGTGTGTCTCAGTGTGTGCGTGTGTCTCAGTGTGTGCGTGTGTCTCAGTGTGTGCGTGTGTCTCAGTGTGTGCGTGTGTCTCAGTGTGTGCGTGTGTCTCAGTGTGTGCGTGTGTCTCAGTGTGTGCGTGTGTCTCAGTGTGTGCTCTCAGTGTGTGCGTGTGTCTCAGTGTGTGCGTGTGTCTCAGTGTGTGCGTGTGTCTCAGTGTGTGCGTGTGTCTCAGTGTGTGCGTGTGTCTCAGTGTGTGCGTGTGTCTCAGTGTGTGCGTGTGTCTCAGTGTGTGCGTGTGTCTCAGTGTGTGCGTGTGTCTCAGTGTGTGCGTGTGTCTCAGTGTGTGCGTGTGTCTCAGTGTGTGCGTGTGTCTCAGTGTGTGCGTGTGTCTCAGTGTGTGCGTGTGTCTCAGTGTGTGCGTGTGTCTCAGTGTGTGCGTGTGTCTCAGTGTGTGCGTGTGTCTCAGTGTGTGCGTGTGTCTCAGTGTGTGCGTGTGTCTCAGTGTGTGCGTGTGTCTCAGTGTGTGCGTGTGTCTCAGTGTGTGCGTGTGTCTCAGTGTGTGCGTGTGTCTCAGTGTGTGCGTGTGTCAGTGTGTGCGTGTGTCTCAGTGTGTGCGTGTGTCTCAGTGTGTGCGTGTGTCTCAGTGTGTGCGTGTGTCTCAGTGTGTGCGTGTGTCTCAGTGTGTGCGTGTGTCTCAGTGTGTGCGTGTGTCTCAGTGTGTGCGTGTGTCTCAGTGTGTGCGTGTGTCTCAGTGTGTGCGTGTGTCTCAGTGTGTGCGTGTGTCTCAGTGTGTGCGTGTGTCTCAGTGTGTGCGTGTGTCTCAGTGTGTGCGTGTGTCTCAGTGTGTGCGTGTGTCTCAGTGTGTGCGTGTGTCTCAGTGTGTGCGTGTGTCTCAGTGTGTGCGTGTGTCTCAGTGTGTGCGTGTGTCTCAGTGTGTGCGTGTGTCTCAGTGTGTGCGTGTGTCTCAGTGTGTGCGTGTGTCTCAGTGTGTGCGTGTGTCTCAGTGTGTGCGTGTGTCTCAGTGTGTGCGTGTGTCTCAGTGTGTGCGTGTGTCTCAGTGTGTGCGTGTGTCTCAGTGTGTGCGTGTGTCTCAGTGTGTGCGTGTGTCTCAGTGTGTGCGTGTGTCTCAGTGTGTGCGTGTGTCTCAGTGTGTGCGTGTGTCTCAGTGTGTGCGTGTGTCTCAGTGTGTGCGTGTGTCTCAGTGTGTGCGTGTGTCTCAGTGTGTGCGTGTGTCTCAGTGTGTGCGTGTGTCTCAGTGTGTGCGTGTGTCTCAGTGTGTGCGTGTGTGTGCGTGTGTCTCAGTGTGTGCGTGTGTCTCAGTGTGTGCGTGTGTCTCAGTGTGTGCGTGTGTCTCAGTGTCGTGTGTGCGTGTGTCTCAGTGTGTGCGTGTGTCTCAGTGTGTGCGTGTGTCTCAGTGTGTGCGTGTGTCTCAGTGTGTGCGTGTGTCTCAGTGTGTGCGTGTGTCTCAGTGTGTGCGTGTGTCTCAGTGTGTGCGTGTGTCTCAGTGTGTGTGCGTGTGTCTCAGTGTG